>CM021101.1:478790556-478940994 GCA_007115665.2 Sequoiadendron giganteum | reverse complement strand
TTGGTGGATGAACATATGGTGGGATTGTAGATGACTTGTATATGGGATTCTAATATAGTGATGTGTTATATGGGGTGTATGGTGGTGTGAGGTTATGTGAAGGTGATTGAGGTGTTGATTTATATGTTCCCAACGCGTTTGTATTGACAATGTTTTGTTGAGGATTATAGTAGGAACCTTGTTGTTGTTGTTGATGTTCGCATACTGTTGAGCTAGTAAGGCTTGTTATTTTTGATGTGTCGCACGGGCTTGCTATTGGGCTTGTTGTTGTTGCACCACGAGGGCTTGTTGTTGGGCTTGATGTTGTTACACTGTGAGGGCTTGTTGTTGGCCTTGATATTGTTGTTGTGTTATTAAGGATGCTTGATAGGCTTGTTATTGTTTTTGTGCTGCTAAGGATGCTTGATAAGCTTCTTGTTGTTGTTGTTGTGTGATTAAGGATGCTTTTTGTTGTTGTTGTTTTTTTGTGGATAAGGTTGCTTGTTGTTGTTGGACGTCTTGTTGATAAGCTTGTTGTGCCTATTGTAAGGCTAAGGTATGATTTTGCAATATAGGACCAGTTGGTTGTTGAGACACTTGCGGTGGATTGTGGGCGTTGATGTTTTGGATGGGTTGTGAGCTGGTGATGAGAGATTAGGAGTTCCCTTGGTTTAACATTCCTTGTAAGATAGTGGATTGAGGTGGAGGAATGTAAGTTTGAGGTCCCATTTGATTTTGCATAGTGAAGGGGACAGTGAGGAAATATGAGGATGATGTCATTATATTTTTTAATGGTAATGACATATTAGGACCTTAAGTCCATTGATTGAAAAGGTTCCCTTGTCCTCTGTCATGAAGATTTCCTTGTGCTAGAGATGTAGAAAAAGGATTACTTGTGTTGATGGGATTCGTTACCAAAAGATTGCTTTGAGATGGGTTGATGATGGATGGGATGGATGTGTTTTGTGAAACCAGTGGTATACATGAGCCAATGGGAGGATTGAGTAAATATGTCCCCATTTGTATTAAGGGTTGTCTCTGTGATATAGTATTAGCATGCTCTTACGTACTATCTTGAGACACTTGGTCCATACTACTTTGTGTGATGGTGGGAACACTTATGGTACTCATGGGTATGGATGAAGAGGGTGTCGTCAATATGTGGAGGTTGTGGTGGAATAATGAAGGTCAAGAGGCTTATATAACTACTTGGGATTTTTGAGGACAAGAGGAGCACCAAAGGTAGGTGTCTAAGTGGTTGTTGGAGGTGGAGGATTGGTATCAAGGGTACCCACAAGTGTACTACTTTCAAATGGAAGGGTTAGACCAAAGTCCTTGGCAAGGCCAGCTACAAGACTAGGAGTGGATGTTTGATTTATCCCTGATGGTGGAGTTGTGAAGCCTTGTGCTAAATTTTGTGCAACAAATGATGGGGAAATTAGAGCTATGTTTTCAAAAGCTTGATGTTCCATGATTTCCTCTCTAGTAAGCTCAAAGGGACTATTTGTGATGTCTTCAATCTCATATGGTCCTATCAGAGATGATGGATTTTTTGATGGGGTGACTTGACTTCTTGGATCAGATTCTAGAGGATTTGGATCACTTGAGGTAAATGCGACTTTGGTTTTCTCCATGATTCTCTTGTATTGTGATCTTTTCTTTACCATAAATTTTAGGTCACTTATGGGAGAGTTGTGTTGAGATTTATAATGTTTGAATTCTCTATTTGACTTAAATCTAGGTAAAAGGGATGATCTAAGTATTTTTGGAGCAATGATGATAATGGGGGATGAAAAGATGGGTGATATGGAAAGTAATCATTGTAATCATTTTGGGACAACACTTTTGACTTGAGTTTGACGTTTTGATGTTAGGATAAAATATGTTTATGAACTTGAGAAGATTTAGGGTAGACTCATGACCTTCAAGATAAACTAGTCCAAAGATGATAATTAACTTAGCTAGGTTCATGGAAAAGGATACATTTCACATAAAAAATAGCCAAGTTAGGGGTTGGTTTGTTAGATGTTTAAATCAAATGGTGTTGGTGTATTCAAATTTTTTTCCAAGTTTGGTGAAGCAAAGGATGAAATTTGATGAAGGGGTGGATGAAATTTTTGACCCAATGTTGACTTAGAATGAACCTTTCTTTCCCAAGACCAAGGTAGTGAGAATGATACTAGACCTCTAAAATGTTCAATTCCTAAAGACCTAATGTTGACTTAGATGAGAGGATAGATGGGGATGTTTAAACCTGTTTGATTCATACTAGCTTGATCATAATAGTTTCCTAACAAGAGGTTATGATTGTGATAAAGTATTACAACCAACTTCCTACCAAACTATGAATTATGATGTCTATGTCTATAATGATGGGATGTAGACCTTCCCTTATGAATTTTGATTGTGTGATAGATCATTCAAAGAAGCTCAGTATGACTAGGGTTTTGAATCCAAAAGAATGCATATAATTATGGATTGTTCCTTGAAGCATGTCTATGAAATTTTGCTACCAACTTGTCTCTGTTCTTGTGAAGTGCTAAAAGGTGTTTCTTGAGAGATTTTGGTTTAAGATGTCTAAGTTTAAAATGATGACTTGTAGACCTTGTTTTGGGGTTTTTATTTTGCATGAGATCATTAAAGAAGAAGAAGATATTTATTACCATGCAAGGGGTGGTAATATGGGCCTTCTAGCCAAAATATCAGCTCTTCATTCTTCTTTATCTAAGATAGTTGCAGCAATTCTCCACTTATTAGATGTTTCCTTGGTTTTAAAAGTGAAGCTTCTCAAACTACTACTGATATCCATTTGTTCTCCTTCAATGAATTCAAAGTTCAGTTGAATGATATCACCTATAAGGTTAGGTTGTTGAACGAGAGTGATCAGTCTCCAAATGGTCATGTGGGGTTCAATTATGTCAAATTTATCTTTCTTGGGTGAACTGATTTTACAAACACTCATCTTGATTATGTTTTCAAACTAAATGTTTATGTCAAAAACATCATAACTTTGACAATGTCCATTTTGTGAGAATCATGAGGTTGAATCCATAATTTCCTATGTTGTCTTTGGAAAATATGGATTGAGATTAAGTCAAGATATTTATAAATCACTAAGGATCGAAACCCTTAGGACAAGCAATAATAACAAGGCTAATTCAAGAGGTATCCATATTTAAACCAAAGTGTTTGAAATTTTGAGGAGGATAGTGAATGTTTGTTTTTGTAATGTTTTGGAACCAAAAAATGTATCAAACTAACTCACAATCATTTACAATCCTAGGTTTGAAATGGATATACTTGTTGAGTCCCCGCTTGGATTTCTCCAAACATTAAACAATGTGAATAGTTAGAGATTTGGCGACACTAGCTCCCCTCCACAAAACACACTTCTCGGGACCACCAAATCTCAAAATCCTTAAAATTCGGAGATCAAAAGGATTTTTTTGTTTCTACAAATAAATAGTAAGAATGTGGGGTAGCTTCAGAATGATCGTTCTTGCACCAACAAGTAAAGGATTTTGGATTCTAAACAAAGGTTCCTAATAAGGGATTCCAGTTTAGGGGATACAATGATAAAATCTGTCAAGAGGTCTCCCAACACTTAGAACAAGGGCTTTACACATCATAAAGATACTAGGGGAGAGCTATCATGTACCGCATCCCATTGATCACAATTTTCATTGCAACCGCACATTTATATAGCAATTTGGAAGAACTTGGCTTTAGTTCATTACCACTTGGGTTGTTCACTCCTTTCAAAGCAGGGAGGCGGGCCCTCTAAAGATAAAAATAGAAAGGAAGTACATTCATAGTTCGATCATCTCCACTTGTATGAACAAAGAGAGAACACACGTCATGCCTTTTTCTCACACTCACAAAGGGGTTCAGTTTAATCCAAAATGAAAGATGTAGGTGATTTTGCAAACTGTTAAGGAATGTTTTTGTTTCTCAAGATCACCGAGTGGTGCAAGAGAATTTCATACGCATCCAATAAAATGTTGTAAATCAAGACATGGTAAACACTTTTAAATTTTAACACCTCAAAGCGGTGATGAGTTTGTTTTAAGCACCAAATGAAATGTTAAGTTGTCTTGTTCAATTTTAAACCCAAAAGAAGATGATGAAATGAGGGTTCAATTTTAGTCCGATTTGAGTGTTCATTTAAGCCCAATTGAAATTTATTGAGGTCCTAAAGCATAAAGTAGAAAGCATGAAAATTTGGGTTATAATTTCCCCAAAGTGTTAAATGCTTGTTACAATCATAGAATTTCAAGATAAGAAAGCTTTCTTCACTTTAGCTCCATGTTGCTCAACCTACAAAACTTTGTTAGTCTAACAACTAGAACAATGTTAGAAGTGAATTAGTGATCCATTGAATTGAGAAAATTAAAGCACATGTCGAAAAAATGATTGTAAAACTTCTTACCCTAGTTGGGCGTTGTTTCACACGATAGCGTCATGATTTAAAATTTGGGTGTCGCTCTAGTGAATTTGGGCGTCACTCTACGGAAAAAACAAAGAGCACGATAGAATCGCAATTTTGTCGAGCGTCACTATAGTGAACTTGGGGGCATCGTTGTTTGAAGTCTTTGATACTTCTATATTAAATTAATGTCACCAAATTTAAACTAGTGCCAGTACATTTAATTAGTGTCATTGTTTCAAATTGAGATAGCGACGTGCTGCATAGTGTGTCATTGCATTTGATTTGGGTGTCATTGTATCCTACAATAAAGCAAACGAACAGAACTCAAGCTAAAAATTGATTAAATTATCGGTTTTCCCTCCTTTTAGCGCCAAAATGTGAGATGCAGATTCTTAAGGTGAGTCAATTATGCTTGATCCATGATGAATCAAAGAATAGTTTATCCACTAAACCTCAATCTCAAACAAGATCATTTAAATTGAAAGTTTAAACTAAACATTTATTGAAACTAAAAATTGCAAACTACAAAAACAATTAAATGTCTATTCTAACCCATTTGAAACTTATCCAGTTTTGGAATTGGTGTCGTGTTGATGTGGAACAATGGCCCTTTTCCAATCCCATGATTAGTGAGCTTGTTTCAATTGACTATATGAAAGAGAATCGATGAAACCACTGTGATAAATGGATGAAAACCTGATTTATGCTAAATTAACATGATTTTATGCTAAAATTGATCTAACTATGCAATTTCTAAGCTAATTTAAGCTACTTCTAGCTAAAAGATGGTAGGGGAGATGAAATGACATTTAGTTAAATAACTTAGGGTTATTTAATTAAATAAGAAGAATTAGGAAATTAAATTAAATATTTTGATTTATTTAATTTAATAAGATGAAATGTTAGCACGAAGGAGGAGGGAATTAACCCGATTTGATGAATTAGGTTAATGGATGAAAATGATGCGATTAATTAATTAGCTAGGCTAATTCAATTAATCAAGTGAAAAGAGGATGAGTTTCAAGAGGAAATGATGTTAGTATACATGTTCTGAGTGTATGATATCATTCGAGACATTTTTAGTGTCTACAGGTCCCCCTAATTGTCTCTAAATTTTTCAAGAACAACAAAAAATAGCATCAAATAAATCAAAAAATCACAAAAGAGTCATATCTCCATTGTCACTTATCCGAGATAAACTTTTCATGCATAATAAACAATCATCACCTTCAACCTTTGACAATGTAATCGACAAATACAAAACAAACATCAAATCAAAACTTCCAAAGTAAAGATTAAAATGACTGGATCACTATCAAGTTGAAACAATGCCTAAGTATAGACTACCCTATCTATTTGAAAAATCATTTTTAACAATCCCAACATCAGTCTTAATGGATACAACATTCCTACAATAAACATCGTTAATGGGTTACATCATGAAACATCAAAACAACTATGGCAAGTGATACTGCAACATTGTTTATCTTTTTAATCTATCTTAATGTCACATTCCCAGGATCTCTCGAGGATATCCACAAGGATTTGGAGAGGAAGGAATGGATATATTGATCATCAATTTATGATTATTTTGTTTGATAAATGTTTTTGTGATATTACCACGACGAATACTTGCTTTGTTCTATGTAAGGAAGTTGTTTTGGGGCAATTCGTGTAGCAGTTGCATGTTAGGTACTCCATACCTCTCTATGTAACTAGTCCAAAGTGTTTTGACACAAATCACCCATACACTCTAACATGGTTTTTGTATGTCTGGTATGAGCAAGAATACCCTTTGTTTATAGAGTCAAAGTCCATGTATTGGATACAACGCCACCTAGGTCATTAATACCCTGTTGCATCATGTTTGTTTCCTACATCAATAAGGATTGCTAAAAATATAAAGTCTCTATGAAAGAAAAATAAAACTCATCAATAACTAACAACATCAATTATGTATCCATCTCTAAATCATACTAACACTTCTTCCAACTAACATCTCCATCCTGCATCACAATATCATTAGTACCACATGCATCTTGCATCCACAAAATCATCAGTACATATCATGACCATAATAAAATGAAAAACATCATATATCATCATCCATCACATACATCATATATCATCATCCATACATATATTATATATCATCATCCATCTCATAAATCATATATTATCCTCGCATACATATATCAATCATACATCCATCCATATCATATAAATGCATTAGAAAAGTACAAAAACATGAGCATGTATAAATCATCAACACATATAAGCATCCATAAGTATCTCATAAACATACTAAGTCGCATCGAAACATTGTATGTCTCATATTTCATCAAAAATGAGAAAGTCATATACATTATCAAGTATCATGTGTGATATCCAAATATACAAAAAATATATATACGAGGCCTCAGCTAGGTTGATGAATGTATATACAAAATAAAATGTCTACACAAGTCTCTGAAGCAATAAAAATCATATCAAATCAAGTAAAAATCAGCCCTGTTGGCCATCTCACAGTGGGATCCATGTGGATGTTGACTCTAATGAGGAGATGGTTACGAAATAATAAGAGACCGTTGAGGCTATCTAACTGACTATCCAACAGAATCTACACATATCTATACACTCAACTCTCCAAAATGAGGTCATCTTTGAGCCTTCAAAAAAAAGACCTCATACAAAGTCTGGTAATATGTGCTTTATTGCATAAGTCGATCCTGCTTAGCTTGATACTGAGCCATGGGAATGGAAGAAGCTAATGAAATCTCAACCACTAATCTTGGCTACCTCTTCATGGCCAGCACATGCCTCAAACCATCTCACTCCTGACGAAGACCACCTCACTTGGTAGTAATAACTTGTCCCTCTGCAGCCTACCTCAAATAAATCTCGACATCCCTCTCTAAAATTTGAGCATCTTTGTCCACTATCAACTATACAATTTGAGTCACTACTACTGCATCCCCCTATGAGGGAGGTCCTTATAGGATATCCTACTATGGATGTTGATCCTGATGTTGTTATCCATCATGTCTGTCATCCTATCCCCGAAGAACCCTATCCAACTGCTCCACTATGATCCTGAGCTGCTATCGGTCACCCCTCTTACCAGTCACTCTAGCCCTCCTTTGAACCTACCCCATACCTAGCCCAGTGCAAGTAGGATCTATAAATCGTAATGGAATACAGCGGGCCCACCACAAATCAAAATCTTGAGTAGTGTCAGGATTTGCATGACCTACAACTTAGCCTCATCCAAATGGGGTAAGTCACCTGAACTCTACAATATCATTAGTAGAGGAGGTTGTTGGTCCCCACACCCTGACCTCTCAGGTTGTCTGCCCAAACCGTGCATGATAGTCATCACCAAAACGTGTCTATCGCTCTCTGAACTATCAAAGCACCTTGTTAAGTAAATATCTCTCCAAGATAGTATCCACACGACCTATAAGCCACCGTGTCTATCTACAAAAAGGGAGCTACTCCATGTCATCATGTCAGGCCTTATAATCTAGCCAAGGCCTCCAAACGAACTCAGCCATATCATTGAAAATGCCTCGCCAGTAGTGTAATTTGTTGGGCCAGGTGTAATGCATAAAATCAGAGTACCTATAAGAATATGGATCCTCAACACCCTGCTCAAGAACGCCATCAGGCCTCATCATTGGGATCCTCTCCCAAGCCCATACGTGTAAAAGGGTCATGCCTATTGAGATAACACTACCTCCATGATAAACAACCTTGTGCATGTCTTTATATAGATGTTCCAAAACACATGAACCCCATGCATATCTCATCTCGTGCTCCATCATTTTCTCAATGCAGATGACCCAACCAATAGGAAAATTTCTTCCTCTACAATAGGGCATCGAAGGCCTCGTGATCAAATCGACTATAACCATCAATATAGGATCAATACCATCAATGAACAAAGGAAATTTTATCTCTGAATCCACAACCTGAAGTCATCGAACATCAAGTTCTCGTTGCATGGATAGAGTACCCTCCCTAACATTGTAAGTAACCAACTCGCCATGAATGGGGATCTGGAGAATCCTCCAAACATCCTCTAATGTAATAGTCACCTCATCAATCGACAAATGGAAGGAAGATGTCTCAAACTACCACCTCTCAACCAAGGCGATCATCATCGCCCTATGGCATTAGATCTCGAGCATATAACATATGCACAAAAAACCCATGACATTAAGGAAGTCTCGCTCAACCTCAAAGAAACCAGTGATCAAGTCAAACAGTTGTCGTGGTCGTCACTCTTTAGAATACAATGGTTTAAGAACCGCTTGTAAACATTCAACCCATAGTGTTAATAATTTGCTAGAAAATCAAATCACAAACCTAAGACTGCAAGCAAACTAGCTAAATCATTCAAGTTTGACAATAAAGAGCCCTTTTTTATGATAGTTGTTGTGATAGCAACTATGTTTTGTATGATAGCAACCATGTTTTACGATAGCGACTACTTGATACAAAAGCAATTAATTTATACGATAACATTCAAATTTTACAAAAGCGGTTACTTTACAAAAAATTAAGCGAGCAAATTTTACACTAGCGGACAAAAAAAGCTATAGCATTCAAAATTTTATAGAAGCGGTAAAACTACAAACTATGATAGTGGTCAAATCAAAACAAAATTAGTAAAATAAGAAATTATCGCTATCATCAAAAAAGGTTTTGAGCATTAATTACACAAACATGAAAATACGAAAACAAGAAAGGAAGTGGTACATACCGTGATGCCTACGCCAGTTGGCCTCTTGAAAGAATGGATTGCATTTGCATGGTGTGGGGCACCCAAAATCCTCACCATCATAAATCGACAATCATTGAAACAAGATCTCCAAAGGCAATAATTCACTAAAGGCTAAGAGTGAAAATGAGGAAAAATTAAATCTAGTTTCTTATTTTAACCCCTCAAAACACTAATTTTTACCTAGGAAACCCTCCTAGGTTTAAATTATAAGCACCTGGGAACATCTGAAACCATAAACGTGGGCCCTATAGCCTAATTTTTTGTCCCCTATGCATCTAAACTGCAACGAAACCTTGTTGCAAGCTCGACCCGAAAAATAATTTTTCAACCCAACCTCTTGAGGGGGAAGCCCATCGTCATATTATCTTTTCGTTGACTGCTGGGGCACAGTGGCGCAATATAAAAAAATTAATTCTTGATTTGAACATCGAATTCTTTGAGACAAAGCAACCAGTACTTTGTCTCAAACATGGGTAAAATGTAGACATGTAAAAATGACCTAACACATAGCACACATCCTAAATGACATTTTTTCATCGACATCATTGTCATTAATATAATTGCATTTCACATTATTTACATCATTAACCCTATTTTCCTCTATTAATTGAATAATATTTAATTATTTAATCAATTCACTATTTCATCATTAATCTAACTTTATTCCTCTTGATTAATTAAATAAACCTCAAATATTTTAATTATGTCTCTAATATACCCTATTCATCTAAATCAATTAAATTGTTATCATTTAATAATTTAATTAAATCACTTTCCTAGGTCTCTAAACTTGAATAATTAAATCAGTTATTCTAAATCATTCAGCATAATCAACAAACAAATATATCTTTATTTGTTTAAGTCAAACATGACTTGCACCTTCACCTTCAATTTTAATTAATTATTCAATTAATTAATTATCCTCGCCCATTTTTGATTGAGTAAATCATGACCAATGATTTCTCACTCTAATTGGTTAACTAACCCATTTTTTTCCTAACTCAACTTGACTTTCTCAATCCCACTAAACACTCAACCTAACTTTCTTAATCCCACTAAACACTCAATCTAACTTCTTCAACCCCACCAATCATTCCAATATAATCCCACTAATCATTCCAATCTATTTCCTCTCGATGGTTCTCAACCGTTGATCATGATCTTTTACTATTGAATCTTGATTGTTCATTTGAAAATGGGAAATATACAAAACAACCCTTTTCATTCTTAAAAACGATCAAAGAATCTAGATAATTTATGCAAAGAGAACATGCTGAATTAACATTTGAATTTTTGAGAGCAAATACACACACATCTTCGATCACCATTAACACACACTTTGAAGCTTTTACAAAAATAATGGGGGCTTTGTATTGATTCAAACACAATTCAACATCAATACAAATTACACTTCAACATGGGATGGTATAGTTGTATTTCATGAATTCATTTATTGTTTCTTGCTTATGCTTACCTTTATTGATTGAATTCATCATTTTATAACTTCATTTCATGAGTATGGTGGAATTTGATCTTGTTTTGAATTAACTTGTTTTAATTCATTTGTATTTCCTTATGCTTATTTCCCCCCTTACAAAAATTGTTAACACAAGTTTATATTGTAGTTTCAGTGATAAGGTATGAACGTAATGGAAAGATAAAGCCTTTATTACCATTTGAAAATTATAGTATTACATAATAGACCAAGAGTCATTAGTTTTAACTATTGATTTCTAATCACATATCTTGAATAGAGGATATTATGTTCTCGCTATAAATCAAAGGCCATAATGCTAGGAGATTTTAAGGTGCAAAAGCACAAATATCTCTCAAATAGAAAAAAAATCTTCAGCTTGGATATAAACTTATCATACATTTAAATATGAGAATATATGTCATAAGGAAGGGTTAATATATGAATATCTATATATATACAAATGAAGGCACCTTATATAATTATGCAAAGGATAATTTGGAAGAAACCTGTGAAGAATCTAGAGATTAGTTGGATGGTTCTCAATTGAGTTATTAGGAGTTAAACAAATTAATATGCAGAATTATTAATGGAAATTACCATGAATATAAAGTTCTATATTGAATCAAACTAAATGATATTTAATATCATGATTAACCAGATTAGTTATGACATTCTAGAAGGACAAAACCATACTTGGTATAACAATGAAGAGTCTGAACCATTTTTTGAGAAGAAGACGATTGTCTATTTATGCACTCACTTTAAAGATTAACTGTATTATGTACGAAGTTCTTTAGGAATGGGACCATAAGAATAAACGTTGGACATTTGAAACTTTAATATGAGGAAGTAATCTTCAATTTAAGTTTACTACATATTATTATATATACGACATATTATTAGTACTTTTAGATTGAGATCAGGTGTGTCTAGTTAATGATATTGTGTCATCAGTATTAACTAATTATGCATAAAATAGGAGAGTAGTTACTCTCATGGTTAAAACTAAGGACTCAAATAAGAAGCAATTGCCTAGAACCAAAATATTGCAAGAACGTAACTTGGGTATTCAAGCCAAAAAAGTATAACTAGTTAAGTCGTTTACCAACGAAAGGACTTGAACAAGTGGAAATTTCCAAGGACCAAGATGTTAGGTGAACATAACATTGGTGTTCAAAGTCAAAGAATACGTAACTAACTTATTTGAATTACAACTTAGTGAAGCCATCACTATTTGGAAGATAATCTATTCAAATAAGTTAACCTTTAGGTCAAAGCAATAGTTGAGTTAATCTTAGGTCAGTAATATTTCGAAGTCGAGTTAGAGGTGGGTGGACTTACGACACCGCTTCCAAAGAAAGTGAAAAAGTCTTTACTTGCACTTGTTAGTTCACTATGCTCCAGGTTTTCTTAACTTGTTAGTGGCATCATGCATAGTTGGAAGGTATCCATATTTGTATGATTGTACTTGTTACATAGGACACAACACTAGATACTCAGATGATAATACTAGAGTTTCCTATACTATGCTCTTCATTGAAGGGTTGGGCCACTTCCAGTTATGAAGGTGAGCAGGGGGCCATCAGTCTATGGTTAGAGGTAAAGTGCTTGGGTGATTCTCTCCCTCTTGCAAATGATATGTCGAGGCTTGTGAAGCAAAAGAATAATCTAGCTAAGGATATCCTAACCTTTCTCTCAAATGTAAATCATGAAACTAATTATTTGATCATAAATCTTATTTGTAAACTATATTTGAAAAGATGTGTTAAATTTACATGAATTTTAGCTATGTTATTTCGATTATGCAATGTTATATGAAATTATTTATGCAAAATGCAAAATATGTTATTAGAAAAGAAAAAATTACTTTCCTGTTTAAAGGTATAGAAATATTTAATTCATGAATTAAAACTTAGGTGAAAACTATAAGAGTATGGTTAGAGATGTTACATATGGTATTAGAGCTACCAGGTTCAACATATGTACCTATGAGCTCATTGTGTCAATTTTTCCCCAAACATTATTAGTAGCTACCGTTTGAAATGTTCTTACACTAGAAGGGCGGGAAAAATAAGAACAAGGAAAAAAGTAAGGATGTTAAATCCCCAAAATTTGCCTAACCATAGGGCTAAGAAAGAGTCATCCATGGAGGTTAAACTCCTTCACAATATTATCTACATAGGAGGTGCTTGGCTGGATGATTTAGAGACATTGGTTGATGCCCTTAAGCGTATTAGGCTGAAGAAGCAGTGACATATAACCGTTGTGAAGGCCATTGTTCCTATCTCTATGGTCAAACCCTAGACAAATCATTAGTTCATAGGGAGATGCCCTTGGGTCACAATATGAGTGCACACATATGATTAGTAAGGAAGATATAGATGAGTACCTACAAATACATCCACCCTCCAAAAATTATTTCAGTTGACTCTGAGGGTGACGAAGAACCCGAGGAGATCCCTCTTTCTAATAGCGACCTGTAGTCACAAAGAGTCAAAGTTTATGTATTAAATAAGGATACTATGTAATCCATGAATAATATAATAAAAATTTCATTTGATTGATTTGAAAAAATATATATGATAATTAATATGTATTGATATAAATGCTAAATTAGAGGAACTAATTGTATGCATAAATGAAAAACTTCATGTGAAGTAGAAACTCAACACAATACAAACCAAAATAAACTATAGAGATAGCTAAGAGGTAGGACAACCTTTTGTCAACCCCGATTCAAAACTAGATTAAATCCTAGTAATGATAATTGAAACAAGAGTAAGGATTGCTACCTTAGAGTAGGAGATCAAAGGCTAGAGTAGGCCAGAAAAGGAAGCATCTCACAAAAGTAAAGATGAAAATAGATGTGAATGCACCACCTAGAGTGGGCGTGGACAACTCTGAGTCAAGGATTGTTAATGAGTAAATAAACCAATTAGCCCTTGAAGTATCTAAGGCTATGAAGAAGGTCAAGCCACCAAGAATTAGATAAAATTTCTTAGAAAAGTTGGTTGCAAGGCAAAACTCTAGTCAGTAAAGTATGCTAACTAGACAAGAGTTCGAGTAGAGTGGTGTATGTTGGAAGCTAAGGTTGAAATTCCAAGTTTCTTAACGAGAGTAAATCTATAAGTAGCCCCTTAGGATCGTATGATGTTATTATTGGGATAAGTTAGTTATGGAGGCATAGGGCCAAGGTTGACTACTTTGTTAAAATGGTAGAATGTCTAGACAGCCTTGGGAATAAAGTGTATTTTCAAGGTGCACCTAGTGAGGTTAAGTTAAGGAAATAATAGTTGTTCAGTTGAAGAGAGCCAAGAAAAAGGGATGGCAACTTTTTACGAGCAGAATGGAGAAGATGGATGATTACAAAGAGTTCATCTTCTAGGATGACTTAATGTACTATGAATCCCAAAAACTCCAAGGAATGGAAGAAGAGGAAATTATGGAACAAGAAAGATTAGACATGGAGAATGATAGGCCAAAATTGGGGTAAAGAATAAGAATGATTTTAGCTTGGTCTAAGTGTCAATCTAGGGATTGTAAGCTTGCGAGAGGTGTTGTGGTAGTTTACCTAAGGGAGGAAAGCAACGAATTAAGTGGGGATTAATGTAGCTAAAACACACTAGAAAATATTTAATTTGGCTTATGTTTTCTATTGCAACATGAAGTTACAATGTGACAGGAATTGCGGTGTGATGGGAATTACAATGCGACAGGGATTACAGTACGATAGGAAGTTCATAGAATATAACAGCTTTCGAAAATAGTGTATGAGTTGAATAATAAATAAATTGTCGAAATATTTGAACCTTTTATACTCTAGATAAGGATCGCACCAACTGCAAATCTATTTTTGGCAATGAATCAACTGCATTAACCAAATATTAAAGCCTTTCAAACATAAAAGGAAATCAAAGCATAAATTGATCACTCACTACAAAATATATTCAACGCAAAATAAATCACACAGAATAAAAATTCTGACTAATTTAAATGTACAACAACCTCACTGAGCATCCCGAGAGTGGGCCCTTCCTCTGGTTCACAAGGCGAGTGGAAATAAAATGCTTTACTACGTTAAATGAATCAACAAAATTATATTTTATTTCTCAAAGATAATACAAAAACAAGAATCATCCCTTTACAGACTGAACCATAACATATATATACAAGACATCGACTGTTATAGCCTATGACCAACACATCGAGTATTAAAAACCACAACTGTAAGAGGTTACTGTTTGTTATGGTCAATGACCAATAAACTAAATATTAATAGTTTTTAGATTGGTCGCAAGCCACAAACCAAAACAATATAACAACATTGAAACAAGTTCAAAATATAATGCAGAAAATAGGAAATGAGTGGTTTCACAACACATCCAACTCACCCTCCTCTTATGACGTGGTAGTGGTAAGATGATTAGAAGACAAGACCAAGTGCTAAAGTGATTGAAGAAACCAAGAGATAGTTGAAGAAAATCATAATGTGTCCTTTAATAAATCTAAATATTAAGGTGAAGGTTAGCGTTGAATGATCCAATCAGATGATAATTTGTGCGACCATGCGACTTGAAGATTCCTTGGTAGAGGAAGAATATCGCAAGTGTTGGAGTGGATGAACGTGAAGGAAGAAGTTTCATGTGGCAATAATGGAAGAAAGAGTTGAGTGGTAGGAAGGTTCTTGTCAAATAGGTGACAAAAATTCTACATGCTGCAACACTTATTAGTAAAAATAATAAATAATTATTTTCAATATTTTAATCTTAAAACTATACTAAATATGACTTATATATATTTAATCATATGCAAAGTGAAATGGTAAAATGGTATGGAATAATATGAAAATGGAATATTAGAATGGGATCGAAGGCATATAAAATAGGCTAAAATGTGGCATAAAATGGGACATAATT
The DNA here is from genome assembly GCA_007115665.2 of Sequoiadendron giganteum. Classification (NCBI taxonomy): domain Eukaryota; kingdom Viridiplantae; phylum Streptophyta; class Pinopsida; order Cupressales; family Cupressaceae; genus Sequoiadendron; species Sequoiadendron giganteum. The sequence continues at coordinate 478,925,407 of CM021101.1, read as the reverse complement.
GGATCTCATCATTCCCCCCAACTTAGCATATTGTGTGTCCTTGTGCAATCATTATTTCTAAGAGGGTAGCCTTGGGATTGTAACTTTGGATTTCCTCTTCACCCCTTTACTATTATAGCTCATTCACAATCGGAGTCCCCTTCAGTTGTCCTATAACTCCTCTGCATATCAATCGTCATGGATTTTCTTTTGTTTGCCAATTTCCTTTTCATCATACCTCTTTTGATTTTTATTTTTTTCATCGTTTTTTCTCATTTTTTGTTGGCATTTTTTCCATGGCATTTATTTATTGGAAATTCTATATATAAGAGGTATCACAAAATATTATCTCCATATTTATTAGCTATTGGAAATGGGTGAAATGATAGGAAATTTGAATGATGAGAAGTGAAAATAATGGATACTATGACTATGATGGAATAATGAAGGATAATAGGTGAAAAGATAGGTAATAAACATGGTGGACCTCCCCCAACTTAAAGGGTTAACCATCCTTAGGAAACAAGGAGAAGATGGGTAGGAATGCTACATGATACAATATGATTAATATAATAAGAAATATTAATAAAGTTAAAAAGATAAAATAATGAAAAATAAAATTGATTTTTTACCAACTTGCATGTCCATTAATGCCAAGATTTGGTAGCCAATGTAACTCTGCAACGGTGAATCTTAGCAAGGAAGGAACCAAAAATTGTGACAAGGACTACAACCATACCACACATGAAATATCTCCATCGAACTGAAGTATTTAGGGAGCATACTAATGGTAGCCTGAATTCGCTCTTCATTTTTGCTAACACCTCAACTAAATATGTAACTCTTGCGACAAGTGACCGAAGTGAAATGGACCATAATAAATAAGAGTGCATTTACACAAGTGAGCAACATTAGGTGCTAGGAGGTACTCAGACAAACATTGAAGCAATAGAGTATACCTGCAAATTGATTAGCCCATAGAAAGAACATAAATTATTGCAATTTTTTATTTTTTTTTATAATTTTGATAACAACAAGTGACCACTAGCAAGCCAGTTTTCAATCACTTACCGCTTAGTGGCAATGTGAAAATAGTTTTCACCACTAAGAATTTTATTCAACTACAATTTGCCAGAAACTGGTTTTCAAATTGTAGTTGTCTAACAACCCCCGAAGGTTTTCATTGTTAGAATTTTATTGCTTTTTTTCTTTCTTTTTTTCATTTTTTCATTTTTTTCAGATACCCTGCATATAATGACCAAAGAGAAGGAACCCCTTATATGGATGTTGAAGTGATACCATCTAAAACCTAAGTTCCTTCTATGACCCAACAAAAGTCATTGTTGAAATTGGGTTGTATGTAGAACTTGAAATGATGACCAACAAGAAAGATACCTCCATCCAAATTGACCATGCATATAGCATAATTGCTACAAACAATGTTGATCCATTTAACTCATGCCACCATATTGGAAATATGATTGTAGAAATTTGGAATCCATGCCCACTCACTTGGTTGAGGGAATTACTTACAATGATTGTAATCTTTGAAAGACACATTGTTCTTGAAACAAATCACATTGAAGTATCATGAAGTTATGCTATCCTTTCCTTCTAAGCATGAGAGATATCCATAACTGCTCCCAAAGTTGTATGAAAAGCTAGAGTGCAAAGAATACAACTTCATTACCAAAGACAAGGTTGCATAGTGAAAGACCAATTGTAGTCTCTCAACTTGTCAAATGTGTCCACACAACTTTAGGTAGGTGGGTACTCATCTTAGAGTGTGATGATCTACAATCGAATATATTCAATCTCCTTGATAATGTCTTCAAGTTGTCTATGGGTGTGTAGCTCAAGAACATGTAGTACTGCAAGGTTAATGGATCTCATAGACCAAGTTGCATACCGTCCTCCACATGATTCGGCATCAAAGTTGATATTGAAGAGAAATTGTGTCCATGAATGTTGAACACCTCACCCAAAAATCCTCTTGTGATCTCCAATAGTGAAGCAAAAAGGAAACTTGGTGTCCTCCATATATCTATCATGACCAAAAACATATTAGAAAATCCATCAAAGTGTTCCATTCAATGCTCATGCATAGAAGCATCATCAATTGGTATTGGTGCAAAAGTGTTAGGTAACCATGATAACCTGTAACCATATTCTCAAGCATATCAAGCATAGCAATGCAATATCATCCATTTAATAACTCCAACATTAAGTACTTAAGTCATTTTTGTAAATGAAGAGTAGAGTTAGTAATATGAATAAATACTTGATAATAATAAAATAGATGAATATAATTGCAATGAATACTTGTGTAGACATAATATCAATGTTAAACAACACAAGGATGCATAAATTTATCTGGTCCAAGTATCAGACGGGTGGTTTTATTAGAAGCACCAATGAAACAATCAATGAAGGCATTATTGGCAATCAACCAAGAATCATTAAAATTCAAGCCCGATCCCCCCCAACATAACTTCATACTGCAAAGGCATGAGATCCTTGAGATAATCCAAAGAATGAATAAAGATAGTGATATATTTAAGAATACCTTAAGCCTTGTCCAATGAACAAATCAACCAAAGACTTCCAAAATTAAATGGATCTTCCCAACTTAATTTATCATTGTAAAATCATGAGGGTATTAGGACAATCCAAAGAATTAATAGACATATTTAAGAGCTTTAATGAATTACCATCCATTTGTAGCATGTCATTAATGCATTCAAAACATTTCTAGTTCTTCTTAACCATAAGATCAATTATTGGACCTAGATGAATACATAGTTTTACCATAGGCCTCCAAAGATCTAGGTGTTTGAGTATAAAAATATTTAGAAATAGATCTTGTAGGATGTCATTATGTATCTCACATAAATCTTGAATCATTAAGGCATATAGGTCACTATTGCTTATTGCATGATTAATCTCAACACACATATGTAGCATTTCAATGATAAAATTAGAATCAAATTGAATTATTTCCTTATATGTGTAAATTATTTCTAAAAGAAGTGATTCATTAAGTAGATAAGAAGAACTAATTTGATTATCTTTTAGTGGATCATGTTCTTCAAATTCAATTAAACTAAAATCACATCCTTTAGTTGTGTGAATAGATTAAAATTTTGATTTACCAATTTCATGCATATTAATGAAATGGAAAGGGATCATTAAAAGCTCAATATTATATATAGATTGGACCACCTTATTAGATAATAGTAATTTATTAGGAATTACAATTTCCCTTGGTGGATATGTTGGGGTGGATGGTGGGTGGGATAATGAAAATGGTAAAATTTGTGTGGTATATAAAGTAGGTGGTGAAGATGGAAATATATAAGATGAATATGGTGGAGATGACACTATATGGGATGGGTATGGTTGTTGTGAGCATTCATTATTCCATTCTTGGTAGTATGGTGATTGTTGTCATTCACCACACATACTAGATAGGGAAGCATTTTGTGAAGAAACGTATTATCTTTCAAATCCAATAGAATTATAGGACATTTTACAATCATTATGCATACTATGATCTTCCTGATTCGACATGTGTAGTTGTCCTTGAGTTACAAAGAAGACATTCTCACTTTCACCTTTGTTTTGTTGAGGCTCACACATAGCTTGGATCTCCTTCACTATGTCCTCCTGAACAACTTGGCATACACACTTATCTTCTCCCTTGCAACAATCAGAAAAACAAATGGTCAAATCGTCATTTTCAAAATTCTATTGTCCTAAAAATTCATCAATTATTTGTTCTTGCTCAACTATGGAAATAACATTTGTAGATGTTTGTGACAATGGTATTGGAAGATCAAGATTATCTAAGTTGCATTCTTTATGCAGAGGGGGTATAAAAATATCACTTTTTATCGACGTGATTCTCCCACCAAGTTCTTCTTTTGTTTTGAAATTTGAAAGCGAGGTTCTGGGGGCAGCAACCCCTAGTGGGGTAAAGGGGCAGCACCCCTTGCAAGGTCCCGGGCAGCGCCTTGGGTCCCCACTGTCAAGAACATTTTTCTTCTTGTGTGGCCTTCAGATTCTTCATTTTTGAAGCATTTTTTCTTGAAAAGTGATGTGTTTGAACTACCTTCAAAATGCAATTTTTTTATTATTATGTTGTTGTTTCTTCAAAATTACTTCCTTCTATCAATTTACTCGTAACAACTAGTGTGAATATAAATGGTTTTTTATTTCTAAAATCTACCTACAAATTCTAACAATGCATCTATATGATTTTAACAATGCAAATTAGGACTAATCATTGGGCAAGGCTAGCAGTTGTGGGAGCTTTCATCCTAACGCATTGGTCCTAACTTAACTCATTGGGTTTTCTAGCCTTTAACACCTCTCCTCGACAATGGTGCCAAAATGATAGGCCAAAACTAGGGTAAAGAAAAAGAAAGATTTTAGCTTGGTCTAAGTGTCAATATGAGGATCATAAGCTTGCGAGAGGTGTTGCGGCAGCTTACCTGAGGGAGGAAAGCAATGAATTAAGTGGGGATGAATGCAACTAAAACACATTGGAAAAGATTTAATCTGGCTTATGTTTTATGTTGTGATATGAAGTTACAGTGTGATAGGAATTACAATGCGACAAGGATTATAGTGCGACAGGAAGTTCACAGAACATAACAACTTGAATAAAAAATAGTGTATGAGTTGAACAATAAATAAATTGTCAAAAAATTTGAACCTTTTATACTCTAGATAAGGATCACACTAATTGCAAATCTATTTTTAGCAATGAATCAACTGCATTAGCCAAATATTAAAGCCTTTCGAACTTAAGGAAATCAAAGCATAAATTGATCACTAGCTGCAAAATATATTCAACATGAAATAAATCACATAGAATAAAAATTCTAACTAATTTTAATGTACAACAACCTCATCGAACGTCCTAAGAGTGGTCCCTTCCTTTGGTTCACAAGGCGAGTAGAAATAAAATGGTTTACTATGTTAAATGGATCAGAAAAATTATATTTTATTTCTCAAAGATAATACAAAAACAAGAAACGTCCCTTTATAGACTGAACCATAACATATATATACAAGACATTGACTGTTACAACCTATGGCCAGCACATCGAGTATTAAAAACCACAATTGTAAGAGGTTACGGTTTGTTATGGTCGATGACTAACAAATTAAATATTAATAGTTTTTAGATTGGCCGCAAGCCACAAACCAAAATAATATAACAACATTAAAACAAGTTCAAAATATAAGGCAAAAAATAGGAAATGAGCGGTTCCACAGCACATCCAACTCACCATCATCTTATGACATGGTAGTGGTAAGATGATTGGAAGACAAGCCCAAGTGTTGAAGTGACTGAAGCAGCCAAGAGATAGTTGAAGAAAACCATAATGTGTCCTTTAATAATTCTGAATATCAAGGTGAAGGTCAGCATTGAATGATCCAATCAGATGTTAATTTTTGTGACCATGCAACTTGAATATTAATTGGTAGAGGAAGAATATCCCAAGTGTTGGAGTGGATGAACGTGGAGGAAGAAGTTACATGTGGCAATAATGGAAGAAAGAGTTGAGTGATGGGAAGGTTCTTGTCAAATAGGTGACAAAAAGTCTACATGCTACAACACTTACTAGTAAAAACAATAAATAATTTATTTCAATATTTTAATCTTAAAACTATATTAAATATGAATTATATATATTTAATCATATGCAACATGATGGTAAAATGGTATGGAATAATATGAAAATAGAATATTAGAATGGGATTGAAGGCATATAAAATAAGCTAAAATGTGGCATAAAATGGGACATAATTGGATCTCATCAGAGAAGTATCTTATTCTAAGGGATTTTGAGGATGTATTTCTAGATGAATTGCCAGGATTACCTCCTAAAAGATCTTTTGAATTCTCCATAGATATAGTTCCAGGATCTTAACCTATATCCATGGCTCCTTATAGAATGACCACAACAGAGTTGTTGAAGTTGAAGGCTAGGTAGTAGCTATTGTTGGAAAAAGATTTGAATAGTCAAAAAATGTCATAGACATTTGACCAAATAAAAGAGAAGTAACTATGACACCAATTCTAAAAGTCCCTAATCCAAAAGGCCAATTTGTGGTAATCATTGATACCTTGGGAAAAGGATGAGGCGGGATGCTTATTCAAGAAGGGCGAGTTATCACCTATGAGTCTAGGAAATTAAAGACATATGAACAAAACAATGCTCTACAAGATCTCAAGCTACCAGTATTTGTTCATGCTTTACAAACCATCATAGCCTAAAGTATTGTTTACCCAACCAAATCTAAATGCCCTAAGTCAAAGGAGAATAGCTCCTTGATGATATCTATTTATTATGATTTCAAGAATCAAGTGTTGCAGAGGTCCAAGGGAGATGAAAACTATGAGAAATTCAAACTAGCTTTTGTGGACGGTCCTCAAGATTCAAGGTGTGATGGGTTTAATTTTGATCTAAATGGAATACTAAGGTTTAGAGGAAGGATGTAAGTACCAAATTTTGAGGAGTTAAGGAATATTGTGTGGAAGGAAGTTCATTCTACACCATGTTTAAGACATCCTAGAGTGACAAACCTTTTGGCTAATGTGAAACTATTATATTTATAGAAAGGAATGAAGAGGGATGTTATAGGGTTTGTAGCAAATTTTCTAGAGCACCAAAGGGTGAAAGTGGAACATCATCACCCAACAAGACTTTTATATTCTCATGAAATTCTAGAGAGGAAGTGACAAGTCATTAGTATGGATTTTGTACAATGTCTTCCTATGTCAAAGAATAGGCATGATGCTATTTTAGTAGTGGTAGACAAGCTCACCAAAGTAGCCCATTTCATACCAAGAAATTTGATAGATGGGGCACTAGTCATAGCTTTCAAATTCATGCAGGAAGTGTTTAGGTTGCATTGTGTTCCTGAGAAGATTATCTCAAATAGGGACACACATGTAATGTTAAGGTTTTGGAAAACCATACTCAACTCATTGGAAACTCAATTGAATATAAACTCAACTTATCATCCTGAGATAGACGATCAGATTGAAATGGTAAACCAAGTGTTAGAATATCTACTGTGAATATATTGCATGGATCAACAATACAAGTGGGAAGATTAACTACCGTTGGTGGAATTTGCTTACAATAATTCCTATCATTTTGTGATAAAATTAGATCTATTGAAACATTATATGAAGGAAAGTGTCAAATTCCTATAAGTTGGGATAAGATAGAAAATAGGATTAGCCATGGTCCACAAATGTTATTAGAAATGGAAGAGTAGATCAAATGATCAAAGAGAAAATTAGCAGAAAAAAGAATAATAGGTAAAAAAGTTGTGATGATACTAAGCATATACCAAGATAGTTTTCGGTAGAGAAAGAGTTCTTGAATCACACAAATTCTATGAGTGTGTTAGCAAGGTCACTTAGTGTAAGGTCTAGTGGGACCAGATTGCAGAGGACAACACGCTACGAGGAAAGATTATAATGAGATTAAACAAAAATTTCCCCATCTCTTACATGATTTTGAAAACTGAAAGGAAAATCTTTATTTGATTTAATATATGCTATGATACTTTCAATCATCAGGGATAATGATCCTTATGGGGGAGGATATCTTACACCCCATTGCTAATTTAACTAATTACTTTGACCTTTATATTTAAATACAGTTTTAATGCATGATTATGTTAGTATGGTATTTGACGACTAAATTAAATCTATGTATATGTAATGAGATGAAACTACTTTTAAATGCTTATACGATGCTTAAGCTATATTATGATTATGTTTTGTATGTTAGTGTATAGGAGTGAATTTGCACCCCTAACACAAATTCCCACATAAGCCCACATAAGCCCACTATTCCCATCACACTTGGTACCTATTTTGAGTTTTGATGGAGGCATTTCTGTCGAGGACACCCGCGTGACGCGCTTAGGTCCTTGGCAAATTCCTGCAACTGAAGCAACAAAGACATTACACTTCCTATTGGAAGTCAAAGTGTAACGCCTCCCTTCGGCTGGCCAACCTGAATATGGCTGTTTTCTTCCATTCTTCCTTGATATTCTCATTTCATTCATCCATTTTCAAGTTTACAAGATCTTGTAAGCATCTCTTAGCATTCAAGCATTCATCCAGAAGCTTTGTAGCAACATCATGCACTCCATAGTAGCAATCTATCACTTAACCACTTCGATAGAGCAAGCATAGGATGAATCCATTACAATAGAGGCTTGAGTTCCTCTCATCTTTCTCCTCCACTAGCCTTGAGCGCTTTGGATGAAGGTGGTAAGCTCCTCCCATCTTCTCTATTGTTTGGTTAGGTTAGCACATCCTGTTTTGTAGTGTTTTTGGTGTACTTTGCTTGTATTCCTTCTTTATCGCTTTATTTCAGTATCATTGCAAACTTGGTTGTTCATGGAGGTGGAAACACCAAAATAGGGGTCTGACTGAGGTAGACCCATAAACAACCCCCCAACATTTTCCCTCTTTTTGTGTGTAGGTGGGAAGATCTTAGAGCAAGTTGGCGAAAGGATTATTGTATGAGATCAACTTCGTCACCCTTGCAGTAATCTACTTTCTTTATCACATTGGTCTTTATGTTTTGTATTTCATTGTCTCATTTTACACCTTTAGAAACTCTTAAACTAGGTTGTTAGTCCGCTTTTTAGAGGTTAGACCTTGTCTCCCTGGTTTTCTGGTCATACGGACACCAGTGCACTTGAGAGACGCTAGCGCGCCGCGCTGTTGTCCCAGAGTCGCACTTCTATCTTCTAAAAGAGAGCTATTCGAGACACAAAGTTGGCCCTAAAAATTCACTCGCCTAGTCTCCTTTCAACTCTTGAATTTGCAGAGTGATCGAAGGACCTCATAGTCCTCATCATTCTCATCCAGTCCATCCTAACACTCCTTTAAACTGAGGTAAGTTAGGGCAGCCATACTGCTCTTGGCCTTTCGTGACTTGGGGCCTTGCAGTGGTTGGTCCCCCTCTCTTACAACTAGCAACTAACTATGAATATGTTGCTCTAAGTTGAATGTAGGAAAGTTCAAGCCCTCTAGAGGGGGAGGGAGAGTATCACTCAAGAGAGGAGTTGGTATATGGAACATTTGGTATTACTATCTGAGTAGACGCACACACTCACTCACTTAAGTTAATTGGAACCTTGTAAGGTCAATTCAAGTATTGAATCAATAAAGTCTTAAATCTAAGTGGATAGGATAAGTGTCTTTAGGGAAAATAATGCCCCTATCATTATTGATCCTCTTTGATCATTAAAATTACATTATTTGCAAATATCTTTTGAATAATAAAAATAATATATAAAGTATATATACAAATATACATATAATATATAAATTAGTTAATGCAAATATAAATATGTGTATGTATATATGAATATACATAGATGATTAATATTTATGTATATTCATGTGTATATATATATATGTATATATTATAATATTATATAATTGCAAGCCATATTAAATGGTAGTTATGCTACACTTAAGTCATTATTCTTAAGCCGATTTATAAGGCTTTATGGTAGATAAATTGATGAATATTGTGGTCACCTAACTTGGGCGCCACCATGGGCAGTTAGTAAGTTATTATTAAAGCCACGTAGTGGCTAAATATTACACTTTTTAAGTTATTTATGTTGGAAACAAGCCACACTGAGAGGGGGGTGAATCAGTGTTGTGCAAAAATTAACTTTATTAACCTTTAACTTCCAAGCATTAGGAACATTCAATCATAAAGCATAAGCAAAAAAATAAACACAACACCATAACACCAAGATTTTTACGTGGAAACCCTGTTAGGGGAAAAACCACGGTGGATGGCCAATCCACAATTATGATTCTGAGTATACTCAAAATGAAGATTACAAAAGGGGAATGCACTTGCATTCAGGCACACTACCTAGAGCGCACTGCTCAAAGAAAAGAGGGCTTGTTGCCCAAGAGTTCAGATTAAAACCATCTGAAGATTCGAACTGAGATGATAGCATCTAATATGCCTGATTACAGTTCTAGATTAAGTACAATAATAGATATGCTGCCTTACAGACTGATTCTGTATTTCTGTTATGCTTTGCTCATACACACAACACAAATCTTCTATGTGCAAGTGAAATTGTGCTTTATCGCACCTTTGCTTTGCTCTAACTCACAATTCAGACATTAACTCAATATGTACATCATACAAAATGATACAGACGATCATGTATATATATACACAACATAGGATTTATTTACACTTTGTCGGCTTTAATGGAACACAACAAAATTACAATTATCGACTCACATAATGTGAAATATGCAATGTGTACCCTTAATGGTCGGCCATAACTTGGCTATGACCCAAAAAAAGATATACAAACATAGAGATACTCAATTAATTAGTTCTCATTTATCCGCGACTTAATACATTCAAGAGGTCAGCCTTAATACAAGGAAAACTAAGAATATGCCAACCGGATCTTCTAATTCCCATACGAATTGATACGAGCCACTGCGTTTCAGTCTCAACAGAGATAATACACCAATAATCATTTTCTGAGATGCGCAACACAAAATGATAACCTAAAATCTTTACACAGATTGATGAATGTTGAGTTACCGAATACTCTGTTCTACCTTATCGATTTTCAATCTATCTGTCGATAAGCTTGAATGAGGATATGCGTACCTGATCAACACATAGGGTTACCATCAATGACAACACCATATAATAGTTACAGTGTCTCTTGCCAACAATTTAATAGCCACATAAAGTGGTGATATAAATCCTTTATGCACATGATCCTATTCTCCAATTTCCATGACTTGGTTAAAGGGTAATTGAAGAGTTTAGATGTGGAAGGATGGTGGCAAGCATGGCATTATTGCTACATATTGTGCCATTCTCAAAGACATTTTCTGAAGATTCAATCAATATTATATCAATACTTTAGCATGCCAACTGTGGCAGTATGAGGAAGAGGTTGAATTGATTTAGAAGACTACTTTAAATTGAATTTTAATTGCAAAGTAACTCCATGGTGAAGTGGATTTTGGAATAGTGTAGACTTAGTCAAAAGACTAGTCATAGCACTTGGAATGGTTGTGTAAGCATTCAAACTAAACTGTATTATGCATTCTTGTAAACCTCTTAGAAAATCGTGGTAGTTCTGGTGAAGGTTGAGCCTCCACATGAAGTAACAAATCTCTATTTTTGAACAAAACTAAGAGGCATGACGAGCAATCTATTTGGGAGAAGAAATAAGTAAGTTTGTTGGTTGCTTATTTTTGCACATTGTGAGAAGAAATTTGGTAGAGAGAGCTATATGTGAGTTTAGAAGAGAAAGTTAGAATTGTTTGAAGAGCATTTTCAATCTTCAAAATAGTATGCTATATAGAGTGATTGGCTTGACTAAATTTGAAATCAAGTTGCTCTTTAGATATAGTGCATTGGTATTAGACTCGAGTAACAAGTTGCAAAAGCTTGGTGTTGTGCGTGGAACTTGAAAGGAATATAAAATTTGAGCTTAATTTGTAGAGTTAGAAGCAAAAAAAACCAGTTTCAAAGCTCGAATAATCTTTTCCATGCATGTTTTAAATTTCTTCTTTTCTTCTCAAATTTGAAAAGAGTTCTTCTATAATTTTGAATTTAAATATGCCAATACTTCATGGAAGTTTGTAGTTGTTTGTGAACGTACATGATCACATGCTTATACACGTATATCCTAGATTATTTATGCATAAGAAAGGATAAGAGCTAATAAGAATTATAATAACCAGTTGGTTAGTTTGAATTATCTCCCTTTTAAATGATGTAAAAATCATTCTAAGAAGGCTTAAGAGGAAAGTTAAGACTCTAATTTGGGGATTACCAAATGAACTAGCTTAACAAAACTAAAGTAGTCAAGAATTGCTAAAGATGTGATTATGTTATTTATTCCATTAAGGAAACGTCTTTAAATACAATTGTTAACACAAGCTTATATTGCAGTTTTAGAGATAATATCTAAACGTAATGGAAAGATACCATTTAAAAATTATAGTACTGCATAATAGACCAAGAGTCATTATTATTACCTATTGATTTGTAATCATGTATCTTGTATAGAGGATATTATGTTCTCATTATAAATCGAAGGCCATAATGCTAGGAGATTTTAAGGTGCAAAAGCACAAATATCTCTCAAATAAAAAATATTCTCCAGCTTGGATATAAATTTATCATACATTTAAATATGAGAATATGTGTGTCATAGGGAAGGATTAATACATGAATATATATATGCATACAAACAAAGGAAATTTATATAATTATGCAAAGGATAATTTGGAAGAAACCTGTGAAGAATCTAGAGATTAGTTAGATGGTTCTCAATTGAGTTATCAAACATACTACTATGCTGAAAATTTATTAATAACCATTACTATGAATATAAAGTTCTATATTGAATCAAGCTGAAAGATATTTAGTACTACGATTAACTAGATAGGTTATGGCATTTTAAAAGGATGAAGTTGCATACTTGGTATAACAACAAAGAGTCAGAACCATTATTTGAAAAGAAGACGATTGTTTATTTATGTTCACTTTAAAGATTAATCATATTCAGTATAGAGTTCTTTAGGAATGGAACCATAAGACTAAATGTTGGACATTTGAACTTTAATATGATGAAGTAATCTTCAATTTAAGTTTAATAATAGATAATTATACACATCGACATATTGTCAATACATTTAGATTAAACTAGGTGTGTCTAGTCGATGACAAAGTGTCACCCGTATTAACTAATTATGCATAAAATAGGAGATTAGTTACTCTCATGGTTAAAACTAAGGACTCGAATAAGAGGTAGTTGCCTAGACCTAGAATGTTGCAAGAATGTAACTTGGGTATTCAAGCCAAAAAGGTATAACCAGTCAAGTTTTTTACTGACTTAAAAAAAATGACTTCAACAAGTGGCAGTTGCCAAGGCCCAAGATGTTATGTGAATGTAACATAGGTGTTCAAATTCAAAGAATACATAACCAAATTAGCTGAATTATGCCTTAGTGAAGTCATCATTATTTGGAAGAGAGTCTATTTAAATAATTTAACCTTTGGTTCAAACCAATAGTTGACTTAGTCTTAGGTTAAGAAGATTTCCAAGTTGAGTTAGAGGTGGGTGAACTTATGATACCACTTCCTAAGAAAGTGGATGATTATATGTTTATATCCAAAATTTGGCTAAAGTAAGTGCAAAAGTCTCTACTTGCACTAGTTGATTTCGTATGCTCCAAGTTTACATAACTTGTTAGTAGCTCATCATGAATAGTTGGAAGGTATCCATTGTTGTATGACCATACTTGTTATGTAGGACACAATACTAGATACTCAAATGGAAATTATGCTCTTCATCGAAGGGTAGAGCCACTTCCAATTAGGAAGGTGAGCAGGGGACCGCCACTTCGTGGTTGGAGGTAAAGTGCTTGGGTGATGCTCTCCCTCTTGCAGATGACACATCGAGGCTTGTGAAACATAAGAATAATCCAGCTAATGATATCCTGATTTTGTTCTCAAATGTAAATCATGAAACTAATTATTTGATCATAAATCTTATTTGTAAATTATATTTGAAAATATGTGTTTCATTTACATGAATTTTAGTTATGTTATTTCAATTATGCAATGTTAAATGAAATTCTTTATGCAAAATGCAAAATATGTTATTAGAAAATAATTTTTTACTTTCCTATTTGAAGGTATAAAATTATTTACTTCATGAATTAAAACCTAGGTGAAAACTATAAGAGTATGGTTAAAGATGTTACACAACCTCATGTGAAGGTGAAAAAGATGTATCATATATAGGCACATCACTAGTGATAGAAGAAATACAATCATCATCAAGCTCATTGCCATGGTGCTCATCATAGACAAGTAATCCCAAATCAACAAGTATATCACTAGTCATAAAAAAGGTGCATCATCATAATATGTAAGTGGAGGTGAAACATGTGTATCTATCAAACACACAATAGTAGGCTCTTTAAGGATTAATGAATCAAGAGATACACATAGAGGAGAATCCATAAATGTGAAAGCAAACTATCATTCTTGGACCAGATACAACATTTCATGAACCAAGATCCTTAGTTGTATCAAGTGCATATAAGGATGAAGTGGTAGCCATGTCACAATTATAGGTCATAAAAGATGTACCATTATAAAATATTGTATCATAATCCATTTTGTTTCCAAAGAGGGAGGAAGGCTCATATAATTTGATCATTGTCATGAGTCTTACATCTAGCAATTTTGGAATGGCTATTGAAAAGTGAGTGCTAGTTGGCATTGAAAAACCTATTGAATTAGGGATGTAATAAGTGAGCTTGATAAGGAAGGGGGAGAAGATGTCAATGATAAAATAAAACAAACATTTAAAATAAAAAATGTTAGTGATATATCAAAATTGAAAGTGAAACCCTAATGAGGTAGACAAGGGTGCATAGCATGGGTGAAAGAGATGTCTCGTCAAAAATTAAAAACTGAAATAGAAAATAAATATAACAATGTCAAGGCAATGAAGCACACAAGTGAAAAGGAGGATCAAATCTAAAAATTGGATAAATAAAAAGGTGCATATCTAGAAACCCTAATAAATAGGAAATATCCTAGGGGGAAGCTAGGTCAATTAGATAGGTTCATAAAAAATGTAAAAGAAAATAATTTTTTCTTTAGGTTAGCCCAAACTAATTAAATAAATACATCTATTGAGCACAAATAAACTTAGATTGAATAATGAAAATTGATAATAATTAAATTAGTAATCACAACAACTATTTTATGAATGTAATTGTGAAGGATAAAGGTACTTAGATTTTCAACTAAAGAATTGATGGGTAAAAGTACAAAGTTGTATCACATTTTCAACCAACTAAATAGTTATGAGAGAAATGGTTTTGACCTAACCAATTTGGGTCGAACCAGTTTCACCTGAAACCACATGGTGTATATGTGGTACATAGAGTTTTGGGTGAAACACTTTCGCTTGAAACCAAAAAAATTGATTTTTTTCCTTTGCCACTTTGAAATGTGGCTCATTTTATGTGTAAGGTTTCGATAGAAAGAGTTTCAGATGAAACCCTTTCAACCAAAACCCTTTCTATCAAAATTGTCTATGCGACATCCTAGTTGGCAACCAACTTAGCTTTTTTTAGAATTTTTTGAAACATTCAACTTCAACTAAGTATTTATTTAGTCAGAATGATTTAAAAAAAAAAGAAAAATACCCTTTTGCAGAGCTCAGAGTGGTGAATCCAAATATGTAATTTTTTAATAATTTGATTAGTTTTG
The DNA here is from genome assembly GCA_007115665.2 of Sequoiadendron giganteum. Classification (NCBI taxonomy): domain Eukaryota; kingdom Viridiplantae; phylum Streptophyta; class Pinopsida; order Cupressales; family Cupressaceae; genus Sequoiadendron; species Sequoiadendron giganteum. The sequence goes on along the minus strand of CM021101.1, from coordinate 478,910,072 downwards.
ATATATATTTTAAAAAAAAAATAATGTAAGTAGGTTGTTAAAGTTTTTTATTAGATAAGCTGCATTTACTAGGTGCAATACCCATTACACAATGAGCCCAAAGGGCCAAAAAAGTCCAGGATCAATAGTACATTATATAGTCCAGACTAAAACCAATAGAAACCAAAAATAAAACATACACAATACCTAGACAACAAAGACCCAACAAAGACACATAGACCAACCCACTAATTGGCGATATCATCCCATTTCTAAAAGAGGAGATTTAAAAAATCAACTCTGACCCAATTAGGACCCTCACCCTCATTCTTCTTGTCCACCTCCCCCTTTATGACATCAGAGAGAGCGACGACATATCTGTGGATGATCTTAATGGTAAAACATGTCAGCCTAGTGAACTTTCGTTCTAGTTTCTCCATTAACTCTCGTAGCTTGTGGATGTCCTCCTCCTTGTTGCTCTTCCTCTGAGACATCTCTAACTCCAATGTCATGAGATCCAAAGAGTAGCTGGATTCCTCTTTGAGCATTTTGTTCAGGTCCGAGGAGTGACTGGGACCTTCCACAAACTGCTCCACAACGTCCTTACACTCATCTCTACCGCCAGTCCACTTTGAGTTGCTAGAAATTTCATCCACCAATATCTCTTTCTTGTTCTTTGCCAATCTATGTGACCTCCTGATGCTTGTTTTCTCTATTCCCATATCAATACTTGTGGCCACAATAGTGTCCCCTTTGGAATATTTATCCTTAGCACTCTTTCCCTCACTTTCTATTCCTGATCCCTCCACCTGGCCTATAGTGTCTTTTTACCCTTCTTCTTTGTCATTGGTCTGTTGTCCAACCTAGTGGGTGTATTCTTAAGCTCGTATAGTCCGGGCACAACCTTGGAATGGGACAAACCGCCCTCACCCTTCTTCTTTTTTGTTCGAGGTTTAGGTCTAGGTGTCGCATGGGGCTCACTGTCCAGCGGGGGGTTTTCTCTTAGGACCAACAAAAGTAGCAGGGGATGGTTTCTTAGGGGGTAGGTCAGGTGGTTCCAATTCTTCCACATGAACAACAGAGATGGGTCAGGGGGCATAGGGCCAAATGGAAATGATAGAGCCGAAGAATGAGGCCTTGGTGAAGAGGTAGGGGAGGCGACTGGTTAGGGTTTTGAGTAGCAACTTCAAGGGATTCCTTAATCGAGTTTTCGAGCGAGGTCAATAGAAAAAATGAAAGCTTAGGAGCATTTGGTGCCTAAGGTGGTTTAGCAACGACAAATGATAGAAGTAAAAAACCTTAAATCTTCCTTCTAAAGTTACGTATTTCACGAGAGCTAAACACACCTTATCCCACAGTTTGGGAAACGCCTCTTTGTCAAAGCCCGACTGCTTCTGCTTCTTAACCAACTTTAGTACGTTGTTAAAGTTAAAAAAAAAGATTGATTATAAATTTAAAAAAAAAACATATGGCGCACTAGAGGAGAAAATCCTCTTCAAAAGGGTATAATTTATTTTTTGAAAATGATTAAAAAAGTAGATAATAGTTGATGCCAAATGTAAACTATCAAAGTTTGACAAGTTTGACTTTAAAATGTTATTATGAGAAAAATATACATCAATTTTTTTTTTCTATGCACTAGATATTGAAGTTACCTATTTGGAGGAAAAAAAATAGGGTAAAATGAAATTTTTTTCTGTTTGTTTCTTGATGTCAAGTGAACGCCATTTTTTCTTGAAATTTTCAGCATTCCAAATTTTTTTCTTAAATTGATAAAAAAAAATCAAAAGAATTTTTAAAAAATCTAAAAAATTACAAAAATAAACTTCATCAAGATTTCTACATTTCATTAGTTTACGTCATTTTGAAATTAAAAAAATAAAGACCACTTTTATGTGGTTGAAGTTTAGAATTGTTTTTGTTGTTGGTCGATTCCTTTATAAAGTGTGACACAGGTTTGTACTTTTACCCATATGCCTTTGATGAAGATTCTAGAATCGGGTTGCCTCTTCTAAGAAAATGTGATCTCCTTGCTAATGAAATGCCTTAGATTTTGCATTGTATGTGTGATTTGTCTAAGATCAATTTGTGGTCATGAATTTGTCCTTTGCATTTGAATTTGACCATATGCAATGTGGAATTTCGCTCTACGATTCATAAAATTCTACTTTGTGATTCATTTAATTATTCTTTATTTGCTCTACATTTTTATGATATTTGAGGGTTGGTGGTGTTTATAAATACTTAGAAAGGGTTTTTTTCATGTTATAAGGAGACATGTGCTCCTAATTCAACCCCTCCAAATGCATACAAAATCAAAGACAATAGACAAGATCCCTCAAACGATGCATGCATACTTGTTTCTCCTTTTATTGTACCAAATCCAAATATTTTGCTATTGATTACTCTAATACTCTAGAATGAGAGAGGAGTTATGGTTCCCTAATGTTTAAATGAATGCTAATGGATGTCTTTAAATATTAATGCATAACATCAAATTTCACAAACACATGGAATTAGTTGGCTTGGGGTGGGAAAAGAAAGGGTTCAAGTTTTAGAGAAACAAGAGTCAAGTTTGAGATCATGGGGTCGACCTCACAATTACAAAAAATGACACTAGTTAAGAAAATGCTTAGATTTAGGTGTATAATGACTATATCTAAGTAGATGTTAAGATAAGTGTAAAAAATGATAAAAAATGTATACAAAAATGATATTGGTTAGACAAATGCTTAGATCAAAAGATATAATAACTATATCTAGATTGATTTGTAGATAAATGTAATAAATATTAAAAATATATTAAAATTTACATGTACAATGAATGATAACTATGTAAAAATATATAATATATAAATAAACAAAGACTAGAAAATCAAACTTCTCCTTAAAATTACACGACATCTATCTACATGCATAAAACATTCCCCAAAAATACACACTAAAACTAAATAAGAAATGACATGGACTGCAAAATTCACCATTACACCATATTAATACCCCACATGCTGAATGGTTGGTTGGATGGTAGGCCATTGTCTTTCTAGGATTCATGTCAAAGTAAATCACGGGGTTTAGGACGGCAAACATGTTATTTTCACCGTCTAGAAAGGAGGACCTGATCTTAATTTACATTGGGTGCCATCTGTTGCCTTTCCCATCTTTCAATCGTCTTCTCTTCTCACCCATTAACATTCATCATTATCGAAACTTCCTCCTCTGCCATTTCTGGAAGTCCCCCCAAACTGAAATGGTGATCTCTGTTTGGTTTTTGTGTTGTGTTTCTTATATTTCTTAAGTATGATGCTTTGACCAGATGTCCTTTAGTTTTGGGTTCCTTCAAATTTACTTGCTGGTTGATTATTAAACTCGTTTCAATCATTTAATGTTAATACCCTATATTTGGGTGAAGGATTCGCTTGTTCTTGTTGGTTAGTCATTCGGAGATCCTGTTGACGATAATTCTTCAAACTTTCTGTTTTTCTGAATTTGATTGTTGGTGTTTTAGGCCTATTTATTTTTTTGTTTGTGGGTTCTTTGGTTTTGTCTGGAAGACACACTTTGGGATGGAGGAAAACAAAGCAACAGACACCCATTTGTCATCCGCGGCGGCGTTCGTAGAAGGAGGTGTGCAGGAAGCCTGTGATGATGCTTGCAGCATCTGCCTGGAAGCTTTTTCCGACAACAATCCTGCCACTGTAAAATTCTTTCCCGAAATTATTATTGATCTCGTTATTTGCTTTTACCATTTGCAGTGCAATCTGGGTTTTAGGGCGAACTTTGAACTAATGAAATGAATTGATTTGAATGAAGTCCACCACGAGACCCACTTCTTGTTGCACCATAAAACTTACATCTTTCTCATTAACCAAAAGAGGGCTTTAAGGTAAGGCAGCGCTCTTTGGATCTTTTTGTATTGATTTTGATCAGAAATTCCCATTTTTTATATTCTTGGCTCTTCAGAGAGTTCGAACATGGAGTCAACTCCAAGGGCGTATAGTTGACTGGAATGTTATTAATAATTATAGGCCGGCATTCCATGATAAAGTGTTTCTCTGTTTCTTCTACTCCTGTATATAATACAGAGATCTACTCTTTCCGTTCCTCCTTAGGTGATGCCCATCTACCGGTCTCAAATTTAATTTAAGTTTATGCAAATAGAGTGATTATTTGGGCTACAAATATATTTTCCGTCTATTCAAATTCTGCCATGATGCATGACTTATCCTGGTGTTCACAAGTATAATTGAATTCAGATGAGAGAGATTCCACCTTTATATACGCCTTGTCAGGACCATTATAAATATAACTGGACTCAGTGCGATGCTGTTGTCTTTTCCTCCTTATATTTGTCAAGTGGGTAGTTTGAAATCTTTGTTTGGATAGCTTTTGATTCCTTAATCATCATAGAAGAATGTTCAAATAATCTGTAAGAATCAACAATATGACCTCTCCTTGCCACGCCCTCTTCCCTAACACAGCTATTCACCAAAAAAAATTGGTTTTCTTATCTGGTTGTAGCAATTGCGGTGGAGTTTGGGTTTCAAATATTTTTAGAGGGTCTTATGCCATTTGTTTTGATTCAGTCAATGGCTTGGGCGGATTACAGAATTTGATTCTTAATTTTCTACCACCAGAATCATTTGATTGGGGAAACTGACCTTAGATCTGCTCGAGTTGTTTCAGGTTACCAGCTGCAAACATGAGTACCATTTGCAGTGTATACTTGAATGGTGAATTTCTCCTAAAACTTTGTTTACCTCATTGTTGTGAAACATTAAAAAAAATTATTTGGATTTTAGGTAATTAAAATAAAGGTCCAGATGTTTTCAACAGGTCCCAAAGAAGCAAGGAATGCCCTATGTGTTGGAGGATCTTGAGTTTGAAGGATCCTGCAAGGTGTGTATAAATTTTGACTCATCATTTTTCGGTGCTATATTTAGTAATTCTGTTCTATTCTTTTTTGTTTTTGTTTTTGCGGTTATGTAGTCGACTGTGTTGCCCTCTTAATGTTGGGATAAGAGTTTGGAGATGCTATGCTCAAGAATTATAACTATCATATTCTCTGTCTGATTACTTATTAATTATATTAATTATGCTCTATTGATTACGAGCTTTGAACATTAACAACAGTTATATTCAATAAGGATCACAAATCTTATTCTTTGTTGTTGGAAGAATAATGACAATTCAGGGAGTCCATTTTTAGATATTAATTATTCACTATCGCTCTTGCAGCCAAGAATTGCTTGCAGCAGTAGAGCAAGAGAGGAATATACGATTAAGCCGGTCTCCGAATTCTCCTATGTTTGCTCGAAATTCTCTTGATGAAATAGAATTTCACCATGTTTGTGTTCTTTTTCCCTAACATTAGGCCATCGGATTTGTCATAGATGAATTGCAACTTATATTAACTCCTTCATTATGAGATTGTAGGATTGCAGTTGAGCACAAATGATGAGAACTGGTTATGGTTGCAGGTTCCAGCTTATACGGATGACTCTGATTTTGAGGAAAGGCTAATGCAGCATTTGGCAGCTGCTGCGATGGGCAGAGGTCATTTCAGCAGAAGGGAAAGTCTAAGGCATAGATCATCTGGCCAAGGTCATCCACAATTTTTAGTGTTTTCTACTCATTCTCCACCTTCTGCCTCATCTAATAATGCAGAAGCCCAGAATGGAACTGTTCCAGCAACTACTGCAGTTGACTCTGCAACGCCAGTTATCCCTGTCATAATGGATGGGCAGTTAGAGCATGGCCCTTTGCCATCCACACCAGTGCAAATGAGTTCACGAACAAACAGGAATGCCAATGTTACAGCCCGAACTTTTGACAACAGAAGTGAATCCTTTCCACAGAGGTAAATGATTTTCTGCATGAGGTTATTGGAATTGAAATTGAGCTGATTGACTTTGTTATCTAGTCACCAAAGTTCCTTCATCCGCATTTTATCTGCAATGTTTCTTTTGTGTCACTGTGTCTTATGTAGAATATTACCAAAGATACTTATACTTTACTTTTAGTTCTGCCATAAGGATTCTGGAATGACCATAGTTTGTGGATAATGGATTTGGAATGGGCATTTCTTTTTTCTTACTGTGCGGATTTGTTTTATCCTGCTCCAAATATCTTCAGGAATGCCCCAGGACAGCACTCTCCTGAAAATCAACAGAGAGCTCGGCCTTCTGAGTTCCAGTCCTTCTCAGAGTCACTTAAATCTCGATTTTCTGCTGTCTCCTCAAGGTTTTATTCTACCTTATGTGTAGAACTGAGGGCTTTAGATTTATCCTATTTAGTAGCATTCTTAAGATTGAGTAATATTTGGTAATTTTTACAGGTACAAGGAATGAGTAATATTTGGTAATTTTTACAGGTACAAGGAATCAATATCAAGGAGTACACGAGGTTTTAGGGAGAAGTTGTTTGCACGTAATAATGCAGTTGCTGAACTTGGCAGAGAAGTTCAACGGGAAGTTAGTGCTGGGATTGCAGGTGTTACACGAATAATGGAACGCCTTGACCCTTCTGTTAAAAATAATGAAATGACTGTCCCTGTTTCTGATAGTATGGAGGGAAGCTCAGCTGGAATACCAGTTGGACATGGCACTGAAGAGCACCAGGCTTCTGCATCTTCAGATGGCAACAGTGGATCAAGCTCATGCGGCACAAGTTCGGGTACAAGTACTGGTGGTCCACAAACTGTGAGTGATAAATCAGATAGTTGCATTGATGAGGCCTCTGTCAAGGTGAGGAACCCTGATCTCCGCTAAATTCCATGCCAAAGTTTCTATAAGCTCCAAATGATGAGCTGGGTGTACTAACTAATCCAAAAATATTCACATACTTTACGATGTAAACCAAAAAGTTAATGCACAATATTTTAACAATGCTATTCCTTCTGTTGGTGTTTTCTTTTCTTTTGCATTATAAGCCTTGCATTTGCTTTGGAAGGCATAGGAGGATAGTGACATCTTATAATAAAATATGTATTATTCCTGATCTATGATAATCAAAAATTCAAGATTTGTCTTTGGTATGGTACCTATGCAAACTCATGGTCCCTGGGGAGTGTCAGCTCATTCCCACACCAACCCATTCCCATGGCCCCTTTTTGGTTGTGGAAGAAAGAAGGATTTTTTTATTCTATTAATGGGATGTGATTTTCTTCTGCCAATAATAATATGTTCTAGATTTGTGGAAGTTAAATCCCTTCAGCCTTGCTCTTCTCTTGATATCTTCCTTTGCATCTATTCTTAAGCTATATAACCTTAGTATAGTTTGCTGGCTCAATATTTTTCCATCAATCTTGACAGGAGCCTGTAGGAGCTCTTGATTTGTTGGGATTGATTTTCCAAAAGCTCAACCGTGCATTGGTTAGATGCAGTGTTTTACTCCCAAACTTTCCATATGTGGTTATGTATTTGTATATTCTTAATGATGGATGTTTCAAAATTCCATAGTCGTTACCCTTGAGCAAGAACTGCATACCTCAAAGGATGCAGCCCTTTTCCCATGAAGCACAGCAGTATGTTTTAGAACTGTGCATTTTCCTTGGCCTCTATATTGATACTCACATCTGCTTCATTGCATTGTTTCTTAAAAAAATGTATCCCATGTTTTGGATCAGGTTGATATGTGTTATGTATTATCTTATCCATAAATTCCGGGCATGACAGATGTGGTGTCATGGCAAATGGACAGTTGCTATGGATATGCAGAGAAAGTAGAAACAACATATGAAAAGTCAGTTTTTAAGAAAGTTGATTTTACTGTTTAACTGAAGTTTGAAGGAAGATGCTAAAAATTTAAGTAGCATTTTCTAAATTGGAAAAAAAAGAAAGCTATATTAATAAGGAATGTACATGTGAAATATTCAAAGAACTAAGTAGATCTTTTCAATAAAGAATAAAAAAACATTGTGGCAAGTTTGACATTTATTGTGGTCACATAAAGAGCTTACCTATAGAAGAGTACTCTCTTATGCACCTATCCATGATATATATGATGTACAATTTCTGGTAAAAGAGGACCACTCACGAACAGAAAATTAAGAGAAGATTTAGAGATTGGGAGGCATACTAAAAGCCTAAATCGGACAATGGATGGGGCTTAGTGATTCATGGAAAGCCCATCATCCACAAGCTTAGGAGAATTAATGCTATCAAGACAAGAATTCATGCTTGATGCACTATTCTTAATTGTTTGATATATATTAATTATTGTCCTTAATACCTATTAATATCATGATGTACTTGGAGTTATCAATGCAATGAGCTCTGAATTGTAATCTAATCATTCATTCGAAATATGGGTCATAAGGCAACCGAAAATGTTGAGCTAATCAACTTTTACAATTTTATCTGAAACCTTCTTCCTATAAGTATGAAGGGGTGCAGGAGCTTGAACTCTATAGTAAAATATATTCAGTCTAAAAGCTCCATTAAAAAGAACAGGGATCTTGAATTAAATTGTATACCAAAAAACCAACTCAAGTCACCATTATACTTTAACACCAATCAGGGTGCTGTTTATTTAATTAGCAATACAGGCACTGACTAACAACCAGATTCCAGGCAATTGATAGGTCCACCAACCAGAAAACATCGCCAGGACCCAACTGACGAAAGCTTATAGGCATGATCAAATAATATTGACAGCAATTATCCCAAGAATAAGAGAGAGCACATTACAGTTATGAAACTTTATTCTTAGTCTCCAATATGATGTCAAAAAATGGTGCACTCTTAGTGGTGGGATCATTGGAAATATGTCAGTTGTGTTTTTAAGTCTTTTGCTAGTTAATGGAGAACAATTCAGGAAAGGAAAAGGAGTTATAAGTAGGTCCTTAGGCTTTTGAAGTATTCGTATCTTTTGGAAAAAATAATCTTGGGAAACACAATGTTGTAGTCTTGTTTCAATTGTGTGTTTTGATCTGGGAAATTCACAGGTCTGATACACGTTATGGCCAAGGGAGTGATCATACCATTCTTTGTTGACTCTTTTGTGAATATTTTCTTAGAAAGATCTTTCCTCATCTAATATTTTTAGAAAGTGTAAAATCTGAGTTGCTTTGCAGTTTTTGTTTAAGAAAAAAGAAACAAATAAGTTATAATGTGTTAGAAACAATCTAAAAAATCCACTTACTTGCGGCATACAATATTTACCCTTCAATACACTTACAGCAAAATTAAAAATTCAAATATCAGACCCTGTTAGCTTGATATCTAGCAGAAAATTAAAACACTATTATAAAAATTCTGAATTCTGTTCCTCGAATGAATTATTATAAATGGCAATTGGACAGTTTTCACCCCAAAAATAACTTATTACAACAGCAGATCATACTCTTCAATAATAGTACTTGAAACTCCAAACGAAGACAGTGCTAAAACTAGTCGCTAAGACTACAAAACATAACAAAGACTCAACTATAAATAAGAAACCTAAGTTGCCGGTTTTGTTTGGATCCTAGTTTGGGTTTGCAGATTCAGTTTGTGGATCCAGCAAATTTTATTTCAGGGTTGGGTTTGTCCATACAAAAAACATATAAAAGTCATAAATATGTATATATTTGTAAATTTGTAATCTTAAAACAAGAATACTAGAGTCAATATACATATTTCCTTATATTTTTGATACACACAAGTATGTATAAGTCTTATACAATATTAATAAAGTTAATATATAATATAATAATAAAATTATAAATAAAGTTAATATTAGTATTTATCAATATATAAATATATAAATAGGGATGGCCCTTTGGCCAAATTCACTCACCAAAAAAATTAAAAAAAAAAAAATATATATATATATATATATAAAGTTAATATTAAATATTATAAGTAAAATTAATATTAATAAATATGATTATATAATATTAATTTTATTAACATTTAATATAATAGTAAAATTAGATATATCTGTGCATTCTTTCCTAAAAATCTTGTGTTTTATATTGAAAGCAATGGCCAATATAATTTAGATAGATGGTAGTCCTCCCATATCCATTGTCGATTTTGCATCATAGCTGTATCATGGCAATCGCGGATACAGGATGAATTCTTCACATACGTTTAGGCCCAACGGTTGCTACCCTTTTTGTTTCCATTTGGACCATTCTTATGGCCTCTGTGGAAGGGGCATGGATCATGCTTAGTTGGTTTGAAAGAATGGAGATCCAACAAAGTGGAGGCTATTGTGAGGCTTGTTTGGGTTATCTTTGATTTGTCCGAGATGAACCTGTAGTCATATTTCTGCACCCTACTAGGATCAGAAACTGCACTGAATCAGAATTCGGATCCAGTACATATTTGACCTGGATCTAGGGTCAAAATTGGCGGATCTGGTAACATAGTAAAAACCTAAACAAAGCCTTGTCTATATCTAAATCCAACAACAGACTTCTGAACACAACCTTCTAAAAATATGTCAATTGGGTAAGCAAACCAGAGCAAGTTTTAAATCAAAAGAGTACTTTGCATCACAACTTCTAGAGCTCATCCACACTGACTTGTGTGGACCCACTAGGACAAGGAGTATACAAGGTGAAAGATACTTCATGTTATTAATTGACGAATTTTCTAGAATGACATGGGTTACCTTTTTGAAGGAAAAATCTGAAGCATTGAAAAAAATTAAGATATTTAAAGCCTTAGTAGAAAATGAGACAGGCATGAGGATTAAATGCCTTAGATCAGATAGAGGAGGTGAATTCACTTCAAATGAATTTGAAGGATTTTGTGAACAACATGGGATAGGAAGATAGTACACTGCAGCAAGAACTCCACAACAAAATGGAGTTGTGAAAGAATAGAACTGTTCAAGGAATGGCTAGATGCATGATGAATGAATCCAAGGTTCCTGACATGTTTTGGAAAGATGCAGTGCACACAACAGTTTATATCCTTAATCGAGCCAAAATCAGAGCAAATCATAATAAGACACCATATGAGTTATGGAAGGGAAGACCTGCATTCGTGAAATACTTCAAAGTGTTTGGAAGTCCTTTTTATATTAGAAGAGATGAAGAAGATTTAGGGAAATTCGATGCAAGGGCAGATGAAGGAATATTTTTGGGCTACTTTTCAAGGAGTAAAGCCTATAGATGTTTCAATAAGAGATCACATAAAATGGTTGAAAGCACAAATGCGAAGATAAATGAGGAGAAAAACTATCAAGTTGAACCACAAGAAGTTAACTATCCTTATGAAGAAAGATACAAGGAAGATGTAGAAAAGGGAGAAAGATGAAATAATTGAACCAAGGAACACAAAGGCATCAACAAAGACACCATCTAAGTTTATTCAAAGGAACCATCCAAAAGATTTGATAATAGGAGATGATGGGGTTAGAACAAGAAGAAGAATGGTAAGAGATCCTGAAAATAAAAATGTGGCATTACTATCTATGATTGAACCTAAAAACTTCAAAGAAGCAAGTGAAGATAAGAACTGGATAGAAGCTATGAATGGAGAGCTTAATCAAATTGAGAAGAATGATACTTGGGAACTTGTCCCAAGACCCAAGGATAAAAATGTTATTGGCACTAAGTGGGGTGTTCAGAAATAAGTTGAATGAAGGCGGTTAGGTTATGAGAAACAAAGCAAGATTGGTATGTAAAGGATATGCTCAAATAAAAGGTATTGATTTTGAAGAGACTTTTGCTCCAATTGCTAGGATGGAAGCCATTAGGATGTTCTTGGTTTATGCTAGTTTTAAGAATTTCAAAGTATACTAAAAGGATGTTAAATCTGCCTTCCTAAATGGAGATCTAGAAGAAGAAGTCTACATTGAACAACCAAAAGGTTTCCTACTATAAAAAAATAAAGACTATGTATGTAGATTGAAGAAATCACTTTATGGGTTGAAAAAAACACCTAGAGCATGGTATGCTAGACTTGACAAACATCTACAACAACAAGGGTTCAAGAAGGGAGTTTCAGATAGCAATTTATATGTTAAGATTGGAGGTAATGATCAGTTAATTGTGGCGGTCTATGTAGATGACATCATTTTTGGAGGAAGCAATGACAACATGTGCCAAGGATTTGCAATGGTGATGCAAAAGGAATTTGAAATGTCCATGCTAGGTGAATTATCTTTCTTTGGTTTGCAAATATCACAATCAGAGAAGGGAATGCTTATCTCACAAACCAAGTATGTAAAAGAGATGTTGAAAATTTTTAGAATGGAAGATTGCAATCTTGTAAGTACCCCCATGGTAACAGGATGTAAGTTAAGATGATGAGTCACCTGAAGCAAATAAAACACTTTATAGATCAATGATTGGAAGTCTTTTATATTTGATTGCTTCAAGGCCGGATATTATGTAAGCAATGTGCATGGTAGCAAGATTTTTAAGCTGCACCGAAAGAAACATGTGTTAAAACAATGAAACGAATACTTAAATACTTGAAAGGAACATTGGAATTTGGCCTATATCCAAGTGGAAATGATTTTACTCTAGTAGCATACATAGATGCGGATTGGGTTGGCAACATTGATGATAGGAAGAGTACAAGTGGAGGAGCTTTCTTCCTTGGTAACAAGCGTCAATTTCCCTATCTACTATAGAGGTACAGTATATTGCAGCAACATCATGTTGCACTCAAGTGTTATGGATGAGACAAACCTTGAAAGGTACCAAAGTAGAATATGATCATCCCATCACTATATTTTGTGATAATACAAGTGCAATTAACATTTCAAAGAATCTTGTGATGCATTCAAGGACCAAGCACATCCCCATAAAATATCACTTTTTGAGAGAGCAGGTGGCAAAAGAACAAGTTAAGTTGGAATATATTGCTACAAAGGAACAAATTGTTGACATATTTACAAAACCACTTCCAAAGGACACATTTTAGTACTTAAAAAGAAAAGTTGGGAGTAGTCCCATACTCATCCAATTAAAAAAAAAGTATATATTTAGGGGGAGCTACCCACAACATTATCTTGTAGCTCCAAGGAAGATAAAGCTTTGAGAAAGATGGAAGACCCTTTGCCATTGATGTCAAAGGGGGAGAGTTAGAGCAAGGGGTGCCTGAGAAAGTAGGGGTAGTTCAATCAGGGGGAGCAATACAAGAAAGAAGAGTTATATTTAAGATTGGTTGCCATCAATGACAAAGGGGGAGATTGTTGAACATGTTGTCATTGATGTCAAGAAGGTGTATGGGAAATTGGTGAAGAAATTCATAGCTGACTACATCAACATTAAAAAGTGAAAGAATTATATTGAAGTGATTGCATCAAATAAACAAATTGATATATATTTAAGTGGCCAACCCATGAAGGACGAAAATTGACCTCCCCTTAATACATGCTGGCCGACCATTAAACATTAGCAGCATTGGATTTATTTAAAGGGCTACAACATATACTAAGTCGACCATATATATTAAATTGCCCAAGCTAATACAATAAACAGTGAATTAATTTAAAAGGGGTGCGATGAGATTAAAGATAACAAAAGGTGCGATTTATTAAAGTCAACTTTTAAAAGATAAAACTTATTTAAGAAAAGGCATCACTTGATTTCAAAAGGATACAGCTATTCAAACAGACATACCCCTCATAAAGTACGCATCCCTTGGCATATAGAGGTATAAATGTAAGGAAAAGATGGAGTCAAAATATCATTCAATGAATATTTTCTGAAAAAGAGCAGAAATATGAACAAATCTGATGTATAGTGAAGACATTTGCATGATAAGATAATAAAACTATACTAGTGAGATGAATTAATACTACTTAGGTTTAAACTTTAAAAGGAAAGAGATATGTGAATTTGAATCAGATTTGTGAGAATCTTGAAGGATCTATAATTTGAATCAGATTTGAATATTGAAAAGATTTATAGTTTTCAGACTTGTGAAGATTGTGAAAGATTTAGAGGTTGATTAGATTTATGTGAAAAATAATATCATATCAGCATTGAAAGACTAATAGGTTGAAGCCTATCAATTAAGAGGTTGTAGCCTCTAGTTGGGTTGGAGCTCAATTGGTGTTGAGAGATTGAAGTTTTGTGGGGAGGTTGAAGCCTCTAATAGGTTGGAGCCTACAAGACAAAGGAAGTTATTTATATATATAAGCAAAATTGTGCTGTGGTTTTCTCCTGAAAGGGTTTCCACGTAAATCGTGTGTTCTCATTGTGTACTTAATTGCCAAATCTTGCATATGAGTAGCTGATATAATTATTTTGATTGTGAAAAATAAAGGATTAATTGATAGTGATTCACCCCCCCTCTCAGTATCATCATGTGCTCAACAATTAGTATTAGAGTGGGTTCCTTCAAATATAGCCTAACTGCTAGAAGGTAGATTTGAGAAGAGCACTAATGGCCGGACAAGAATTTTATGGTTTCTCATCAAACAAGGCACCATTGTTTAATGGAACTAATTACGCTTTTTGGAGCTTAAGAATGAAGACATATCTTAGTGCTTTGGGATATGACATTTGGCAATCTGTGGAAGATGGATATACTATACCTACAACTAGGCTTACATATAGAGATGCTAAGAGAGTGAAAATAATTCAAAAGCTATGACCGCTATATTGTGTGGATTATCAGAAACTGAATTCATAAAGGTGATGCATTGCAAAAATGCAAAGGAAATATGGGATAAACTAAAAGGCATTTATGAAGGGGATGATAAAGTGAAAAAGGCTAAGCTTCAAACTCACAAGGCAAGATTTGAATGTCTGAAAATGAGAGAAAATGAGAGCATAGCTGAATATTTTCTTCGAGTTGATGAAATTGTCAACACCATGGTGGCACTTGGTGAAACAATCAAAGAAGCTAGTATTGTACGAAAAATATTGAGATCTTTACCCATGAGGTTTGATTCTAAAATCTCTGCAATTGAAGAAATGAAAGACTTGGATAATTTGACCAAGGATGAGTTGCATGGCACTCTAATTGCCTATGAAATGAGGATTGAAGATAAACCATTAAAGAGAGAGGCAGCCTTCAAGGTAGCTCAAAGAGGAAAGGCCAAAATATATAAACCTAATGATGAATTTGGCAAGATAAATGAAGAAGAAGCTCACTTCATAAGGAGGCCAAAGAAGGGAGCAGGTAAGTTTCCAGGTAAGTCTTCTATTGTATGTTATAATTGTGGTAGACTAGGAAATTTTGCTTTTGAGTGTCTGCAGGGGATGATAGAGAACAGCGACAATGAAGAAAACTACAATATGTATAAAGGAAGAGGATATCAACAACCAAGGAGGACCTATTATCAAAACAAGTTTGAGAGAAACAATAACTTCCAGAGGGAAAAGATGAGCCTTTGCTCCAATGAATTTGATGATGGATTGGAAGAAAGCGATGATGAATTCTATGGTGATCAAGAAGAGATATTATTCATGGCCATAGAAATCAAGGATAACATTGAGAATCAAAAGGAGGATAAAAAAGGAAGTGGAAGATAAGAAGAATGAGGTTGATGAAGAAGTGGATTTTGAGGAAGAAATTTATCTTGCATAGAACAAGATTCATTCACTTAAAAGAAGAAATGCATGTTTAAAATAAAAAATTCAAGAGGAAAGTGAATTTAAAGCAAAACTATCAAAAGATCTTGAAGAAGCCAAGAAGACAATCATGGACGTAAATATACAATATGAAGAAGCAAAAAGGAATGAAGGAGGCAAGAAAATCATCCTAGAACTGAAAATTAAGTGTGAAAAGGCAAAAAGAATTGAGGATGGAATAAAAAGCAAGTTAAAGGAAAGGGAAGAAAATCGTGAAAAGTTAGAATCCAAGATTGTATCACTAAGGAAGGAGTTGGAAAAGACCATGGGGCAATTGAATTGAGAATTGAAGAATGTGAAAAGTTCAGAAATTTTGGATAAGATCATAAATACCCAAAAGCCCACATGTGACAAGAGTGGGATTGGATTTGAAGAAGGCCAAAGTTCAAAAACGAAACAGCCATCTAAAGAGGCAAATAAAGAAAAACAGAAAACCTACTCACAAATGGTTCAAGACTCCGACAAAGGTGAAAACTACAAAAAGGAAGAAAACCATTGGCAAACCATAAGAAGACAATCCAGAAAATCAATGGCAAACCATGGAGACAGGTACATACAAACAGGTTCTATCCTTCTTTCCAAGGCTTTTGTTTTGTTTGCAATCAATTTGGGTGTAAAGCAATAAATTGTAGATTGAATGCTAGAGATAAGTATAGACATAGAACTATGAATTATGGAGTTTTTGGATCTGGACTCTCTTCAGAGCCTCTTTCCTTTAGAATCAATTTTAAATTGATCTGAGGAAAATGTATCTGAAGCCACTTTTAAATCAGCTTAATCAGATTTAAATTCTGGAAAGCATAGCCTTAGATCTATTGGTGTTGCACCATTAGTGGTGGACTAGGAAGTGGACACCAGCTCCTTTTGTGTAAATTTTCCATCAGAGTGTGCATGGATGCATCGCGTCTCCATTCCATAAAGACTTACCTTGTTTTAACCCTGGAACTGAAAACTTTAGTAAGTTGGATTTGAGGGGGACTTTGCATTTGAAAATTTGAAATTTCTTTGGAGCATTTTACCCCTTCAATTTCCTAAAAGTGACTCCAAAAGAAAAGGGAGCCAAATTGGTCTTAATTCCTGTTTAAGACCCATTTTGGGTTCGACCTTGAAGGTCCTACCTTAGACAGATCCTTGTAGCTAGTCAAACATTGGTTAGACCTTGGTTTAACCATGATACAAAAGCTTGCCATGTATTTCTGAGAGAGATTTTTTTTACCACACCAAGTGTAAACAGATAATTGGTGGTGGACCTTACGTTCTCAAAAAGCGATTTGTCTTTACTTAATTTCTATTTCACACCTGGAGGATGCTTGGCCCTTGATTTCCCTAGTTATCACCACCTAGTGCAGCAAAAACAAAACAGTACTAGAAAAGGATTTAAACCTAGTTGATGATCCTTTCCGGATCTGGATACCAGGATCTAATGCCTCTGTCATTTCTTGGATATATTGTGTACAAGATGCTTTGCCAGATAGAATGGGATTTTGCCACATGTCCTCCTATTTGTAGTGGTATTGGGACACCTATTGGTTAATTACACCTGTCTCCATAATTTACTGTATTCCCATTAGCTGTAGATGCTAAATCATGATAAATCCCAGAGAATAGCTTTTCGGGGTCTGGATTATAGGCACGGTGATAACAGTTATAACTTGGACATAACAAATTTCTATAATGGTGGTAAGAAATTGGGGAGTCCAGTTTTTGAGAGGCATTTTTTTCTTCTGAAACCCAGAACTGGTGAGTATTGTGAAATGCCCTACAGCACTGTGGACCCTGATTATTTAACCCATTATGGGACCGATTTGACTAAGCACCACATGTCCGTTTACACCTTGCCGTGATTGCTCCATTGCTTAGCTGTTGATCAAGAACCTTGGGATTCACCAATTGCTGTCACGTGTCTCCTGAAGTGAAAAAGGGGATTTTCCAGGTGCAAGCCTTCTGTCACCTGTGGCAATTAAATCCTTGGATTAAAAATTCAATGGCTGTCCAGGAGTCTGTTAATTGGATTATCTTGGAAGTCAAGAAAACAAGTTCTAGCCTGGTGACTGAAAACATTTAACCAGTGTTTGGTTAATTGGTGAACCAAGTAATATGCCAACCTGATATTAATTGGAGCCTGCATTATTTCAAGAGTTAAATTGGTCAATTTAATCTGCAGGTTAAACCATAACGATGTTAATGTGGTTATTTAACTGTTAAACAAAGTAAAAATTTAATCTATTTTTTTGGTAGCCTAGTTGGGTTTTACAGCAGTGAAGTATATATTTGACAAAGATCTTGTAAAGAAGAAGGAAGATTGGATGTCAGGATCATGAGCAAAACCCTTTTGTGGGCAAACCATAATAGGAGAGGTAACAGTTTTTAAAGCAAGGTAATTTTAAATTGGGTGATCCAGAGGTGAGACTGAATAGAATTGAGGGAAATGGAGAAGATTACCATTCCCAAGTTTGATGCTTCTTGTAATGCTGTTAAGTTGAGGACATGGTTGGGCAAGCTATCCCGTTTTTCTGCCAAACCCTATTTATGTTGCTAATTTTTTTTTTCTGCTACTTGCAACTTGAAGGGACAGTGTTTGATTGGTAGCAAATGTCTGAATGATATTGGGATGAGGGCTGCAAGGTGGGGACAATCAACCAAGAAAACCACTTAGAACTGATTTGTGATTGACATTTATCACTATTGTGGGATTGATACTCAAGAAGTTAATTCTGTAGTGCCAAAGAACATGAAACAACAATGGCGATGATCTATGTTCCAAGGCAATTTTGCCAAGCTCAATTATTGGCTGGGGAAATTTTCTCCCAGGTGTGTGGTTAGCATGCATGTCAATGGATTGCTAGTCCACTAAGGCATTTGCCAATTTATTAGGCTAACTACTCTTGAGGCTGCCATTCAGCAGCCAGACGCATATTTTGAGATTGCTGGAAGTTGTCTTACAGCAGGACTACCCTCTAAAACTAACCTAATAGCAAAAGAAGTTTGTTAAGGTACTAACAAATCAGCCTTATGTCTTTTTCTATGGCTGGATAGTTTGAAGGAAGAATAATAGGCCTTTGCTACCATTGCTGATTTGCGGTTATAGGGGCTTCATTGTAGATGTAAAGAGGTTTCATTTAAGGGACACAAATGCAAATCCCTGAAAGTATCCACAAAGTTAACAGTTATTAGATGAAGACCCTGATATGAATGGAAGTGTTCATAAAGAGGGGAAAAAAAGACGGCATACACATGTAGAGATCCAAGACAATGAATTCCAACTGTCCACACAGAATATCAGCAGAATAATGGTGGTGGCTCTAATTGATTATAGTAAGACTCGTTACTTTATAGCATAGTAGTGTTACTCTTGAAAAAAATTGATCAATACCAAGTAGTCATGAGCCTTACCCCGGTTTTTCCTTAGTTTTTCATAAAGTGGTTCTGAATTGTTTTTAATATATGTCTCATCTTTTCTTGGTCCATGTTTTCATTTAGAGGCAGAAAATTTCAAAGCACTTAGAGGCCAAAAATGGTTCTGAATTTTTATGTCATTCTTTGATTTATTACACCAGTGGTGAAAAAGTCCAAGGTACATGGAGACTGCTTTTTTTTAGTTTAGGTGGCATTTTGATTTTTCTTTTGAACTTTTACCTTAAATGAGTTTATTCTAGAATTGAAATTTTAAATAGTAATGAGGTTTTTTCTTTGACTTTATACCCTAATAAGGGTTAGCTAAACTAATAAGGTTATTACACCAGTGGTGAAAAAGTCCAAGGTACACGGAGACTGATTTTTTTTAGTTTAGGTGGCATTTTGATTTTTCTTTTGAACTTTTACCTTAAATGAGTTTATTTTAGAATTGAAATTTTAAATAGTAATGAGATTTTTTCTTTGACTTTATACCCTAATAAGGGTTAGCTAAACTAATAAGGCTGCCCCTAAAATTATAGGCTGTGCTCCTTATGGCATTAGATGATTCCCTTTTGTTGTTATGTAAAGTCCATTAGGTAAAAGTAATATAATTTTGTTTAAAACCCTACCCAATTTTTAATAATTACTGTTTTTGAACATACTTTGTTATTTTTGTCTATATGCACTATAACTGACATGAAATGACAAAATTAGTGTTTCCTCTATTTAAATTTTATATGGATATTATATTTTTTTCTCATTGGCCAAGTTTTTGCGAAGTCTTTTCCATTTTAAACCTAGGTAATTTGATTCCATTTACACTTTTTCCACACTGTGTTAATGCTATGTAAATGGAATGCTTCTTTGCTTTGGTGATATATGTCAATAGTTGCCCCTTATGAAATTTCTAAGCATTAGTAGCCAATCATACTAGAATGGATTGTAAATGAATGAATAAAGGGCTGAAATTGCAGTTTTGACATGCACAAATCGAGTTCTGATTTCTATGTTGTAGCCCTAGCCTAACTGGGATGCACTATGTGAATACCTTAGAAGGATTCCCTTTGAATTTTGATATGCTGTATGTTACAATTAAAGGGCTGCAAAGGTGCAAATAAAATTGATCTCAGCTCACATAACACAACTTGCTAATGCTCAGTGTATCTGGACAAAGGGTCTATATGTTCAAGGTAAAATCAAAGAAACCCAATGAGAGAAAAGTCAAGGGCGGTGACTCTTTGATGAACCTGCCGATGTTCTGAGACATACTGTATGGGCTTCCACCGAATAGAAGGCAATAGCCTGTTTTTGTCCAAGTTTCCAGGGAGGGGAGACATGGGGGTAGATTTTGGAGACAACAAAGTTTTGTCTGGATATTGGTGATGGCTATTAAAATAATATGGAAAATTAATATTTGAATTTTTAGAATACAAATAGTCAATAATATATAATAATATTTATATATTTCTAAATATATAATATAATATATTAATAAATTATATATTTGAATTTTTAGAATACAAATAGTCAATAATATATAATAATATTTATATATTTCTAAATATATAATATAATATATTAATAAATTATATATAATATATAATTTATTAATATATTATATTATATATTTATATATTATTATATTTATTAAATTAATAATTTTTTTATTATTATATTATACATTTACATGTTTTTTGTATGGACGAACCCAAAATGAACCCAACCCCCAATTTTTTTTGCTGAATCTACAAACTTTCTTCCACAAACCCAAACCAGGATTTGTACCAGAACTGGCAACTTAGCCAAAATCCATGTGATGTACTGATAATTCTAGATGTAACATGAAACATGAAACATGAGCTATATGAAGTAGATGAACTTGCAGATGTTTTCTGAGACTTACAGTATTGGTTTCCACTTTCCACCAAATAGAGGGCAATAACCTGTGTTTTTCCAAGTTTGTGGGGAGGGGAGATGCAGGGGTGGATTTTGGGAACAATAAAACTTTGTCTGTTTATTGGGTAGGCTATTAAAATAATACAGAAATTATAAACTTAATATTTGAATTTTTAAAGTACAAATAGATTAAAAACACCAAAAAATAACTTACTTTAACCAAAAGATAATGAAATTCTTAATAGTAAGTACTAAGTACAATAACAATTCATTGATATTTATTGATTCCGTAACCTTAGATATAATATGAAACATGATTTATACAAAGTTGTAAAAAAAAAATGTTGTGTTGTGCATGGTACATAGGTATGTTGAGCAACAAGCCCGGAAATTGGAGTTATCATCCAATTGATACCTTAGAAACTACTCATCTTCATCTCTTTTCTTCTTCCTCTCCTTTTTTGTTGAATTCAAAACAGCAATGAGCATGGTTGTTAATTTTTTTTGCTGTTTTTAATACATTTGATGTGGGGGATGCTCTAAAGTCTTGGGAATGGCCAGGGGATACTAGGAAGTCCCCAAAAAGACCAAAAAGAGGGGGATATCCCTTCCAAGTCCTAAGTGCCCTGGATGCCCCTCAGATCCAGGGGATGTGTCCGGTGTCCATATGGAACATTAAATAACACATCATTGAGTTTGAACAGAGTTGTTGCAAAAGTGTATTGTTTAACCTGAATGGAAAGAGTACATATTGGCTAAATATGCTAAAGGATAAGACTCAAGAAAGCTCTTTCTATGGTTCAAGAGCTAGAAATTATCCTATGAGGAAGACATGTATACCTAACCTAGAAACAACCCATGAGAAAGACATATGTACCTCTTGTACGAAGTTCTGAATTTAAGAATCAGAGGAATTCATTCCCCACATGTTACTGCTCATGTTGGATTGCTTGAGAATTATAGCACTGTAATAAGTTATTTTTTCTTCAAGGGGATGAGAGGATATGTGAAAAACTGTGGCTTCTTGTGAAAACCTGCTAAAGGAATTTTCTAATTTAGCATTGAATGAGAGAAATCCACATATAATGCAACTTTTGCCCAGTTCCAAACAAGAATGGGAGTCCATTAGCATGAAATCCATTGCAGTCCTACGATGGTTTGGAGGAAAAACTCTATTTTATAGTAGGTAATTGGTTGAATAAGTATTTCCTGCTACTTACATGTGCCCACCCTCTTCATCATCTGAGTCATAAGAAAATTCCAACTCAGTCCACAAGTTGCTTGAGCATTTAAATGTTTGAAAGATGCTCTCTTCATTTCTTGTTTTCCCTGATGTGCATCATCCATTTGATCTTGAGACTAGTGCTTCTCAGTATGTCATAATTTCAGTTCTTAAGCAGCGAGAGTATTTATGGATATATGTCACAGTTCAATCTCAATTATTGTATTTACAAAATAAATTATATGCTTCAGTCCAATAACTAAGGCAATGGTACCTTTATCTTCTCATTAAGGTCATCATTCTACATGGATCACCAGACCTTTCAATATTTTGAACTTTCAATCCAAGATTCCTGAACATCAACATTTGAAGATGCCTTCATATATGCAGCAAATATATTTGGTGATCACATACAAGAAGGGCGTGACCAAGTGGCAGATCTTATTTGTACGTTTGATGTGTAGCTTATGATGAGTAAAGAAATCTCTGCTCCTTGGATCCTCACTTCCAATTGCTGCAGGTCACAGTTTATGAGTTGTGGGGAAGGGGAAAGCTTCACAAGTACTATTCATGCAACATATTTATTGGTTTGGTGATCTTCCAAAGAATGTTGCTAGTATTTCATGATCCAATACATATGAGTGATTTCTCAGATAAATTAAATGTTTTGGGGCCTGTTTTAACCCTAAGTAGTAAATATGACCCTCAAATAGATGTGCTGATAGATTTTTAATAAATGCCTAGAAGGTTACTTGAGGAATTGTATTGCAGACCAGCATTTACTGACCAAAATGTTTGTATTTGGCTGAGAATTGGTATGATACAACATAACATGCAACTATCGGCATTCTGCTTTTTAAGACCGTGTACAATTAACATAATCTCATGCTTATTTTTTGGCCTGTGGAAGGTTCCCATGTAACAATTGTTTGTAATTTTGATGATAACAAGTCCTTTAAACAACTGAAGAAGAACCTCAGAGTGATCCAGCACAGGACAAAATCTCAACATGACCAACATTGAATTGAGAGAATTTGAGATAGGTGATTGAGCTTGCTTGAAGTTACAAGTTTATAAGCAAAACTATCTTAAAAGAAGTGGAGAAGAAAAGCCTTGGCCTTGATACTGTGTTACAAGTTTATAAGCAAAACTATCTTAAAGGAAATGGAGAAGAGAAGCCTTGGCCTTGATACTGTTGGCCTTACAAAGTATTGGAAAGAGAAAAAATTTACATGCACACTTGAGCTATCCACCGAAACTCCCTTCTATCTCTCATGCTAGAAGAAAGTGTCTGGGTACATTGGCAAAATTTTAGATGCCTTGCCACCTCTAGTGCTTTGACATTGAGAGATTGGGAGTAACATTACATACCTGATATAAGGTGTGGTTTCTGCTAGTTATGCACAAATTTAATGCTTGAGTATGTATGATCAAACAGTAAGGAATAGGTATAATCTCGTAATTAGTCACTATTATTGCTTGGACATAATTGTTCATATGTATTGGTTCCTTCCTCTTGACAAATAGTTTAACTTGTAGATGTTTGCAAATTATCCTACATAGAGAAGTAAACTTGTTATTTTAAAGACTAAGAGTAATAACAAAAAAGTTATTGTAAGGACACTGCTAATTGATGGATATGAACCATGCTTGCTGGAATGACAATCTGTATTTGCATGTTGACTTTCCTTTTTGAGTATCACTGATGCATACATTACAAATTTACAAGTGAAAACAGGAAAGTGTTTGTGTGCTTTTTATAACATTGTGTTGTTTGGCTGTGGTATTATTTGACTGGTAAATGGTATAGAATCCTGTTGTTGGAATCAGTTTACACTGACATGATTATTTGTATCAGGTTTTGATTTGAAGTGCACTTTTTGCATTCTATTCTGTATAGCACTCAATAGGTCTACAGTTACTGCTTTTATTGTGAGTGCTCTTGAGGCTGCTGCAAAAATCTCTAACTAAAATGAAAGTATAGTGTAGGAGTGGACTGTAATGAACTGTATTGTGTGTTCCTATATGGAAAAATAATCAATGATTATTAGTATTTCAGGCTGACACATGCTATCAGAAATATTAAAGTGCCCTCATATATGATTTGGTTAATGCTACTTTATCATATATTTGTCCTGCTAAAGTGTTGCAATCATTGGGTGGAGCATTCCCTTTCATTCCAGGTCCCTTTGATGGGAACATGACAATGGATGACTTTGCATTTGTTTTGCTGCATTTTTATTCCCCTATTTTACTGATTGGGACAACACACCCCCATTCCAGTTTTTTAGAAACAAATGATCTGTTTTTTCTCATGATTAGCATTTTTAACTGCTCTTTGCACATATAGATTTTTCATAGTACAAGGAACTTCAAAGCATCATTTATGACATTTTCAAAGGACTCACAAGATAATCCATGATCGGAGGTGGAATCATTCATCACATTTGTCAACTTCTTTGCAGAACATTTGAATTTCACTTTAACAAGCAATGCTGGATACTGCTTGAAATTTTGCTAAGCTACCGGACAAGGTGGCATTCTGAAAAGCAGACTTGCATCTTAACTTCCACAGGACTCTAATAACAGGCAACTGAATTATGTGCTGTCAAGATTTGTTGTTTTTCCTAATTATCCAAGTGTCCCCAAGGAAATAGGATTGTTAAATAAAACATCAAAACTTGAAAGCAAGCCGACAAGATATCGGCAGGGGTTTTGTTAAACCTTTTTTTTCTCCTAATGTTTCCATTGTTATTTTCCAAAATTATTTCCTGCCATTTCTTACTGCTTTTGGAAATTGGGAACACTAATTTGTTGAAGTATGAAAAATTGGGAAAAAATGCCATGGCTTTTAGAAAAACTGATAAATTGAGGACAAATGCAATAGCTTCTCAAAAAAATGTGAAAGTTGCTTTCAAAATTGGGATGTTATTAAAAGAATAAATTTTAATAAAATCAGAAAAATGGTGATTAATTGAAGATCTTGGTAACATTTTATAGAAGTGTAACTGAAGTTTCCGCTATTTTTTTAACCATAGCTGCCCTCATTTTCTGATACTTCCATTTTCAGAGTTTCCAAGTGCCCAATTCTTGATGCAACATGGGTAAAATGTTTTAGGAAGTTCAAGATTCAGAAGGATTCATTTTTAGCTAGAGTGCATATTGACGGTACTAATCTTGTCAATTTTAAAAGTTCGTGTTGTTTTGGGAGTGTTTCTGTTGCAAGTGGAGTGTTTACTTTGTTGATCTCATAAATTATAGGTGACAGGCCCATTTTTCATTTGAATTTCCTGGCAAGTGATTTCAAACCTAGAAGTGCTTGCATATATATTGAAGGACTATTGCCATGAGGCCCACCACTTTGTTAACATCATGGAGGATAGTCTGTAGATACAAAATTTTAATTCAGGTTCAAGTTGTTAGGGAATTTGTGCCTCAAGGATCCCTTCATTCTTATGCTTTTAAATAAATTTGAAGCTTGGGTTATTAAGTAACATACTTAAATGTGTTCCGTATGGAGAGAATAGGCATGACTGTACAAGCTTTTTGTGCATCTTCCTGAAACGAGCTGGAGATAGTGGACTGAGGTCTGTCTACCAGACCTACTCAAATGCCTAGACTCTGGCTATATACTGGTTTCTCTAATTTCCAACTAGTTACTCTTTTTTAACTATTTCTGGGTAGTTGTTATGGACAATATTCAAATATTTTCCTATTTAAAGAAGACTAGTTTTGAGTGTCTTGTAAATTGATTGAACTAAGGCACATCTTCCTTAACCCTTTCCATAGCTAGCAAGCCATTGCAAGAACAAAGTAATGACAAATACATGCCTACTGTAAGTTTTATGGCCAAGTCTTAGACCTCAAACACATGCAAGAATGGGAATGTTGGAGATATAGATTTTTTAGTTGATTTATTGTATTGTGAAATGTTGTGAACAATCATCAGTGAATGCTAGCGGTCAATATGCTAATCTAATCTTTGTCAGGCTCTGGTCTCGGATTAAGTTGTGGCACTTTGTTAATGATGAGTCGGGTTCCAGCTCAAGTGAGCATGCTCACTGCATGTTATCTATGTCCTGTGTGGTTGGTCCCTTACTTCCATCTTTGTGTCTTCACATGAGAAGTCAGGCTCCTAACTGTCGTTCCAAATGAGAATAGAATATTGCAATGCATCAGAGTTATGATCTATTATTTTTAGTGTAATGCCATAGTGGTGTCATTTGGATCCATTTCTACTTTTGCATTGTGTTGTTAATAGCAATCTAAAATTTCTGTATTTTTGTAGCATGTCACAATAATGTTTTTTTTTCAAAGACAACTAAAAATGTCATCCATACAAGAGATTTTTTTTTCATTTGCGTTGGTAATGTTTTTAACAGGATATAGAAGATAGCAGTGGAGGCAAAGCTGGTGTGCAACATACTGCTACCATTATCTCCCCAGTATCATGAAAATAGCACACAAAGAAAAGGGAAACACAGTGTTTCCCTTATTTAAAAAGCAAACCTTATGTATATTCACAGTGAGCTGGAAGAAGTGATCCTGATGGCTGCAGTTCAAAATTCATCATCGTTGTATAGCTTGTTCAAACAGTTGGGATTCCTCACCCTTTAAGTGGTATATCTCAAGTGTAAGCAAACTTTGATCATCCTTTGCTTTCTATTGGGAGTAAACTCTTAGAATGGAGTGTAACAAATCACAGAAGTGGTGTTTCTCTTAAGTGATTATCACCAGAAACTGGTTTTGCCAGCAGTGTCTTTGCATTACTACTTTAATGATGGTATTAAGGTGTAAGAAACAACCATGATGAGGGAAATGTGTGATAAATGCCGTGTAAGGTCTTGATTCTAGAAATTGAACTCTTGCCATGTATAGATTTTTCAGGACTGTCTTCAAAAGACAATTGTGGCCTATTATCTTTATGGATAAGGAAATAATAAATACCAAAATGATTTGCATATTATGGGTGACTGCATGGTTTGGAATGCACAGATATTTTAGAGGTTTTCATCCCTTGTTTTCCAAATTACTTATTGCTGTTGTATTTCTACAAAAATGTGGTTAGACATGGTAAAGTGATCAATAAATAGGATCTTTGTCAGATGGCAGCATTTCCAGTTCAAGTTTTAGGAATACGATGCTTGTTAGTATTGCACTTACCTATCTATTGATTATTTAATCATTTTTGTGTTTTTATGCCAGCCTGTATTTCATTGCCATTTGCAAAGGTCTCTTCTTTCTCGAGATCAGCTGGCTTTGATTCTAAGATTGTTTTTGCATGAATGTTGAGGGAAGTTTGTTTTGAATGTAATCAACATGCTGGACAGAAAAACTGGATCTATTTTTTGGAAGTGCATTTTGATATCCAGGGAATGTTTTTAAGTTATGTTGACTCAGGTGTGGTTTATGGTGATGGGTTGGTGACTCATGCTACCATACAACGTGGCTTTGATTCTAAGATTTTGTTTGCATGAATGTTGAGGGAAGTTTTTTTTGTATGTAATCAACATGCCGGAGGAAAATTTGATAAAAAATTTTAAAGCGCGTTTTGATATTCAGGGAATGTTTTGAAGTTATGTTGACTTAGGTGTGGTTTATGGTGATGGGTTGGTGACTCATTATTAGGTTGTCGACGTGGTAAATCTAAGATCAGGGCAAATGGCCACAGCAATTAGCCTGCGGGAGATGCTCATCGATAAGAGCTTTAAAGGCTTTCCCCTGTTCATAATTACTTTCATATAAGGTTTCTACGACTGAGTCAAGTTTACCGATTTGTTGTTGTACTTCATCGTGTTTTGTTTGAGGCTCAATAAAAATGATTTCATTATATGCGGTCTGTTATTATGCCCTTGATATGCTCAACAGTAATCTTCTTGTTACCAAGTTAGTGTCCTAGTATTGTAGGTGAAGGTGGTGGTGAAGCACCAGAGTATATTAAACTTCCAAGCCTTGTCCTGAGGTTGAAACCTAACAGTACAGAAGTTGGATATTATGTATATCTATATTATAAAACATAAATGGAAAGAACAAATGTTACATTTATATGTATGATATGATGATGACGACTTCTAACACTTTTTAAGTCTAGGAAGTATCTAAGGCCTATTAAAATGTTTTAGGCAATTAATTTGGCTTTAACATTTTTGTTAAGTATGCACTTCACAATGACCTCTTTTTGACTGTTTATAAATGCCCATTAATTGTGAAGAAACAACAAACAATTTAAACCAAAACAAAATTGAGAGATGACCATTAAACAACATACAGGCCAAATGTTGCGTTTATCTGTCTAGATAGATGCTTCTACGATTGTTTAAATCTAAAATGAAATCGTCGAGTTTTGTTTTTTTAATCATTATATAATGTGAAAATTCAGAGGTCTCTTTTTATTTCTTTTAAGTTACACGTTGCAGCCTTAACTCTTTGGTGTCAACTGTCAAGTTATGATCTACTCCCTCACTTGGTTCATGTGAGTTCTCGGTTTCGCATTCATCATTTTCTTTTGATGATGTGTTTGTGTTAGCATATATTTTTGGCTTAGATTTGTCATCACTTGAAAGGATGACGAATATTTTAGTCTCTGGTTTTTATTTTAGGTTTTATTTCTTTCGAGGTCTGAGAGATTGGTTTTATTAAAAGAACATATCTGAATTAACCATTACAAATCTTAGCAATGAGAGTTTATGAGGAGGCTCTATAAGATTCAAAATGACAAGTTATAAATGGAAGTAATGTTTTTTGTTTCTGATATATATGTTTTTAGTTAAAGGTATCTGGTGTCAAGGGTCCCTAGATCAGGTACCAGAAGCTGGTTGATACTAAGTAACAATATGAATAACGATTAATTTACAAAAAAAAAGTAGCTGTAAATTATGCTTGAATGCCATTATTAGCTTATAAGTTTGTGAAAGAATCTTTCCTTTATTTTAGCTGTCTCATTAATGCATTTGTGTTTGATTGTAAGAAAGTGAACTATTTAAACTTTTGGTACCAACATTCCTTAGTTCATTTATTTCAGCTTTCTCATCAATGAATTTGTATTTGATTGGTAAAATAGTGATCTATTTACTCTTTGATAAGTATTTTCCAGGTGAAGCCTGTGTGAGGTGGTCCATGGTGGTCTATAAACACCAGTGACTAAAAAAGTCGAGTTTCTTAATTATTAAAGGAGGCGCCTTGTTTAGTGAAGGTGATTAGTTGATTATTTACTTGCATTTTATGCGAATGTCTACATATAGGATATTCATGGCTGTTAATATCAAAGCGCATTGGTAACATTTGGTACCGGCCTCCATTAATTCATTGTCCTTTTCTTCATCTATCCTCATGCACCCTTGATCTCCCTCCTCTTTCTTCCTGGTATCTCTGACACCCCTTTGCTCCCTCCACCACTCTCTTGTTAAGCAGTGTGCTTGTTTGTTCAAGAATCTTGTGTTATGAATAACCAGATATAGATTTATGCATTTTAGTATTGTTTCTGACAAGACTTTTTTAAGTGGCAAAAAAAATCAAATGGACACTTTTATTCCTTTCTTCTTTAATAGTGTCCCTGGTTTCCATTTTATTAGTCTCGTCTCTCTTATATGGTCCAAAAACTCTCTCCCACTTGCAATCTTGGCAGTCATCTCCTTGTCTTACAATTTATATTTTCTAGGCCTGGCCTTTGTGATATTAATGCTTTCCTATAGGCTGGGGGGATTTTGAGTTCATCCTTTTCTTGAATTTTTAATTATTGCATTTTTATTTTTGTAGTCCTTCGAGCACACTGTATTATATGACAATGACATTGGAATGGGGGGCACTCAATTTAATTCTTGGAGACATGCTCATAAATATGTAATAATTTTAGGGAATGAACAAGGGGTTCGAAACCCATTCTTGGATGAGAATCCATGGATTTCTCTTTGGTTACATGGGTTGTATTGCTGAACTCTCCCACGATATTCCATATGTTTCTCAACGTTTCCTCACACCATAGCTTTCCTATGAGATCAAAGAGTCTAATCCATCTAGGGGTTGATTCGGTCTTGAGAAATGAAAAGGTATAGTTTTTAACACTTCAAAGTGTACTTCCAAGTTAATTTTCCTCAAATATAAAAGTCGTAAGGGTTGAGATGGTCTCTTCATATATATATATGTCTTTTTTTTCCAACTTGCACTTAGTGTGGCACTAGTCACTAAGTCTAGATTGAGCAAAGGGCATGTTGCCCTTACCATTTTTGAGAAACAGTGTGTTTGGCTTCTGTTTTAAGCTATCCAAATTAAGATTTGCCTCTTCCATTCACTTGTTATTCCTAATTTGCTATGTGGGGTGGAAACTTGGGGGCCTTACCTTAATAAAGCTATTTGGAACTAAATTGTAAGTGTGCTTACTTTTGTGTTATGCAAGCATCTTGATGCTAAAAGATTAGTTTTTCAACATATTATCGTCATTGAATATTTTACTACCCCATTCATTATTGTTGAAATCTTTGGAGTTAAAAATAATTATGATACATAGGTTTAGATAGGTTGCTAATAATTTGATCGATTTTTTTAGATAACCCATATCAAGCAATCAAATCCTCCACACAATTGACACAACATGAGATTTCCTCAAGCTAGTGCATCAAGACTTTTGCTTTGCTAGGCCTTGTAGGTAGTGGCATGGAAAGACTTCCTCAACATGATTTTTTCAATTGATGCACTAAATCTTTTTACAAGGGAGATAAATAAGGGTATCAAAGATGGAGACTTATAAAGCCTACCTACAATACAAATGGTTAGAGCCTTGGGACCCTCTTTCTTCGAAGCTTCAACACTACTACAATATCTTCACTATTAGGATGGGATTATCTAATCTCTAGGATACTCTAAGCTCCAATTGTCCTACAATTTGAGGGCTCCTTTGGTAGAGTTCAAATTTTGTTTACTCCCTCTACATACAGACCAATCATCATATTTTATAGGTGCATTGTATTTGTTAGATTTGTTCAATGGAGCTTGAAATCAAGTATCATATTGTTTTTAGATGCTATTCTTACTATTAGATTAGGGGCGATTCTTTTGCCTATTTAGAGACTTGTACAACTCTCTGTAGATCTTTACGACTTACGAGGATCATTGATGCTTAGCTCTTTTCTTATAAGCAATATTTGATTTTTTTCAACATCTTGCCAAAGGTTTTGCTTCCACAATGTTATACATTTGAAGGATTGCTTCTTTCATTCACCTTGTTTCTTATTCAAGTTAGAGTATGGATCAACCACATGATAAGCTTATAAACATGACAAGATCTACAAGACATCAAAGGATGTGATTTGTTTTACTTTGTTTTAATGCATGCCTTTTATTTTTGTTCTCTCTTTGATTTGTTGGAGTTGAGTTTGCTCTCCCTATGCCTATTTTTCTTTGTACTTTAACAATCTCATTGGTCACTTTTTCTCTTTCTTGGACATTAATATTATCATTTTATATCCTCAAATTTTGAAGCCATGCCCTTAGATATAGACAAGCATCTCCAAGGAACCAATACTTTGTGTGTAATATCCCTTTCTTCTAAGCTTTCAAATATAGCTAACCACAAACCTTTTAATTATATAACTATTCTATTCAAAGTACGTAGTTTTAGATAAAGAAACACATCGACAATATTATATTATTTGAGAGGTTTGATTAAACAATGTTTTACAAAGAAGCCTTTATAAAGGCACACCATTCAACTTTCATATGAGAAACTTCTTGTGCAATTACTTACTAATATTTAACATTAATAACTAATCTATAACACTAACCACATAAACTAGCACAAATAGTACACCCTTTCGGTCACAAGTATCCAACAAACTCCCTTGATCCAATGGGAAAATGAAAGTCAATTTTGAGCCTTTGGTAGCCATTTTGTAACTTTACCAATCCTAGAATCTTGCAACTAGTATTGGTCAACTTGTGCCTCTGACCTTGGGATGGCATGATCATGATGAAATAACATTGACTCATGATGCCTTTGAAAATCTATACCTCACATGTGATGTAAATGACGTGTAGAGTTCATCTCTACCATAGATTATTTGCTTACTTTTTTTCCCCATTCCCTAATGAATTTGAAAGGATGCCCAATCTTACGAGTCCCCAATAAACTTAGCAAAGATAATGAGCATGGTAATGACTGCCAATACAAGAAGTGGATAATGCCTAGGGAATTCACTTTTTGAATGCTTGAGAGAAGTGCTATATTATATCACTTGTAGTAATTACGACAATCATAAGCCTAGTACACCACACTATAAGAAACCAAGCATTAGGTTGTGACACCTAGCTATTAATTATTACTAAATGCCTTGACACCTTGGAAAGGTATAATTATTCACTTATTTGAAAAAAAATGAGTAATTTTTGCACAATAGGCTTGGGAAAACTTAGCATGTGATAAAGTAGTATTCAAGAATAGCTTAAGTTTTTGGAGCTATGGGTTAGGAAACTGGGTCCATTCATTTTGGATATTGCTAACTCGACAAGGATTATAAACTAATGCATACTAGGAATGATTTTGAGAGGGATGATGGAGAAAATACATGGGGAAAAGAGGAAAAGGATGAATAGTTCTTGTTGTCAACCCATCTCTAATATATAGGGAAAAATTATGCCCACCTCCAAACCAAATACCCTACATGGGATCTTAGTCAAGATAAAATTTTGTGGAAATGATCAATATTATAGCTACTTTGGAATTTAGTATTTAGGAAAATTATGTGAGGATAACAAAAATCTAGGGTAGAGGTCTTATGATGGATGATATTCTAATTGCAATGGAAATTATAGGCAGTTCTTGTTGAGAAAAACTGAATGAAAGGAATCTACTACTAAATGATATGTGACACAAATGTTGAATGGATTATGGTGCCTTGTCAAAGAACCAAAGAAAGTACAACTACTCAATTTTTCATCAAAAGGAGAAACAACTTAGCTTGCAAAATTCCTTTGAACTTGAATGCTCATCTTAGAAGCTACCAACTCGTTAAGAGAACAACCTTATGGTGGGAATCTTGGGACTCAATCTAACAATGTAAATTTTTTATTGAATCCTCGTCCCTTATATGCATTTGCCCTCATTTTTGCATAATTTATATTTGATTTGAGAAAATCACAAATGGGTTTCCCCTTAGTCAAATTGCCTAAATAGTGTTCCTTATCATCCCCCATGTGCCTATCAATTGCAAAAATTTAAGAAAGTGCTAAGTCTAGGAATGCTTTGGTCATTTTTTAATAGTTTTTGTAGAGTTGCAAAGTTTTGATGGAATTTTAGATTCCTTTCAATCATCCTACCTTTTGTCTAGACCACTATGCCCACATAGAACTTCCCCAAAGTCTATTGGGTCTTGTCCTCTCTTTGTTTCCTTCATTCCATCATCTTGCAATATTTCAACGGATGTCCAAACTACAACTCATTTGTCACAACCTCCCATCCTCTTTCACATCCTTGCATCCTCCATTTCACTTGCTCCTTTCCTTGTTTCCCTCTTGTAGAGCTAATTCATACTTCTTCCAATTCTTGTTCACCTCTAGATTTCCTAGCCTAAGTCAAATCCTACCTTTCATCTTTGCAGTTTATTTCCCCTTTGCGGACTTTTGGAGTTCCAACATATGTCTTTCTTCATTCATTTTCGCCTCCAAGCATCTCAACCTCTAGCCATTCCTTGCAATTTCCTATTTCAATATTTTGTAGACATGAGTTTTTAATAAAATTCTTCCATTTTCCCACCATGTTTGAACATCCAAACCTCTAATTTCCCATTCATTTACCACATTCCTACTAGTTCATTTTTGTAGAAAATCCTATTGCATGTTTAGACCTCCAAACTTACTCCACTTCCACCTCTACTTCCCTTCAACGTTTTTGCATGTTTTTGCCGCATCCATTCCAATCTCTCATGTAGAGTTTTGATGGACTTCTTTCGTCTTTCTTTCACATCCTGACATCCTTTCCCCACATCACATTCATCTAGTTGTAGAGTTTCCATGGATTTCCAAACTTTCATCCCAATGTCTAGTTTTCACCTCCAATCTTGCAATGAAACTTTATGGCTCCCATCCTTTCTTGTTTTCCCTTTAATCCTTTCTTTTAGAATTTTATTGGAATTCTAGACTTCTATTCCAATGTTCCATCCTAACTTCCACTTTTCCATCGGATTCTTGCGAAGGTTCCTAATGCTTCTTTGTTTGTTTCTTCCTATGCAAAGTTCAAGTTGACTTCCGAACTTCCATTTTATTTTGGAAAATCCCATCTTGATCTCTAGTTTTGCAGCTTTTCCTCACATTTCTTCCAACTACTTCATTCACCTACTTCATCCTTCTATGGAGTTTTGATGGATTATAGACTTATACCGCCATGTCCATTATTGACCTCTTGCCCTACATTGAATGCCCACATTTCTTCTTGTTTGCTTCAACAACTCCCCAAATCTTCCTAGGTGCTATTAATGACCCAATTTAACTCTAATCCAAGAGGATTTTTTCACCTAAATACCATTTTCATCCCAAGGATGTGGATTTTTGATGTAGGAGCATCTAGGTCACAGACGATCCTTCATCGTCCAAAAAATAATAATTTTATTTTAAATTTTGGAAAATGTTTTGATTGTTGCAGGCATCTCTTCATGTTGGATAATCTTCTACAAGCTCAAATTTTTAAAACTGGAGTTCTCACACTTGCAAAGTTTTCATGTACCAAAGCCTGAAGAAAAATACTTTGAAGAGAATATTTATAAATGTATTACGATAAATGTGATGAAGGTTCCACAGAATTCATAAGGGGAGGCATGACTTTGAGAAAGATTTAATGCCAGTTATTTTTGTTGGAAACGTCTTAATAAATAAATATTGCTGATTTAAAAAAATAGAAAAGGGGATCAAAAGACAGAATTAAAAGGAGTTTTTCAACGCCAAAGCTGAAGGTGAAGTGGTGAGAGTTTTAACACCATGCTTGGCTAGATATAAACACTCTTCAACGCCAGCTTTAGAAATCATTTTGCAGGTTAAAAAAAACAAATTTCATCATTATTTGCTGAGTGAAGAGAGGCGCCATATATTGAAAACAATTTTGAGTTTCAAAAGGGAGAAAAAACATATTTAAAGAGGGGAATGAAACGCCAACCATAGCGCCCTGTTTTGGTTAGTATTTGCAGTTTTTTAAAACAGATTTAAGACACATATGAAAGAGGAAGAAGAGACCCCAGTTAACTGAGAGGTCAGGAAGATGGATGCCAAAATTTGGTGATTTAATTGCAGATAAAACAGAGGGAGTTATTCAACAATTGACAGAGGGAAGAGTCCCCCACAACTGAAGGATATATGGTGAGTTTCACCAATTTTCTTGTAATATCATTGGTGGATGATGAAGTCCAGTTTTCCATGAATGTGGTGGTTGAGTTCTAGATGATGATGATGTTCACACAAGCTCCACACTACCCATTCAATGGGTTTTGTGGGATTTCACTTATCTTGAATGCCACATTTATGACCTAAGGTATTATATATACTACTTGTCATTCAAGAGGTAGGTCATTTCTGCATTTCCATGTGACTACAAGTGTCAAGGATTGTCTAGGATTTCAACTCTTCACAATTCTAGTAATCATGTTTGTTGGTATGATTGTAGTAAGGATTCGATAAATGTCACAACATTTTAAGTCATTGCAAGAATTGTTTGTAGTGCTCTTTTTTTTATTACATATGGTCTTTAAAGTTTGGAAAGGGATTATTAAGTATGTTCAATTGTTCGATATCATATCTCTATTTTTATTTCAATTTTCTATTTCTCTTGGTAAGTTGTAACTCTATAATTCATTCAAAATGAGAAACACCATACTAAAAGTTTAGTATACACCATACACTCAAAATGAGAAACATCTTTTACTAGTGGTTTAGGAGTAGGTTACTGGTTTGTATGGACCTCATAATTTTATAATTGATTCAAGGAAGCATTTATAACAAGCCATAACAATTCTTATCCCAAGGAATCATGTTTTGTCTATCTACAGCTTGCATTTGTCCAATGATGTTCTTATTAACTTAATAGAGGTTTTATGTGTACTAGGTTGGTCTTTAGTCTAGTGATAACTTATGAGGTTAATTGACTTGTTTATCTTTAGTTGTGATTAACGCTATTAAGGATACCTCTAAGAAAACCATCCTCAGTCTAATTGAGACTAATTGAAGGAGAGAATATCAACTCTCAACAAGTGGACTTAAATCACTCACATTTGCTTGATGAGCTTATCAATCCCCCTTCATGACAATATTTCTCTAGACCTAAAGTGGATTGATTCCTCTAGGAGTATGACCAGTGATTTTGGGACCTAATAGGGAACAATTCACGATTGTAGAATAATTAATGTTAGAATCCATCTCATGGTATTTTTCATGATTTTTCAAATAGGAATATATTTTAGAATACTTCTTTGATAAGTTCACTAAATTTCCATCTGCCTTGACAATGTGGCATGCCAATGGTAGCATACGAACACAAGATTCTTGATCTTTGGAAGTATGTGGGGTATATGATAGATGAAATTCTTAAAATAAGCTAGTTTATATTAAGGCTCAATTTATATTCAGATCAATAAGTTAGTATTCTCAAACCTTGACTTTGATTGAGGTTATGAGAAAGGAACATTGGTATGATAAGAATCTTCTGCAAAAGTGTTTCTAATTACTATGAGGCCTAATCATACTTCCTCTTCAAAAGAGAAACCTAAACAAAAGTGGATATATGCATCCTAATGGGTTGCTTCCTCAATTCCTCAAAGCGTTTTGATGGGCTTCTTTAGTATGCCTTTAAGGCATCTGAGTTAGTTCATGCTCTAAGCTTTCAAATGCATATTAAAACTTTGAAATTCAAGCCACATGATAGGAGTTATGATATGGAAAAATTGAGACACCAAAAAATAAACAACTTCAACAAAAAATCATAGTTTTGTACTAAATTTTCCTCACTCAAATATCCATTTTAACTTCAAAGGATATGGGTCACTACTAAATGTGTTGTTATGAACCTCATATAAAATAATACAAATGTTCTAATATATTTAAAATAGATTAAACCCTTAAGGTAGGGAAACACAATACAATGCTCCTTAATGGAAGGAAGCCAATCCATAGTATATCTCACCATGAGATCCAATACACAATATTCTTCACATCTCACATGAGTCTCTTGCCTATAGTATATAATACCCAACTAGTGGGATGTAATGCAATATAAAATCAAATGGATAGTTGGATTTAGATCCATGCCTTCAAAAATTTAAATGAATATTTTGTTTTGGACAAAATTAGAAAACCTTGCAATGTTTTTTGAGTTATTTATTTTTGGAACTGCTAATTATAAATATAACTCCTAATTCGTAGCTTAAAATATAAAGTTTTAATATGTATTTGAAAAAATTAGGTAAAGTTACTTGAGGAAATCTTGATGACCCCATCAACACACCCATAACAATTATTAGAGCCATATTCCATGATCCTCCAAAACACTATATGAAAATGTAGACAAAAATGATTTTGAAAAATTTAGAATTTTTCCTAAATCTATCACTTGGATGATCTAAGATGGTATTCAGATCAAATGCTCCCACACCATCATGCATTGAGTCAATATTGTGTTTAATGACTTTTTGAATAAGATTGTTTTCAAATTTTGAATAATTTTTTTATTCATTTTAAGAATATACAATGTAAAAATCATCTTCGCCTTGTCCTTTAGCAATTATGAAAATACTCATTACTTGTAAGTTATTTCTAAGCATTATTTATTCCAAAACATACAATTCATTGTATTTATATATTATATTAACCATTGAAAAGTCTTGCTTAGCATCACCACCATTGGGTAGTGATGGTGACTCCTAGCAAATCAATCTTTGGGATGAGAGGTTTGGATCCTTATCTATCTATGTCTAAGCATGAAATTGTTTGTTATAGAAAAGGGAAAAGAGACATAGGTTGTAAAAAGTAAAATAAATAAAATCAAAGGCTCATGCTGTAATGACCTAAATATCCTGCAAACATCAACAAATCATTATTAGTTGTACCTGCAAGTTAATATAAATCAAATAATGGAATACAATAGAGAAATAATAAGAAAAGAGATGAATTAGATAGATCTCACCCATGTCTCTTCTCCTCCATGCTTCACTTCCATTATACCTTCTTGGGATTGTTGTAATAGTACGATGCCCTCAGGTTTTGTGAGCAAGTTACTATATGTCTAGCCCTAGCCAATGCCTTTGAAGGATTTGAAATATAAACTATTGCAATGTAAAATGTTATTCCTATTATGCAAATAGCCAAACAAGTAAAGCCTAGAATAATGAAATGTCTATAGTAAAAGTATCTCAAGCAAATGATCATGGATCCGAAAATGAGATCAAGAATGCCATTTTATAGAAAATGCAATCTTGAATGGACGGACAAGATGAGAGATTGAGAAATACCCTAGAATCAAAGGTCAAGATTCAATAAGGCAACCTCAATTAGGGTTAGGGAAAAATACCCATAGGTGTAAATAAGATTTAACTAAATGAATTAAATCCAGACTAAATGTGACAGTGGAGATGAAATTAGTAAAAATTAGAAGACAAGAGGATGAAATTTTAGAAAATCAATAATTTTGGAAATTACTTGATTTGTAGAAGAATATTTCCCTTTTGAATTAAATTAATTCAAAATAGAAGATTTTGTGAGGTAATTAGTAATTGATTTTTGAAATTAATTACTAAATGAAGAATCAGTTAAGTATGTGAGATATTTTTAAATAATTTGTTTTATTTAAAAATATAGAAATGTCACATGCCATAATTAAATAATTATTTAATTTAGAAGAAGTAGTTAATTAATTAAATAAATAAATGAATTTATTTAATTAAGAGAAGATTTAGGAATTAGTGACATATTAAATAGATATATTAAAATTTATTAATTTAATAATCGGGAGGACATTAATGATGAAGATTAATTAAATAAATTGATGACTTTATTTAATTATTAGAAGACTTTGACAATTAGTGACATATTAAATAAAATAAATAAGATTTATTTATTTAATAATCATGAAGAATGAAAGTTTATGAATTAATTAAATAATAATGAATTATTTAATTAATAGTTGAATGTGGGTTAGGGACATAATTAAAATGTTACAAGTATGCTAGGATGGAAAGTGGTAAAATAGTGTTCGCAGGCCTAGGTCATTTTTAGGTGTCTACATTTGCCCCTCTTTGTCATAATGCAGCTTGTCGCATTGTGGCGAAGAAAACAAGTCCAGAATATGCCCCAATGGAGGTACAAAATGCCTATGCCCCCTCGGAAATTTTTTTGAATTTTGACCCGAGGTCAAAAAAATTTGGAAAATATCCCGATTAGCTCGAATAATTACCATATAAATAAGGGTGCGAACGATTTCAAAAACGGAGGACGCCAAGTCAGCCAAAATGCCAGTCAAAGGTGATCAAATGAGCCTCCAGTACAACCTATTAGGTCAAAACCCTAATTTTCAGCCTATAAATAGGTTGAAAAGGTTAAACCAAATGTCATTTTCTCATTTGTTATTTAAATTTTTTTAGAAATCGGAGCTCTAAGCGAGGATGGTGATCCCTACGACTACACACCGTGGATATCGCGTGCGTTCATTCCGACAACCTGAGGGCGCAGGTGCACCGGTAAGTACCCTATCCAACTTGTCAAATTTTAAATTTCTTGCATTTATGAGGGTCAAAAGGGCGGGAATCAAATGCGATGCGACGCAAATGCTATCGCGAAAGCCGCAATCGCCTTCGCGTTCGCCGCATTCGCTTGCGTCGTGACGCAAGTGTGATGGGTAGACTGGGTCTATTTTGTGCGATTGCGCAATCGTGAGGGTGAACGACGCATTCGCCAATTTGCGATGCAAATGACAGATTTGTGACGCATTTGATAAATTTGCGACGCATTTGATAAAGTTGCGACGCATTTGACTATTCGTGACGCAATTGACAAGCCTAACAACGCAATCGTTGTTTGATTGCACATTTGCTAGTCAAAACAACGCATTTGATATATTGCAACGCATTTGTTGTGTCCCGAGCCGCAATTGAAACATTGTGACGCATTTGTGGTCAACGTGACGCAATAGAAGTTGATCAGAGTTGACTTTTGTTGACCTGTACTTAGATTAAATTTTATGTCCCCTTGACTTGCCAATAGTATAAAACTTTCCAAAATGTTGCTCCAAATGTGCTAATCCTTGGCCTTTCCCCTTTGCAAAGTCGACTTGTGCCGATTTATACCTGAGAGTTCAGGCCAATGACCTACGCTTTCAGAGATCATCTTAGTGATAGACAAAGATAGCGACTAATGGCCCTAGGGCTATACCATGTGACGTATATGCCCATTATTCAAGCAAACAGAGGTTTGCTTACTGCTCTTTGCGAGAGGTGGCATTCTGAGACCTGCTCATTCCACCTGCCTACTGGAGAGGCGACTGTGACTTTGGAGGGTGTTTACCGCATTCTCCGCATTCCAATCAGCAGAGAGAGGGTGGTCTATGATCCACATCGAGAGCGATAGGTCTTGACAGAGA
This sequence comes from Sequoiadendron giganteum, assembly GCA_007115665.2. NCBI lineage: Eukaryota > Viridiplantae > Streptophyta > Pinopsida > Cupressales > Cupressaceae > Sequoiadendron > Sequoiadendron giganteum. The sequence goes on along the minus strand of CM021101.1, from coordinate 478,869,449 downwards.
GATATGAGGGTACCAATGGTGCGCAGTTGGCTCTGGATGGTTACGAGATCGACTGGGATGTTGTGGCTGACCGATTTCCCAGGTTTGATGCCATAATTATGACCCTGATCGCCAGATTGCTGATACTGGATCGTCGTGGTCATAGATTTCCCATTGGATGGGGGGATGTTCTTGTTCACATGAGGTCACAAAGGACCATTTTTGCTTGGGGGCCATGCTTGTTGGCCATGTTATACCATCAGTTGCACGAGGTAGTCTACCTCCAGGGGCACAGTATCAGCTGCGGGATCACCTTGCTTATGATTTGGGTATGGGAGCGCATTCCCGTTTTTCGACCACCCGTACAAATGCAATAGTTGGGTGATGGGATGCCCTATGTTTATCTATATGCAGGATCGATTAGCCAGACTCGTGTTGGAGATATCGAGTACTGGCGTCATTGGATAGACACGATGATCAGTTTTGTTTGGAGGCCCTATAGAGATTGTGCCCAGTGGGCAGATGAGGACGACCACTTGTCCTTTTGTAGACAGTTTTGATATCTCATTGGCCGCACCGTTCAGACACAACAGATTATTGAGATGTACCTACCCCAATGGGTACTACGACAGTTTGGGGAGCAACAGATTGTGTCAGTAGGAACAACACAGTATGCTCGATCTTCTAGAGAGATCATGTGGGGGGCACCCATATCAGTCATAGTGGCAGAGCAGCAGGTTGACAGCCTGGTGGCAGTTCAGTGGGTATGGAGAGGGGGTCCAACAGATGTGGGCACATCGACCGAGTTTGACACCTGGTGGTAGGTTCATAGGCCCATTCCTTTGACAGATCTAGATGGTCCACCGCCCATTGATCAGAGATCAGTTATTCTGCGAGTACCGAGGAGGGTTCAGGGTGGTAGAGATGGAGGGAGAGATGGCAAAGGTGCCAGGGGTAGAGATGGAGGCAAGGATGGTGGCCGAGACAGGGGAGACAGAGGTGGAGGAGGTGGGGGAGGTGGAGGTGACGACGACGATGGAGGAGATGGAGGAGGTGAGGGAGATGGTAGGGGTGCCAGGAGGAGGAGAGATGACCGAGGGCAGAGGCAGCCCAGGAGAGTGAGACAAAGAGTGGGTGGTGTACCATTATCACCCATTCGGGAGGAGGGGAAGGAGAGAGAGCCAGAGGCGAGAGCCGAGGAGGCTAAAGGAGGTGAGGAGGAGGTGGAGGTGGTGTTTGAGGAGGTGGAGGTGGTGGCGGAGGAGAGAGTGGAGGTAGAGGTGGTGGTGGAGGAGAGAGTGGAGGAAGATCCACTTGTTGGGAGACACCCTCTAGACATAGATGTGGAGGAGGTCCAGCCTGAGGGGGAGAGGGATGAGGAGGAGGATGAGACAGATCAGTGACTGTGGGAGCGCATGATCTTCGGAGATGATGAGGGTGCCAGATCACCCATTTTGCCTACAGATGCCATGATTGACCCGAGGATCATTGATCTTTAGAGCAGATTAGATGCGACCTTGTCTCATAACAAGGTCTTGGCAGCAGAGTTAGAGGTTACTCGAGTTGAGAGAGACCAGGCCGTCATTCGGCGACAGTAGTCAGAGCGGTGGGTTACAGAGTTTGCCGGGTTATGCACGGGACCGACAGGGGATATGGCTCGGGAGCTAGCCAGGATGGCAGAGAGCAGGGGCCGATATAGGGCATTATATGAGCAGGCTATTCCACCAGATAGACGAGACCCAAGGTTGTCCCGATCCTACAGTAGGACAGGTAGTGGCAGCCGGACACACAGCAACCGGTCTCACAGTAGTAGTCATACTAGTGCTGGGGGGTCCACTGCATCAGGGCAGTCATTGGGGCATAGATCACATAGCTCACACAGGCATTCATCAGGGCACAACCACAGATCAAATCATGGTCACCAGTCAGAGCACGGTCACAGGTCAGTTTCCTCAGAACAACAGACAGAGCAGAGCTAGCCTCCGGTTACTGATCCCACAAGATCTCAGAGTGAGACACTGGAGAGGACACCCATTTAGTTCATTGTTCATCTGATGGATCAGTCACAGTTACCTCACATTTCACCTCCACGAGATGGAGGAGGGCCATCTTAGGACTTGCTTTAGACACATATATATTTTGATATTCGAGCCTGCGAGCTCTATTTTTGGGATATCATTTGACTCTATCCTGTGACATAACATTTTTTTTGAGATTATATATGCGATGCAGTTTTGATGCGGCCTATATGATGTAATGTGTTATGGTATTCTATGTTTTTATGAGATGCTTATGTGATGCTTTTATGATGCTATGAGATGTATTTATGCTTATGTTTATGAATGCGATTATGGATGTATGTATGCATTGTGTAATGTTGTGATGATGTGATTCCTATATGCTAAGGTAAATGTTTATTTATGATGCTTATATGTTGATGCGAATGATGATCTTATGAATGGATGCAAATGACAATGTTTGTTCAATGTGAATATGAAATGATTATGCCATTATGTATGCCACTTTGTTTTTGTATGTCACAAGATATCATCAGAGAACCATAGAAGAGAAGACGAAGATGGATGTTAGTGCGGAGAAAGATATGCATGTTAGTGCAAAAATTAAAAATCCTTCAAAGCTTTGCTGTAGTGCTATTCTAGTTGTTGCTCTTTAATCATCATTGGGAAAAAATGTCATGATGGTCGACAAACACTATGATATGACATAGATCAATAGTGTGCAAGGTCCATCACGTAGATCAACAGTTGCAGACAAAGGATGATCATGACTCATGCAAGGAACATAATTGCCCCTAGTCACTTTATCATGACCAACCGCCAGAAAAACCAAACCAATCATGAGACGTCATTGTTTCTCTAAATCCTGATGATAGGACATCCTTGAGAAACTAGCCACATGATAGTAAAACAGACAGTAAAATCATCATACTATGTCGTTGCTTCTCTAAATCCTGAAGTCGGGACATCGTGGAGAAACTAATAGCAGAGTGATAAGCAGACAAGGATAATCATCATGATATGTCGTGGTTCCTAGGACACAAAGGAACTAATATTATGATAATCATTAAAAGATAGAAAAAAAAGTTTGTCAAGTGTTTGCCAAGTGTTTGTCAAGTGTTTTAATGTCGGGTGTTGTTTTAAATGTCGAGCAATATCAAATTCAGGAAGGACACATCCTGAATGACGTTGATATCCTGAATGATATTAACTTCTGTTGTATCCTCAATGAGCATGGCCGACTTTTCCTGTGTTATGGGGAGAAAGTCCAATCCTCCATCCTTAGGCGCCTCAAAGAGGTTTTCACCTTCGGACGTGTCCTTTGTTTTTACTATTTTACTGCCAGAAGGTGCCTTGCGGTTTTCACCTAAAGGCATTTCTTTTTCTTCTTTTTTTTTGTATTTTTGCGATTGGAGGATTGCACAGTCTCCCCGAAGTAAGCTGCACAATCGAGATCAATGGAGAACCCTGTTTTGTGATTCCCCCATGGAATACCTTCTCTTAGTCTCATGAATTTTGTAATTGCCTCGTCATTTTGAAATATGTCCATCACTGATGGATCTTGTTGGTCCCAGTCGATTAGTTGTGGGTACACAAGGGGGAATTACATCGTCAGTATTGGTGAAGGATGGGGAAGATGCATAAAGTGTGCAAATTGATGCCTCAAGTGTAAAGGCAAAGTTATCAATTTCTACTTCCGTGTCTGATGCAATGGATGGTCCATACTCCGAGTCAGATGAATCAAATTCAAAATCGTAATATGGGATGAAATTATCAACATCGTGACTAGTGGTAGGCATTTCAGAAGTATGGATGATGGGCTCAGATAGGTCAGGCTCATGGGTGGATTCAGGAATGGGGTGGGATGATTCAGGTACTACTGATGACACTTTGTGTTCTTCTAGATTCCAAGGAATGCTTACCCATTTCTTGTCTTTAGAATGTCGGTCAATAGGGTCAATGTTGTATTGTTGGCGGAATCGTTCTTCAAAGGAAGGTTGGCCAGGTTCCAAGAATAGTTCATCAATGTCATAGTCACTGATGGTTTTGTCAGATCCCCATTCCCATTCATTTGAGTATGTTTCGGTTAGGGATTCTTCACTTGTCCCGACACTTTCTATTGTCGTTACGTCCTTACTTGAAAATTCATAGATACATTGATCGTCAGTTCCGAGTTGGTTGAACCCTAGCCCTATGTATCTTGGTCTTGCCGTTATGATGATAGGTTCCCTTCTTCCATTACTATTCTTTCCAAGGCCACTTGTGCCATCGAAACCTTGGGATTTGCATATATCATATCCCTTGCCATAGAGATGTAGCGGTAGTGGAGATAACTCTATTGGGTCTTTGTAGATCCAGTTATCCATGTCAATAATGACTTCATTACCCATATCGCCCCACCGTGTAAAAACACTTTTAGGTGGAACGTTGAAAGTTACTTTGGGCTCAATTGCAAAACAAAGTCTACCATAGACTTTTGGTGGCTTCGGTATTGTTGTTATATAGTAAGTCGTGTTCAATTTGAACTCTCCACAACCAAGGTCCTAGATCTGAATATCTTTACTTGGGATGGACGCCGATGAAGATGGTGTGGTAGAAGGTGATGGAATGGATGATTTAATGAGTGTGGATGGGTCAACATATTTGGATGCGGTGGAAGATGAGGCTTCCCGATTTATGGGTACCTGGTGCTCAGCAGTAGCTCGCAGGTTGGTGTAGTATTGGAATGGATCAGGATCTCCGGGGATAGTGATCTCAGCTCCATCAAAAGGGAATTTTAGGCACTGGTGGTATGTGGATGGAATTGCCTTTAAAGCATGAATCCAAGGTCGACCAAGTAATATATTATAGTGGATATCACGATCTAGGACCTGGCATGTGGTATCTATGATGACCGGTCCCACTCGGAGTGGAATTGTAATAACGCCTTTAGAAGCACGTTCTTCATCATCATATGCTTTGATGACGATGCTTTTGCTAGCATCTACACATGCCTTAGAAAAACCAAGAGCTTTGACCAATTTCAGAGAGCAGATGTTCAATCCTGCTCCGCTATCTACTAGAACTCATCTAACCTTATGCTTGTGGACAAAGACTTCAATGTGTAGGGCATCGTTATGTGATGGCTTGGGTGAGGAATAGTCGCTATCTGAAAAGGTGATGTGGTGAGGTGAATTCAGGTATCCGACCATGGTCTCAAAATGGTTAACATCGATGTTGGTTGGGACGGTTGACTCTTGCAGTACTTTATCGAGGATGGCCTTATGCGTGGGTGAAATACGGAGTAGTTCAAGAATGGATATTTGAGCAGGTGTTTTATTTAACTGATCAACAATGTTGAACTCCGGTTTTGGGGTGGATTGTCTAGCGGATGGACCAGGTATGGTGATCTTTGGTTGACGGGCAGAAGGACCCGGGATAGTGACCTTGCCTTTACGCGTAGTCACATTGCATTCTGGGGCTCTTTTGATGTTGATGGTATTAACAGATTCATCTTCATTAGCAACATGAAGATTGTTAATAATAGTGCCATCAGGATAACTCTATGCAAGACGAGTAGTATTATAAGCCAAACGAATGTGGTTGGCTTGGTAGTTTGTATGCTTGGTGCCAGACGAGGAAGCCTTACCATGATCCTACAGTGGGTTCTTGTGTATGGTATGATCTGCATTGGATGTAAAAGATTGACCACCCAACTCAATGGTGTGGTTCTCTATGAGGTCTTGCACCAAATTTCGCAATTGGCGACAAGAGGATGTTTTGTGCCCTTTGGCACGGTGGTAATCACAAAATGAACTATCATCCCACCATGACGGCTTGAATTACCAGGGTCATACGGTTTTGGCTCCTCCAGCGTTATGACGCCGTTTTGGAGAAGTTTCTTTAAGACAGTTTCAATAGGTTCACCCAAAGGGGCGTATGTCCGTTTTTGGAACTGTCGTGGTTGACGCAACTGCCTTTGATTAGATTGTGCATGATTGTTTTCGAGAGCATTGGTAGTTGGTGTTGGTGTAGTTACAGGTGCGTTTTGATTGTGTACTCCTTTGATTGTGAGTACATGACCTGTTGCATTTACGGTTTTTGCATCAACTACACCATCATTTGTGATGTGTTTGTTCTTAACCCAGTATTTGTTTTTATCGTTTGAGCTACTTGGGTTATTATTGGTGGTTGTGTTGATGGTTTTGCCACCATATTTCAATTCACCTTTGGCAATCAAGGCTTTTTCCAGTTGAACCCCCTTTTCAACAAGGTCAACAAAAGTGGTGCAGCAATGGACTTGTAATCCATACCTTAGTGGTCCAAGGAGAGTTTGTACAAACATGATTACTTTCTCCTTTTCAGGTATTTCTACCGGACATCTACTTGCTAAGGTTCTCCATCTTTGAAAGAATGGAATGAAAGTCTCTCTTGCATCCTCTTGGATAAGTTTGCATAAGGAGGCGATGTCAATGTCTGTGTCGATATTGTAAGCATAGTTTTCGACAAACTTATTTGCCAATTCGTCCCAAGTTTTTATTCCCTTAGGCAAGAGTGGGAACCATTCTAGTGCATGACCTCCAAGACTTCTAGAAAAGAGTCTCATGAGATAAGTTTTTTCATAAGCAATGTCAATACAACTAGTTGTGAATTCCCTTATGTGTTCAAGGGGGTTTGTTTTGCCTTTATGCTTGGGAAAATGAGGGACCACATATCCATGAGGAAATGGTGGCATATATAAAGTTGTGTCAAATGGATAAGGACACAAGTCATGTGACATGTATGGATTTTTATTGGATTGTTGCAAGGTCTCCACTTGTGTTTGAAGGGCAGCGAGTTGGTGTGTGAGTGCTTCCACCATGGGATGGTTGGTAGCATCACCTATGTTGGTGATAGGGGCAGCTTGAGTCCCCAACTGTTGAGATGAGATGTGTTGATTTTGAGTGGGTTGCCTGTGGGCAAAGTGAGTGTTGTGATTAGGCGGTTGTTGGAAATGAACGTTTTGATGAGGGATATGCTGCTGCATATAGATTTGAGAGGCGTAAGTGGGAATGTGATATCCTACCATATTGGACTGGATTTGAGGACCTTGCTGGTTTTGACCTTGTTGATTGCCAAATGGAGTGAAGAATGGAGCGCCTTGTTGATTTTGAGCTTGTTGATGCCCAAATGGAGTATATGATTGTGTGCCTTGATTGCCTTGCCCAAAAAGATTATGACCTTGAGGAGTGTTGGTGTTTTGGGTCATAGGAATGCTGGTATTGACTTGTGATGAAGTGGATTGGGTGCCTTGGATGAAAATTCTTCATTTATTTCTCCCAAATGGGTTAGATGAGTTGGTTGCAATGGCACTTGAAGAACCTAATAGTAGGTTTGCTGATGTACTCATGGAACGAGATGAAGTTCCAAATGGGTTTGATGTGGTTGCCCCCATTGTTTGTGAAGGAATGGTGGATGTTTGTTGGGGGATGGATTGTGATGTGGTGTTGGTTTGGGAAGATGATCCCCCAATAGATGTTGTGTTGGTTGTGGTAGTGGTATGACCAAGGGAGGTAGAATTGAGTGTGTTGATGACATTTTGTGAAGAAGCTCCCATGGAGGAATTGTGTGATAGTGGAGTGGGAGAAGTTGGTCTAAGAGTGTTGAGATCAAATCCCTTTGGTAACTTAGCCCCTTGGTCAAGGAGCATAGCTAGGAATCTAGAAGAGTCATTTAAGACTACTTCTTCTACAAAAGCAACAACTTCTGGATGTTGAGCAACAGCTAATATGTCTTCTTCAAAGACATCCCCATTTTGATCCCGTTGGATAAATGGTTCAAAAATATGTGAGGGAGATGATGGTATGTTCATCTCACTAAAAGGATTGATTGTGGAATTTTCCATGTCAAAACAAGGATTATTCATGGTGTTGGGAAATGAGTCCATGCCAGTTGTGAACTCAAGAAAGTTGGGGTCTTGTCTAAAAGAATCCATAAGTCATTTTTTTTTTTGTAGTCTATTTTCAACCATACAAATTTTTTCTCAACTTGGGATGATGGAGGGAATGATCTAAGTATGAGACTATGTTTTGGATTTTTTAAAGGATGTTATGAATGCAAGTAAGACTAAAGGCTTATGAAATGCAAGTGGTGTGACACTAAGGGGAGATGCCAAATGATATGCACTAAATGATCCTAAGATGTACTTACTAATGAGAGATCTAAAGAGGACAAACTTGGGCAAACAAAGTTTTTGCAATGATTCAATTTTGGAAAACCAATGGACCGTGGAAGGACTATAAATAGGACAAAGTGAAATTTCCACACTAGACTATTGAGTGGGAAATGATTCACAAAATGATTGACAAAGTGACAAGGTAATTGGGTCCAATGATAACCTACTAATGAATGCAAAGTTTGGAAAATGAATGACAAGAGTCAACTCCTAAAATCTGCAAAAGTGAGTGTCTAAGGAGGTGGTGAAGCTGCCAATGCAATCTAATGGGCTAGATGGTATCTAAAAATGCAATGTTTAATGATAGTTGAGCAATTTAGAGTTTGGTTTGACTTGAAACAGTGAAGGAATACTTGATTGGATTTCAGACAAGTTGTGGACTTTCTATTTTTGACAGTGAGAAATCAGTTGTAAGTTCTGGCAAATGCGTCACAGCAAATGCGGGTTTATGTCTGGTAAATGCGGCTCAATTAACCGAATGCGGCTCACTGATTGCAAATGCGGCTCTGTAATTGTTGATTGCGTTTGACAGAGCGAATGCGGCTCCTGATGGCTCAAATGCGGCTCATCAAAGCAATGTGGTTTTTCAGATGTTGAATGCGGTGCAGCAGAGCGCTTGCATCGCAATATGCAGTTTTAGGGAAAAACCCGAATACAGTTTGTAGTTTTTGACCAGTTTTTGTGATTCCAATTTGTGATTTTGTAATTTGTTTGAAGATTTTTAAGAATTCTTGGCAAACACAGAAATCAAAAATATGATATGCTTGTTCAAATAAACTCACTCTTAAAAGTCAAGTGGGTCATCCTCGCAATCACAACCCACATCTTAAAATCATGTCGACTCACACAGCCTTGTCACCCCCTAGAGGGTGCCCGTGTTTTTGTCTTTTCCAGGTGCGTACTCAAGGTGACGGAAGTGGATACCGAATCCCCTGAGCAAATAGTCCATGGTGATTATATGGTGAGTGTCTTGGGGGGAGATTCTTCCCTCCCCTTGCACCGTGATTGAAAGGATGTTTGGTTACTGACACGGCTGGCTACTACACTAGGTTCTTAGTAAGTCTTTCCGTTCAGTGTGACAATGGATATACTCCCTCGAGAGACCTCCCAACCTTTAGAACAAAGGCTTTGGGGATGGTTATCTTGTCAACTACTGTCAATTTGGATTTTCATCAACAACTTCCTTTTGATTATAGTGGGTTGGAAACCTTGGCTTTAGGTGTTCCCACTTAGGTCGTTCCCATAGGGTGAGTACTTTTTCCCACTACGACAGGCCTTCTAAAGGTTGTATGAAAACAGTAAATGCATAAGTATGAAAGAAAGGATAGGTCTGGCTTTTTGATCACCCAGTAAAGGGGAGAGCATATGCCTATTATCCAAAACACACAAAGCAAGTGTTCAATTTTAAACACAAAATAAAATATTTTCTAATCTAAGTGAAGATGTTGCTTCACACAGACATGGTGTTCATTTTTAACCAAAATAAAAGTTTGGTGGCTACCCTAGATTGATAAATTCTAATTAAATTGCCTATCCTAGGATTGGTAAATTGAAATTTATGTGACTATCCTAGGGTTGGTTCTTTTTAAACACCAAAATGAAAGAAAACATGAAATTATGGCCGCGGATGTGTCGGATCCAGATTACAATAATGATAAAAAAGAACAACAAAGATTACCAGTTACTTGTGGCTCGGCGGAGCGGATGCAGCTCGGTTTCTGTCAAATGCGTCGTGGCCTGGCAAATGCGTCTCGGGAAGACTCGTATGCGGTGCGACAAAGTGGATGCATCGCTCGCGATTGCAAATGCGATGTGACAGAGTGAATGTGTCATTTGGGTCTTCAAATGCATCGTTCTGTACTAGACCTACAAAAAAAAAATGTTTGAAGCCGAAACCTGCAAAAAAAATTCATGTTGGAAATTCGGGTTCACCAATGTAATGACCTAAATATCCTGCAAACATCAACAAATCATTATTAGTTGTACCTGCAAGTTAATATAAATCAAATAATGGAATACAATAGAGAAATAATAAGAAAAGAGATGAATTAGATAGATCTCACCCATGTCTCTTCTCCTCCATGCTTCACTTCCATTATACCTTCTTGGGATTGTTGTAATAGTATGATGCCCTCAGGTTTTGTGAGCAAGTTACTATATGTCTAGCCCTAGCCAATGCCTTTGAAGGATTTGAAATCTAAACTATTGCAATGTAGAATGTTATTCCTATTATGCAAATAGCCAAACAAGTAAAGCCTAGAATAATGAAATGTCTATAGTAAAAGTATCTCAAGCAAATGATCATGGATCCAAAAATGAGATCAAGATTGTCATTTTATAGAAAATGCAATCTTGAATGGACTGACAAGATGAGAGATTGAGGAATACCCTAGAATCAAAGGTCAAGATTCAATAAGGTAACCTTAATTAGGGTTAGGGGAAAATACCCATAGGTGTAAATAAGATTTAATTAAATGACTTAAATCCAGACTGAATGTGACAGTGGAGATGAAATTAGTAAAAATTAGAAGACAAGAGGATGAAATTTTAGAAAATCAATAATTTTGGAAATTACTTGATTTGTAGAAGAATATTTCCCTTTTGAATTAAATTAATTCAAAATAGAAGATTTTGTGAGGTAATTAGTAATTGATTTTTGAAATTAATTACTAAATGAAGAATCAGTTAAGTATGTGAGATATTTTTAAATGATTTGTTTTATTTAAAAATATAGAAATGTCACATGCCATAATTAAATAATTAAAATAATTATTTAATTTAGAAGAAGTAGTTAATTAATTAAATAAATAAATGAATTTATTTAATTAAGAGAGGATTTAGGAATTAGTGACATATTAAATAGATATATTAAAATATATTAATTTAATAATCGGGAGGACATTAATGATGAAGATTAATTAAATAAATTGATGACTTTATTTAATTATTAGAAGACTTTGACAATTAGTGACATATTAAATAAAATAAATAAGATTTATTTATTTAATAATCATGAAGAATGAAAGTTTATGAATTAATTAAATAATCATGAATTATTTAATTAATAGTTGAATGTGGGTTAGGGACATAATTCAAATGTTACAATTATGCTAGGATGGAAAGTGGTAAAATAGTGTTCGCAGGCCTAGGTCATTTTTAGGTGTCTACACATGCTAGACAAAAACATTCTTAAGTACTAGAGCATAGATTAATAGCTCATGATGTAATAATTAATGAAAAGAATATGCACTTAACATTGGATGGAACAAAGACAAGTCAAAGACTAGTAAGGAATACACCTAATTGCTATTAAGTTCACCAATTATTGCATTTCTATATGCATAACTTATAGAAACATATTTAGAGGCTCCCTTGTATAGAAAAGAGAGGCTAGAATCAACAAGCACATCGGGGTCAAAATCTCAACAATACAAATATGATCCCCCCTACAAAAATAATCATCAAATTAGGCTCTATAGCTTAGCTACTCAAGAATTCATCTTTTGTATAAAGCACATGGAACAATATTTATATTTATTCTACCCAATCCATAATGGTTTTTTCCTAACATACATTTTGGATTTAAAATCTAGTGGAGAGAAGACACTTTTGTGAATTCAACACATTGATGGTATTTACTAGTGGTTAGAGTAGATTGTGTGGCATTTGAGTAACTTCTTCCTTGGATTTTCTATCACAATATTGCACTTCAACAATGATAATAGGTGGAGCTAACATTTCATGCATTTTTTAGTTTGCAATGAATTCTTAGCCTTTCTATCTTATAAATTTTAGTTCTTGTATTGGAGTGATCTCTCCATAGCCACTCTAGCACAATAGAGTCCATAGGGTGATGAGTGAAAGTCATGGGTGTCAAAATTGTATAACCATGATGAGAAATTTAGTGCTAATAATCTACAATGATGTGTTGAATGTGGATCATCGGATGAGATTGTACGTGGTATTTTGGATGGTTTGTAGGGTGTTTGAAAAATCACCCTTTGCATTTTCTAGGATCCTTGGGAGGCAACCATATGTTCCTGATTAAGCAATGAATTGATTTAAATTAACAATACTAATGGGGCTTGCCAACACCTTCACTTACCACTCCATTTATAACATAGCTAGCCTATGCCACATGTCATAATGCTAAGGATTCTTAAGAGAACCTATTATGCTTTTATTTAAAATCCTTGTGAATCATTAACTAAAACAAAAATAAAAATAGTAAAACCAGATTAAAGGTGAGGAGGCTTGTGAATGCCATGGGGTATGTTTATTGATCAAAAAATGAGTTGATGTCAATTATCTATTACCTATAGTGAAGAATTAATTATAGTTTTGGCTATTCTTAGGGGCCCTTTCAATTGTGAAAGTTTTATATTATATCAACCCTTTATAGATTAATCACAAAAGCTATGAACTTTCCATATTCCTTTTCCTTGCGTAGGGTAATCCTTATCAAAAATTTATGCTTGTGCTCTAGTTCCAATGCTTCTTCATATGTGATCTATTGAGCTTGAGAATTGGTTTCTTACACTAGTATCCTTTATTCAATGATTGGCAAGATGACTCCCAATATCTCTTTTGTTGTGAATGCAAGGGATAAAATTGAGTTTGGATTCATTTAGGCCTTTGTTCCTTATTTATAGTTGGTATGCACCAAGAGGAAATACCTTATCATTCAAATATATGGGAGAGGGAAGGCCCTTCTTATGAGGAGATGCATTTAAGCTTGCATATTTGCAACCAATTTTCACACAACTCCGCCTTACATTTTTGGATCATTCCATCCTTATCAAGTACATCATATATATATTGAGAATTAGAGAACCCAATCTTTATTTTAGTGATAACTAGCTTCATTTCATCCATAACATAGAAGCACATGTGGGTGACATGTGCCTCATTAAGGATTTGTGAAAGCATGGGATCCAATGTGTTGATCTCCATTTGTATTATGGAGTGGAGGCCTATAAACACTCAAAAATAATAGTTTCCATGTAGTATTGATAATTGATTATTCAATTTCCATCCAATGTTCTTGATGAAGGGCACATATGAGTTCCAATAAACCAATAGAGTGCTTGAGCTCCTCAACCTTTTCCTTGAGTTGTTAAATTTCTTCTTTGGTTGTTTCCAACCTTAATATAGGTCATTGATATTTTTTGTGAGACCACTAATGGTCTACTTTTGGGTCTCAAGTGCCTTGATATAATGGTCTTGCACTCTTAAATTCATTTCCAAATCTCCCCTCATTTTTCAAGACTTGCTATTGTGCATCTTAAGCCTCTAGCTCATCTACTTGCTTGGTGAGGAAGTCTAGATTATTGCTTGTTTGGTGAAACTCTCTCCTTTTTTAGTGCCTAGATCCAACCTAGCTGTGGTGAGCTCTATTTTGGAATCAAAGATGCACTTCTCTACATACTTGGTTTGCACACTCTTTTCCTCAATGGCCTTGTGGGAAATAGTGGAGACCTATCCTTTAAGGGTTTTGGTTGTTACTTTAGAGGCCTCTATGGTCTATTTTACTTGCTTCAACTCTCCTTCCCCCTTCTTCAAATTTTACTCTAGGATAATGAGAGATGAACCAACTATCTTGGATCCCTCTTGGAGGAAATTAGATATATCTTAAGCCTTAGAATATTTGATGCTTATATTTATTGTCTCTATTTAGTACTCTATAGGTTTCTTTTTCCCTTCATTTTATCTACCAAAGGAATGAAGAGGGAAAATTGTAAAGCTTGTTGTATTAAATCATATCCAGTGTGCACTATTTTGGATGTTGGGATGACATCTTGTATTAATTTTCTCTTAGCAAGTCCTTTTTTTGAGTTAATCATGATTTATACCATTTATTGTTGGTACAAGTGGAATCCCATATGATAGTGATTTCTTGAGAAATTTGGCTAGTCCCTAGGGAAGGGATGAGAGCAGATGGGGCAATCAATCATGTAGTTATAGATGGAATGATTATTTGGGATGTAGGTATATGAAAATCATGGGATAAAGGAGAGGATGATAATTATTGCTGTGAATATAATTCTATTTATAAGTGGATAGGAAGGGCTTGTAAATCTTGGAGGTAGTGTCAATTGGTGGTGGGAATTAATTAGTAGAAAAAGTGAATTAGATAATCATAGTATGAGATTGGGTGATAGGGTAATTGAGGAGAAAGCTTTGGGTATCATTGTTGCATTTGAGGAGTAACCATAATGAGAATGTAAGGGGGTGATAATAAATGTGGTGGGGGAAATTGGGCATATGGTGAAGATGGGGGTAGAGAGGGACCATGAAAAGGAGATGTGCTTTCTTTTGGAGGTGAGGATGAAAGTGAATGATATAGGGTGGGATGAGAAGACGTTGTGATAGAAATTGGAGAAATATGAGGTATGTGAGTGGGAAGAAGATAAAGTAGAGGAGAAGAGAGAGGGGTATTTATAATGGGAGCCACAAAATCTCATTGTTGGGTTATATTTGAAGTTGACTAAGTTCTTGGGACCCATTTCTTCTTTTCTTTGATCTCTTTCTTATAGGTGTCTGGTTTAAATTTTCCAACTTTCTCTTCTTTTGATCGTTTGGATCATCATCTCCTCTAATTATTTAGAACATGATTTATTTTATGATACTTATTCTTGGATATGGTTGACCCACAAGCTCAATTCTCCCTTGTGTTATTGGATATTGTAGAGATTGAAGTTCAACTCAATGAAATAAAGAATCACTTCCTTTTTTGAATGATCTCAATTGGTTCTACACCTAGATTAACTAACCTTGTTTAAGTTTGAGAAATAATCTACTACTATTTAGAACTTAGATTGTGCTAATTAACCTAAAAATATTTTAATTGCAAGCAATTTAAATATATTTAAGCAAACTAAAACACTTAAATAGATTTTTTTTCCTATTTACTTAAAAAGAATTATAAATGGCAACCTGAAAGTAGGAATGGAAATGACCAACAAAGAACCTAGTATCAAAGTTTGAGGATCATTGGCCTAGATGCTAGTGCTAAGCGTAGACATTTGTATGACACATTGTAGTCTATTATACTAAAAAACACAAAAAATTAATATACTTTGAAAAAAAATAATTTGCTAACACATATTTGAAATTAGAAAGCAACAAATAGATCACTAGTAGAAAGGTAAACAAAAATACTAGAGATTAATCTATCTAATTGCAATAAAATGAAGAGATTTTTTCAAATAAAAAGAAGAAAGTATCTCACTAATATCTTAAAGGGTTAAACATCTTTCTCCAATTGATAACTTGCGGCTAAAGAATATAAGATAAATTATGTTTGTGGCTATAAGGAGATTGCCTTTAGGCCAAGCCTCTAGGTTGGCTTTCCATCTTCCATAAACAACCTATATATTTATAATAATAGTGATAATGCTAAATGCAATAAAAGTAGCATAATAAAACTACAAGAAATGTAAGAGAACAAGAATAACAATGCTATTAGATGTAAAAGTGATCTTAGATGATAGGGATAATAGCACAAAGGATTCACTAGCATAAATAATAAAGAAAATATAATAATTTAGAGAAACTACAAAGAAAATAATCTCACTAAGCTTGAAGTGGATATAGGAGGTGTTAGAAATTTGAAATAGATTGAATAACCCGAGGAACTTTATAAGAGAAATTTAAAGCTACATAAACTGAAAAAACATAAATAATCCAAACCAACAACTACGAGAGATATGCAATTTCAAGATGACAAAATTGCATTAAGAGCTTCTAAGATGAGAAATAAAATCTAGGTAGTGAGTTTATATAGAACTAAGGAGATGATGGAGGTGTAAAATCAACCAATTGGAATTGACCACCACTAACCACCAATACTAAATAAAGTGAGGAAAAGTAAATTCTCCACCCTTTACACCTCATCACTTTATCTCTTAATTGTTAAATAAAAAAATCACTTTATTATGCCAAGAAAGCTAAATAAAAGTGTAGGAAAAACCTATAACTAAGGGAAAATAAATTAATCCACTAGGAAAATAAAAACCTACACTAACACCCCCTTTAAGCACCACTTAGGAGGATGTAAGAGATGATGGGTCCCAACAAATGAATCCATATTAGGTACCCATATACATATCAAATTCCCCCCAAATAGGAAGAATACCCCCAAACAAATAGAGAGATAACGCCCCCCAAAATAGAGAGAGAAGAAGAGAAGGAATAAGTAGCACCTCGAAGAGATCCAATTGTAGATTCTTGAAATTGGATGGACAAGATGGTCCACGATCATTGAACAAAATTCCCCCCCTTAGGAAGAAACAAAACCAAAGGTGTATGAAAGCTATCTCCCAAGTCATGAAAAATGTATGAAGTCTCTAAATTACTCAACTCAAGTGTCCCCATGTCGATGTTGAAAGATGTCACTATAACTTGGAAAAATGAGATTAAACATAATAGAGGCAGTGAATTAACACATTAAACCACAAATACAATTTAAAACCTAATACAAATCCAAATCAACAAATATAATGCAAACAACACAATGAAATCAAAATTAAGAAAGCATTAATATTATCTTCACCGTGTTGACATGATTTAATTTCATTTTTCTCCTTTGATTTGATTTGCTCTTAAATTTGGTATGCTCTTCTTCGCTTCAAGCTCAAAAGTGTGTGAATGATAACAATGACCCAAAAATCCAAAGTTCGTGGTTAGCCATCAAGGATTATAAGGGTTTCTTTTATAGAATGGATGATCTGAATGGACAATCTAGATTAAGAGATGAAAGATCAGGATCAAGGGTTGAGGATTGTTGAGAGGAATTGATTAAGGAGTTAAATGACTACAACTAGCTGCAGGATTCTAGTTAATTGTTTGCATGGAGAAATGATAAAAGAGTTAAGGGATTTGATTGCCTTGTTAACTCACACTAAGTGGGAGTGAACTGATTTGATTGATCAGTGAACTAGAATTGATTATCTAGTCGATTAGAAGAGAGTGTTTGTTAAGTTTGAGGGAATTATACATGAGATAATAATAAATTATTTAAGGAACGTGCAAGTGAAGATTAATTAATAAATAAAATGCTTATTTATTAAAAGTGAATGGATAAAGTTGAGATGAAATAAGGGAATTAAATAATTTAAACAATTATTTAATCTTAGAAGTGTGAATGTGGTCAATTAGATAATTAATATAATTTTTTAATTTAGGAAGGTGTTGAATTTTAATTAAACAATTAATGATAATTATTTAATTAAAATAGAGGAATCAGTGTAATTAAAAGTACATTATTTATTCAATTAATTAGGAAGATTAATGGTAATTAGGACGTAATAAAATATAAGATTTATTTAATCAGTGAGGAAGGGTGAATTAGAATGAATTAATTAAATAACACAAAGCCACTTAATTAATAGTAGAATATGATATATGATAATAATTAAATAATGAAATATTATTTAATCATTAGGGTTCAAAAAAGGTGAAAGTTAGTATAAAAGTGTTACTCACAGACCAAGACAATTTCGGGTATCTACATTTTGCCCCTCTTTGATATAATGCAGTTTTATAGTGTTGTGTCAAACAAAATTCAAAAAATTGTGCTTAGGATTTTCCCCAGTATGCCTTGGTGATGGCGAGATAGCATGGTGCCCCCTCAGAAAAAAATGCAAATTTTTGAAAAATTCCAAAAATTTAGGAAATTGTTCCAACATGCCAATTTTATTCATTTAGGTGTGAGGACTGATAACATAAATTTTAACTAGAAGAGAAGGTTAGTAAGAAGTGAAGAATGGTTAGATGGACCGTCCATCCAAATCAAGATTAATGTATGATTGTTAGTATTTAAGCTTTTAGTAGTGCACGTTTTATCATCATAGAGAATTTTATTATGAAACAAGCGAATGTATGTATACCTAAGCATGAATTGTAAAGGAAGATTTTGTTTCCATTTGTCAAAGATTCAGAAACATCAGACAAGGAGTGCCCTAATTCATACTAGTAGTAATAGAACCTTGTTGAAATATGTGAGGAAATAACCATAGAGCATGTTAATCTTGATGCAAGAAAGTGTTAGTTGACCTTTGACTTGCATAAGATGTTTTGATTATGCCAAATGGAACTCCAATTACATTCAAAGAACTTAGTTTCCCCAATCATGTTACCAAGATAAACCACAAACATAAATCAACATAAAGAAACATCATGATCCATCATTGCTGCTCTAATCACTTGTGGATATCATCGAGTAGCCTAGGAATATGACACAAGATTAATTAGATAAGATAAGAGTTAAATAGACCAAAAGAGTCCATAAATTTTTAGATCTTCTTGTCCATTGATATGTGTTTGATATATGATTCAAAATATTGTCTATTTTAAGGATCAAAATATTTCATGTAAGACGCTTGGTCTGGTTTTGATAATGCAACAACCTAGGAGACAAATTACTTTTGATAAGTATCATTGATAGATACGTAGAAAATTGATTAGCCAGTTTGAAGCCTAGTTTGGTAATTTCGTCTATTTTTCTATGATTTGTTGAGCCTAGTTTTTTGTAGGATGATTTGCTTATGTTTGATCAAGATGTCACCCTTGACAAAGGACAATGGACATGGTAGATGATGCTATGTTTTATGATCTTTTGGAAATTTTTGAATGTTTTTGGAATTTTTGGATGATGATGGACGATAAAGATATATCAGTAGGTATGGATATCAAAAACCTTTTGACATCTTGTCACTATCCAACCTAAAATTGATTGATCTAATTGAGTGATTACCAAGAGTGATAACATTGTCGAGGATACACAACAATGCAAGGATAGTGTTGTCAAGATAGGAACCACATGAGGATTGGGAAGGATACATCCCAAGATGATGATTGATTGATTGAATAAGATGGATCAAGGTTTACAGCCAAGCTAGGAAAAAAGTCTATCAAATAGTTTGATAACCCACTAGAGTGTAGGTGCTTGATGATATTAATAGGGATTGTTTGGATTGATATCAATGGTGGAAAGTTTGATGGTGAGGTTTATTCATGAGATGGTGGTTTCCACTCAAGATTAATATCATCAAGTGAGCTAGAAGATATATATCGATATATTTGTTCAAAACTAGGATTAACCACCTACCCCCAGTGTCTAGCAATGTAGGGAATACCATGACTGATGCACTAGTGCAATATGAATGGTTATGTGAAGGAGATGCATTGTGCAAATAGATTTGGGATAAAGGATTTTACTTCCAAGGACTATCTCATAATAGGATATCAAGTTTGACCCAAACAAATTTTTTGGATAGTGCTATATAGGTGAGGATATGACATGGGATAGTATATGGTCAAAGGAAAATGGCCATGTCAAGATTTTTCCAAAAGCATGCTTTTTAGTATATGCCCCTAGTCTTTATCAAGATCAAGGTGGATAGGGAAGATGGATGCAAGTGGAATGATGAATATTATATTTATTATGGATGAGATAATTTGCTCCCAGTTGGAATGGTGCACATAGATGCTTGATTTTATGCATGATGCATGTTTTCCAGGTTTTCATCATGGTACTTGCCCAAAGTGCCATAAGAATAGTTTTCACTATTAGATGAATTATTTTTCTTTACTTTTTTATTTTTTTCTATTTTTTATTTTTGAATGATCGTCAATCATGCTAGACCATCTAGTGGTGTTGAAGTTGATGTTGCTTTCACAATGTGCCAATAATGTCTTGCCTTGATGAGTTGCTTCACCAGAATAGTAGCACTTGTATATAGCCCATGAATGTTATTGTGATCATCTTTGATACCAAAGTTTACCTTATCTAAATACGCACATCATGATAGAGTTCCATTAGAGTCCTTATGATAAAGTGTTAGCACCAAGACACATTTAATGTGGGGTTTGGGATTTTTAGATTTTAGGCGAGATATTGGATTTTGATGCAAGATATGAGATGGAGATGAATTATTCAATAGTTTGGATTGTGGATATTTAATTCTTAAAACTTGAGATGGTGGATGATGGAGTGTGGATATAATATTTTGAGTATGTTCGGGACCAACACTTTAATACAGTTTGTATGTTGTCATTGA
The DNA here is from genome assembly GCA_007115665.2 of Sequoiadendron giganteum. Classification (NCBI taxonomy): domain Eukaryota; kingdom Viridiplantae; phylum Streptophyta; class Pinopsida; order Cupressales; family Cupressaceae; genus Sequoiadendron; species Sequoiadendron giganteum. Next base: position 478,849,197 of record CM021101.1, on the reverse strand, counting down.
AGTCTGCTTTGAAGAGGGTGGAAACTTATGATAGTTTGAAGTCATTTTTTGATGTGGCTCAATAGTTTCATTGACAATTGGATTTGGATTTGGATGTTGATCGAATGCTTTACATGATCCAATTTTTTTGAGATCCATTTTGATTGTATGTGTGAACACTTTATTTTTGGATTTATTAGCTTGAAAATCTTGACTTTGATATTTTTCTTTGTAAGGATTTTTATTTTGTTGGTCCCAATTAGTGGATGGAATAATTAAGGAATGATGGTCTATGATGTGAATTGGAGGAGTGTTGGTAGCAACCTTATGATAAGGACTATTCATATCAGCTATTTCAACATTTGCATTAGATGCAGTTACACCCAAAATTATGGAGGTACCACTAACATTCTTAGATTTCTTGATTGATGAATAACCAATTCATTGATATGTAGGATTATCAAAAAATTATAATGGTTATAGAATACCATGTTCATGTAGGCCTAATCCTTTTCCTCTATACTGCATTCTTTGATAGATCTTGTTCATAATAGGATATTTGTTGTTTTGATAACAAGATGCTAACTCTTCTTTATATTCTTGGGAATCATCAATGGTTGTTGTATTCTCATTAGTAAGAAGACTTTATTTAACAAAAGCGAGTGATCCAAGTTGATAGGATACTGGTGCTTCATTGATACGTGGGATAGCTTCATGATTGATATCTTCGACTTGATTTTGTGAAATATTAGATTTTGATGGTTCTTCAAAATATATCATTGCTTCAAAGTCGATGTAAAAACCTTCTTTACAGTCATCTTCTGAAATATCACCATAAAGTCCTATGAATTCGGTTTAGCTTGATCAATTGCTAATATTTCTAGAGTAGGGGACTTGTTCTGGAGGAAGATCATATATGTGTCCAGTAGAAGCAAGTGTCTCATCTATAGAAGTAGAGGTGATTGGAATATGGATGGGGTCAACGTTACTTTTTGGATCATGAATGAAAAACATGGAAATCAATAATGAGATCTTGATCAAGGATAGGATGAGATTGCAATATTTTAATAACTTGATCTTGATTAGTTTCAAGTACTTCTTGATGCTTTGGATTGTGTTCTTTACATAGACCGAGCTTTGATAGTGTGGCTTAAATAAGGGGACCTTGGATGGCTACAATATGTTGGGATGTTGGTAATGGAATTTGAATATGAATATCTAGAGTGGGTGATAGGATGGATGGTATACACAATGGTATTTGGTCAAGAATTTCATGATTATGGATTGAATCTATGTTAAAAATTGGATTATCTATAGTGGATAGCCCTTGGGGAAAATCTTGGAAGGTGTTATTTGTGGATACTTTGGTTGATGGGGATGATGTAGGTTGTTGTTGCAAAGGTTCTAATGATGAAGGAATGGAAGGAGAGATGGATGAATCTTGTGGGCATGCTTCTTCAAGACGTCCTATCATTGAATTCAAATGAGGTGGACATGTTATGGCCATTTCTAGACATAGGTAATTGGTTTTGATCTTGCTTGGGAAAATTATCTTGAAACATGTCTAATTTATCATCACATGAGCTATAGCTATTGTTGATGTGATTATTATTGGATGGGTTTGGATATTAGAGAGGAATCTCTTGAGATAGCTTGATAGGTGATGGAGGGCATGATGGTAGAAGAGGGTTGGAAGATGTAGGATTAGTTGTATGATTGTATTTCCTAACTTTGTTTTCACGTTGGAGTTGAACATTCTTTTTTACATTTCTTACGAGATCATTAACAAATGTGCTTTTCTTGAATGGATTTGTGGATTGGGATGGAGTGGATTGTAATGGGTTAGTGAATGATGGATTAGAATAAGATGCAGAGGTTATAAGACTTTCTTGGTTTGGTGATAGGGATGAAAATTTAGGATATGCATGGAAGATAGGGATTTATGATATGGTTTGGTGTTGAGGAAGACTTTGGATGGAAGATTGGTTTCTCTTGTCAAGGATAGGATAAGGATGAATAATGGATGTTTGTTGGGGATTAATGGTATGGATTATGTTAAATAGTTCCTGATATTGAGGGTATATGGATGGATGAGTAGAGCATATGGATTGTTGGTAAGAGGGGTAGATGAGTGACTAACTTGAGACTATGGGTGATTAGTATCGAGGATTGATGGATGGGTTGCTAAGGATTGATTCGTATATAACTTGACTACAAAGAAGATCAAGGTAAAACGAAGACATGGTCGTAAGTTTGGATTAAGATGGATAATGAGATGGTTTGGATGGATAAGTTGGTGGAGTTTGGTTGGATTATAATTTTTCAAATATTTTTTAGATTTTTTGTTGATGAGATTTTACAAATGCAAAAGACCTTAGATATTCTAACTTGTGATCCTAAAAGGAGATTACTTTGACAAATTTTGGGAGGGACTAATGTAACCAAATGAAAATCATAAACCTCAAATGATGATGGTGTTTTGATAATAAAAAAATTGAATTCCAACTAGACTAATGAGTTGAAGTCCTACTTTTGTTGATGGTGATATGTTTTGAAAAAATGAGGTTTGAAGATTTTCAATAGATGACACTAGACTTGACCACTAAATTTTCTTGGTTTTTTGATTTGAAGATGTTAAGACAAGATTTCTAGGACTTTGATTTGACACTAAGGATGCTATGTTCAACCTAGGAAAACTGAAAGCTTGCTGAAAAGTGACTTTGTTCTTATTTTAAATTTTATGTAAAAAGAAAGTTAAGTTTATGCCCATTCTGAAAATAGTCTCTATTTTATCTATTTTGACAAATGTGTGACAAAATATAATAATTACGATGTAGTCTACACTAGATGCATTGAAGAACCTGGCAATTGCGACTAAAACAAGTGCATTTCAAATGTTTACTAAGGTGGGATACTAACTTCTACTAGATTTATCACCACAAATGTAGTACAACATACAACAAATGCATTGGGGGCAGAGAGATGCATCTTTTTGATAGAAAAATGTGTCACAAAATCTAATAGATGTGTTGTATTATTTTTTCGATGCAAATACACAATTTTGGCGCATACGCTAACAAATGCAGTGCACTAGTTTTGTCAAAAAAAATCTCTCTAAGGGACCCTAGGAATTTGATTAGTTTTCAATTTTTTGATTTGATTCAGTTGTGAAAGTTGATAAAAAATAGTGTATATAAGTTTTTAGTTGTGAATTTTAACAATGGGTGATGAAGATAAGGCCCTAAGGCCAATTGGTTTTATTGGTAATAGCAAAACCAAATACATTCACAAATTAATTATTGGTAGATCGGGTTTGTAAACTTATAGTAGGCCCACATCCCATTAAAGGGGTAAATATTTAGAAAGATCGAGTAGTGAAACAATTGGGATGATTGTTCAATATCTTTTCTATACAAAAGCAAATAGTAAATTCCCCATGACATAGGGTCATCAATAGATTCAACAAGAACACCTTCTTTCTCTTCCTAAGATGCTATTGCTAGCAACCCAAAAATATTCTATCTTGACTCAAGAGAGTACATGGTGAGTAACTTCACATGTTGATCTTGTTGTGTTGCACCACTTATAAGTTATGGAAAAACAAGAATTTAGGCTTCTACAACAATGGTTTGTAGTGGAGGAACCCCTAAGAACACCACACCATACAACCAATGTAAGAACGAAGTCTCAAACCCATATCTAGAATCACCTGGGACCACTAAGGTACACTCTGTATGACACAAGTGGATTGAGCTCACCTTTCAATTTTTCCCCCTTTATATAGCATGTTGGAGGTACGTGCTTGAGGTTGAACCCTGGGTTGTACTCCCAAGAAATCTTCCTACTTAAAATAAAAAGGGAAAGTTTTAAATGTTGCTATTTCTCATCACCTAAGATTCACATGCAACGCAAGGGGAGAGGATACTTTAAACAACACACTTTTGGTGGAATGACTCACATGCGTGGAAGTGCACAAGACACAATATACACTCATTATTTTTAGGGTACACCAAATGTAAATGTGCAAGTTTTTGTAAATTTTAAATCCCAAAAATGAAGTGTTTCATGTCCAATTAGAATAGAGATTGCAAGTTATCTTATTCTTTTTAAAACCCAAATGAAGATGATAGTTGTGGGTAAATTTTTAAAGCACCAAGCAAAATGTTCAAGAGAAGATTCTTTTCAGTGCACCAAATCAAATATTCAAGATAGGGTTCATTTTAAATACATCAAAATTAAATGTTATACTTCTCCAAATGATTGCCACCAACTAAAACTCAGATTTCAATAATAGAAAAATCTCTACCCTACTAAAATCAAAAAGTAGAAAACAGACATAAAAAATTATACCTTCTTTTTTATTTGTTTATCAGTTAGTTGTGATGTGGGACTAATCAGTTGTGGTGCATGAAATGTCAACTATGGTATAGGGAATGTTGATTGTGGTGTATAGGATGTCAACTGCGGTGCAAGAATTATCGATTGCGGTGCACAAAATGTTGACTGCAGTGCAAGAAATTTTGATTACGGTGCACAAATTTAGACTTGCAGAAATAGAGAGTAAGATGTGATGAGAGTGGCTCTAAAAAATTCGCATGTGTCACACCAATGCACAAATTTGTTTCACTAATGCATCTCCAAATCTCTCAGATGTGTTTCAAGCCATGATGATTGTGTTGCATGTCAAAATGAATATTAACACAATAAACCACAAATACTTCAATTCAAAACCCAATACAAATCCAAACCGACAAATAGAATGCAAGAAACACAATGAAATTAGAATTAAGAAAGCATTAATATTACCTTCATTGTGTTAACATGACTTACTTCCATTTTTCTCCTTTGCTTTTCTTTGCTCTTAGATTTGGTATGCTCTTCTTCGCTTCAAGGTCAAAAGTGTGAATGATAGCAATGATGCAAAACTCTAAAGTTCGTGGTTAGCCACCAAGGAGATATGAGAATTGATTTTATAAAATTGAATGATTTGAATGAATGATCCAAATTAAGAGGTGAGAGATCAAGATCAAGGGTTGAAGATTGTTGAGATGAATTCACTAGGGATTTAAATGACTGCATCTAGTTGCAAGATTTCAGTTAACTATTTGCACAAAGAATTGATTGAAGAGTTATGGGATTTGATTGCCTTGTTAACTCACACTGAGTGGGAGTGAATTAATTTGATTGATCAGTGAACTAGAATTGATTATCTACTCGACTAGAAGAGAGTGGTTGTTAAGCTTGAGGGAATTATGTATGAGATAATAATTAATTATTTAAGGAACGTGCAAGTGAGGATTAATTAATAAATAAAATATTTATTTATTAATAATGAATGGATAAAGTTGAGATGAAATAGGGGAATTAAATAATTTAAACAATTATTTAATCTTAGAAGTGTGAATGTAGTCAATTATATAATTAAAATATATTTTTAATTTAGGAAGGTGTTGAATGTTAATTAAACAATTAATGATAATTATTTAATTAAAATAGAGGAATAAGTGTAATTAACGATATAATTAAATAAACAATATTTAATTAATTAATCAAGAAGATTAATGGTAATTAAGACGTAATTAAATAAACGATATAATTATTTAATTAAAATAGAGGAATAAGTGTAATTAATGATATAATTAAATAAACAAGATTTATTTAATTAGTTAGGAATGGTGAATTGGAATGAATTAATTAAATAACACAAAGTCACTTAATTAATAGTAGAATATGATATTTGATAATAATTAAATAATAAATTATTATTTATTCATTAGGGAAAAGGATGAAAGTTAGTATAAAAGTGTTACTCATAGACCAAGATAATTTCGGGTATCTATAGTCACAATCAAATAAGGTATTCTAGGCCACACTGTTGAATGAAAAATAAGAATCTCCTAGAGATTGATGTAGAACATAAGCCAAAGACTCAAGTATCTCCTCTAAATATGTCTCCTTCAAATGTTGATTCAAAGTATCCACACTCATGTCAAACTATGATGAATGATCATAAATGAGAGGGTTAAAGTGTTCCCTCATAGTAACTAAAGAAGAATCAACTTCATTAAATAGAAGATGAATGCAATCAATAATGTCTCCCAAATCTGTAATATGTGTCTCCATAAACAAGTCTTAAATCCCTATCAAGAGACCATCCCATAAAGTTGAATTAGGAAGACTATGGATGTCCTACTACAAGGAATCATTAGAAGCTTTCAAAGAAGCAACACTGGACTCTATAGTAGCAAAAAATGCAAGGACCAAATATTTCCCTCAAAGAGAAGATACATGTCCTCAATAGTGTCATCTAGATCCAAAATGAGGGAATGTAAAATTAAAGAAATGTTTGGAATTTTTTAAATTAGTCCCAATGAATTGAATCCAAAAGACATAATTGATCCTATTGTAATGAGTCACTGGAATATTTTGAAGAAGAATCTCTAAAATCTAAAGTTGCAATAAATATTGTCGATGAGATATCAATATGAGGATGAGAAGTAAGAAGAGAAGTCTCTGTCATTTGAAAGTTCAAGCTGAAATACAAAATAATCAAGCTCTTCTAAAGTGGCATCACCAATTGGAATGAGGAAATATGAAGTAGGATCATCTGGGAATGGAGAAACATGAGGGTCTCCAAACATCTCCCAAATCTTAGTCCAAAGTATGCGGGGATAATCAATATCCACTATAGCCCACATAGTGTCAATATCAACATGAAAACCAATCAATCCTAATATAGGATCAATTTTATTACCCCATATAGATTTCATTCCTAGGTGTGTATGGTTCAAGCATGATCCCATAAAAGTAAGGAAAAAGTGTAAGCCATCTAAGATGAGATAGAATGCCTTTTTTCTGAGACTCATAATTGGCCTTATCTAGGATTATCATAGAAGGGTGAACAAATAAACCCATGATACAATCTTTAAATGATTATAAAAGACACCAAATAAGAACACCAATACATTCCCACCTTTTTCACTAGTATACAAAACACCCCCAAAATATTATAAGACTGACACTTTATAGTTTAGTGTTTTTACAAAGCCTTTTCCAAGATATAATGTACTCAATAGGCTCAAAATAGCCAAATTTAAATTTTTTGATACCAGATAAACCCAAGACAAAATACATAAAAAATAGCATTATAGTTGTGTAGTTCTCTTCACCACCTTTCCAATGCCTATTTGTTCCCAGAAATTGGAGCACTAAGGTGAAAGTTATGGACTATTGAATAAAGTAGCAACAAACAACTTCAACCTAAATATTTGGCAAAAAAAAGGCAAAAGAACTTTTCAATACCTCTATGGATGAAAATTGATCATCTCCAACTTTCTGATGATATTTTTTTTTCAAAAAATGGACACCGTGGTGAAAATGTATGCAAGTTTGAAGAAAAGGCCCGATTTGAACTTATTTAGACTAGAAATTAGAATATAAACAATGCTTAATTCATCAAACGGTAACCACAAAACCATAATATTTAAGAAAAACAATTATAATCTAACAATGGAAAATATGACATAGGAAACTTGAATTGAAATAATGCAATTATACCTTCCTATGTTAACAATGATTCATCTCCATTGCTCTTCTCCTTTTTCATTTTTGAAGCTTTGTAATGTCGATCTCAGATTTTCATGTGCATAAATTTAGCAAGCTCAAGATGATAATAATGATTAAAATTCAAAAATTGTGGTTGTTAATATGAAGAAGCAATAGTCAAATTTATAGAAGAATTTGGCATAATCAATGGAGATCGAATAGAAGATTGACGGTCAAGATCGAATAAGACAAATTGCATGGGAAAGTTTCTCATTTTCTAAATGGAAAAATGGAAGAGAAATGGAAGATGTAACGCAGTAAAAACTAGAATAGCAATGAGGTTAAAGAAATACTAAGCATTAATCTAAAACTAACCTACATTAAACAACAAAGAACAAAGGAAATAAGCTAAAATATAAACAATCTCACCAAAGATCGATGTAACTCCATGAATAATCTCTGTTGTTCTTCTCCATTTTTCCGTGATAGTATTCTTGCCATCAAATTTTTAGTATGTGTGCAAGTATAGCCTTGATGTATGTGATTATAGAAAAATATCAAATATTAACAAGTGCTCCAAAAGTATATAGATTTCGGGAGGAGAAATAATGACGAATGTCAGGTCAATTTATAGAAAATTGGTTTTCGAACGATCGACTCAAATTCAAAAGAGAGATCGATGGTTGAGATTGATGAATGCCAGGCAATAGAGATTTGTGTCAGTTATAATGTGAGTGAAAAATTCTGCATGATAGAGATTAAATTAAATAATAATTTAATCTGGTGTTGAGACTATTCAAAAATTAGAAGAATAAGAGATCAAGATTAAATAAATGATTTAATCTCTAGTTGAAAGTATTCAAAAATTAGAAGAATAATGTTTGAATGAAAAGGATAAAGATAAAATGAAGACAACGATTTGTTCGAATGCACACATAAATTAATTAATTAAATAAAAATATTTAATTAATAAATTTGTTCATGCATAAGATTCTTAACTAGATAACGTTCTGGTTATGAAGAGAGTCTCTTCGTAGAGATGGTCAATTATTGAATCAGGAGATAACTAATTGATTCAAATAGATCTCGAGTCAAATGATGAGTGAACAATTAGATAACTTGGCGATTATCTAATCATGGAATATTTGAGGAATAATTATTATAATGAATTAAATAATTATTTAATTCAACATTTGAAATTCAGATATTAAATTAAATAAATAAAGATTTATTTAATTGACTGGAGAAAAGGTTAAAGAATAATTAAATAATTTGAAATGATTATTTAATTATAGTTGGAAATGTGATAAAGGATAAATTAAATAATAATTTATTTAATTTAGAAAGGGGATTAATTAATTAGTGATGTAATTAAATAAATTACATTTATTTAATTAAAAAAGAAAGAATAAAATGCAAGAATTAATTAATTAAATAATTAAAGATATCTAATCAATAGAGGATTGCATGTAGAAGATAAGATTGACATAGATAAAACTATGTGTTAGAGAAAATCAAATCTTATCTAGACTTAAGTGATTAATGACTAATTAAATAATAAAGATATTATTTAATTATAGAAGATTGTAATATGGATAAATCTTTTTATGAATTAAATAATGATTTAATTCAACATTCAAGATTTTGGGATTAAATTAGATAAATAAAGATTTATTTAATTAAAGAGATTAAATTAAATAAATAAATATTTAATTAATTAAAGGGGGAAAGGCTAAAGAATAATTAAATAATTAAAGTAATTATTTCATTATAGTTGAAAGTGTGACAAGAATTAATTAAATAATTTAAAATGATTATTTAATAGAAAATAGATTTAATTAGTGACGTAATTAAATAAATAATATTTATTTAATTAGTGACGTAATTAAATAAATAATATTTATTTAATTAGTGACGTAATTAAATAAATAATATTTATTTAATTAGTGACGTAATTAAATAAATAATATTTATTTAATTACTCAAAGATAAATAAATATGGGAATGAATGAATTAAATTATTAAAACTATTTAATTAATAGAGGACATACGAATTTAGAAAATAATTAAATAATTAACATTATTTAATTATGAGAAATGAAGATGTAAGAATTATGCAGAAGTTAAAAGTCGCAGGCCTAGGACAATATTTGGTGTTACAGTTTGCCCCTCTTTGATACGATGTTGTTTATCACATTGTGTCAAAGAAAATTTATCAAAAATATGCCCCAACGAAAGGGAGAATGATGAGGAGGTAGTGGTATGCCCCCTCGAGAGGATAGGTGGGTTCAAAGAACATGAGTGTGCTCTTGAAATGGATGAGAAAACTAGAAGATGAAGGAAAAAATGGTAGAGGAACATAGATAAGGGTGGTGAAGATGCAAAAAAGAAGAAATGTTAGAGCGAAAAAATCCGGATGTTAGTATTAGAAATGGTTGTTAGAAGAATGTAGAATCTTCAATAGTTTTCCAAATACAAACTAAGTCTTGCATTAAATCATCATTGGGTGGGACTTGACACAAATGGATAGTACACACCATGATATGAGATAGACCATGGTGTATAAAGTCATCCACTTGCGAAAACAAATAGTCGTAGAAAAGGAGTGTCTAGATGCATACTAAGGGAAAAATTGCCCCAATATTTTTGTCCAGACAAACCACAGACAACAAGAAAAGAAAAATACATAGTCAGGATACATTATTGCTTCTCTAAATCCTTCATGGGACATCCTTGAGAAAACTAGTAATCTGACTTAAAAAACCAATTTAAAAAGATAGTTAACAAACAACAATCAAAGAAAAATAGTTCGAAAACATCCTTGCTCCTCTAAATCCTTCATGGGACATCCTCGAGAAAGCTACTAACGGAAATCAATGACAAAGCCAATAAGATAAAACCAAATAAGCCATAAATGTTCAAAAAGCCAATAAAAATATTTTCTAAAATTTGATCAGTTTTTGTTTGTTTGATTGTTTGACATAGCCTGATGTCTGGGATGACACATACCATATAAGATGTTGAGTCTGGTTTTGACTTTGTGACTATCTGTGTAAGGAATGATGAAGCCTGTTTTCAAAGAGACACATACCATATAAGACATTAAGCCTGATGCCATTGATGCGACAAGATGCATAAGGTTATGATGATTGATAATGTCTGTTGTCAAGAAAGACACATCTTGCATAAGACATATGTTTGATTGTTTTGGCAATGACATTGTTGACATGTTTGGTTTGTTGATGTGTGACTTGTCTTGATGTTTTGACTATTGTGTGTGTGTTTGACAATGTATAACTTATGTTTACTGACACGACTTACCCTAAAGGAATGACCTAGTGTGGCCTCGGTGGCTCATCGATTGATGGCCTTGCCTACGTTATACATGCAAAGACCTCGTAGTTCGACTAACTTTGACTAGCAAAAATGATTCATAAATATGTGCTTAAGTTGATGATATGCAACTTGTGTGATGGTGAATGTGATAAACCCTAATGGACTGACCTAGTGCAGCCTTGGGGGCTCATCGATTGATGGCCTTGCCTATGTTATACACACAAAGACCTCATAGTTCGACATGACCAACGACTTTGGCATGTGCAAAGAATGAGTCATGATTTGATGTGTGTGATACATGACAAACCTAGAAAGACGAACCTAATGCCTCGGGGACACATCAAGTGATTGCCTTGCCTACGTCCAGTCGTAGAGGCAATGTAGTTCAACTATGTCTACGACTGTCTTGAAACAACTGACTCTGACTCTGTTTTTGGAATTTTGACATTTTTTTTTTTTTTTGTCTTTTTGAAGTTTTATGATATTTTTGGATTTTTTCAAGACATTTTCTGATGTTTTTGAGTTTTTTCAGGACATTTTGTGACGTTGGATGAGTGAGTGCAAGGTATAAATGACTTAGGTCGAGGATTTTCCCCCAGTCAAGTGTAAGACCAATAAGATGGGATGGGGAGATGGAATGGACTTGATGTCAATCATTCCAAGTTATGGTAAGGACAACCATTTATTATGGGTGATGGTGGAAAAGTCTGATTGGAATGATGGTAGACAAAGAAGTGAAGTCGACTACACATGGCACCTGTTTGCTAGGTTTTCACCATGGTACTTATCCATAATGCCACCGAAGTGGTTTTCACTATTGGACGAATTATTTCTCTTTACTATTTTATTGATTTTTCAATTTTTTTGGTGTTACAAAGAGGCCTGTTTGCAAGGTTTTCATCAAGGTAACAAATTTTTTTTCTATTTTTTTTTAATTTTTATGATTAAGACATGGTTCCTAGAAGCTATGCATAGAACCTCTTCAGATGAAGGTTGTTGATTGGTGAAAAAAGTGGTTCTCCTTCAGGGGTTGAGAGTTGATACACTCCTGATCCAAAGGCTTCTATAACAATATAAGGCCCTAACCAGTTTGGTTCAAACTTGCTTGGTTTTTCTCTTTCAGCTTGATTCTTCAGGTTCTCCATTAAGACCAAGTCACCAATGTCAAAATGTCGATTTAGAACTTTCCTGTTATAGCTGCGACAAAGACGGTTTGGATATGCTTGAAGATGATCTAGTGCCTTTTGTCTTCATTCATCTAGGAATTCTAACTCATGTAGTCATGACACACGATACTCTTCATCATCAATATGAACTTTCAAAGATACCCTTAGGGAAGGAATTTCAACCTCAATAGGTAAGATAGCTTCAAAACTAAATACCAGGGAATATGGAGTGGCGCCAGTGGGAGTACAAATGCTTGTGTGATACGCCCATAAGACATGAGTAAGCTGTAAATGCCAGTCACGACCAACATCATTGACAATATTTTTGAGGATTCTGATGATTGTTTTGTTAGATGCCTCTGCTTGGTCGTTACCTTGTGGATAATATGGAGTGGAAAAGTGATGTTGGATATGGAATTCTTCACAAAGATGACATAATTCTTGGTTTTTTAATGAATGGCCATTATACATATTGATGGATTGGGGAACACCATACCGACAGATTATGTAGTTTAGAATGAACCTGGATATTTGTGTGTCGGTAATATAGGTCATAGGAATAGTCTCAATCCATTTGGTGAAGTATCTGGTGGCGGTTATGATGAACTTATGGCCATTGGAAGATGGAGGGTGTATCTTACCTATGAGGTCAAGTCCCCATTGGGAAAAGGGCCATGGTGAAGTTATCGGTCGAAGCTCCTATGCTAGCACATGTATCAAATCTCTGTGTACCTGGCATTGTCAAAATTTCTTGACGAAGACATATGAGTCCTTTTCCATGGTAGGCCAATAATAGCCTAGTCTCATAATATTCTAGGCTAAGGTAGGACCGCTAGAATGGGATCCACAAATACCTTCATGTATCACACATAAGTTGCTTGTGCTTCTTGAGCATCGAGACATCTCAATAAGATATTATCTAAGGCACGTCAATAAAGGGTATCTCCAATGATGGTATATTTGGAAGACTTACGGATGAATGTCCTACGTTGGTTATTTGACAGGTCTAAGGGTAGGACTTGAGCATGGAGGTAGTCATATATGTCCTTGTACCATGGAGAAGTAGGACCAAAAATTGTACACACCATCATAGAATCAAGGACGTCATAGGCAGGGGCCAAAAGTTGTTCGACCAAAAACTCAAATTTAGGCACGTTGCTAGGAATATCCAATAACGAACCAACGGTTGCCATAGCATCTGTTGCCCTATTCTGAATGCGGGGTATTTGTTGAAAGCTAATGTTATCAAAGTACTGCTTAAAAATGTTTTCCATGCGCTTGTAGGGGGAAAGTTTCTCATCTTTAATTTCATATTCGTCATTGACTTTCTGGACTACTAGCTGAGAATCTCCATAAACATGTAAATGTTTAATCTTCCATTGAACTGCCATTTTTAATCCTATCACAAGGGCCTCATATTCTGCTATGTTGTTTGCGCAAGGAAAAACAATTTTGAATGACTTGGGAATAGTGTCGCCTTGTGGTGTAACAAATAGTATACCTTCTCCTGAACCACAATTAGTGTGAGACCCATCAAAGTATAATTTCCATGTGGTTCTTTTGTCAATGGTGAAGATGAACTCATCAGGAAAATCCACCACTAGAGGATGGTTGTCCTTAATTGGTGTGTCTGCCAATTGATCTGCAATAACTTTCCATTTTATCACTTTCCTTTTTACATACTGGATGTCATATTCACTAAGTATCATTACCCATTTAGCCAATTGGCCTATTAATGCTACTTTACTTAGGAGATATTTCAAAGGATATATCTTGGTGACCAACATGGTTTGGCAGTTTAGCATATAGTGCCTAAGTTTTTGAGTAGCAAAAACCATTGCAAGATAGGCACGTTGTATGTTACTGTATTTTAGTTCATATCCCACCAAAGCATGACTGATATAGTATACCACCCTTTCATGACCTTTATCATCATTTTGTGCAAGTAAGGCTCCTAGTGTTGATTGAGTTGCTGAAATATAGAGTATCAGGGGTCGAGTATCTGTAGGTGGCATTAACACAGGTGGTGTAAGCAAATAATCCTTGATCTTTTGAAAATATTCTTGGCATTTGGGTGTCCATACAAATGGTACCCCCTTCTTGAGAAAATGTTGGAATGAATGTATCTTGTCTGCTAACTATACTATGAAGCACCTAATAGTCTATAGTCTCCCTTGTAATGTTCTTATTTGACTGATGTTGGTTGGTGGAGGCATGCCCATTATAGCTCTTACTTTTGCGGGGTCCACTTCAATGCCTCTTCTAGAAATGATATATCCTAGAAGTTTTCTTGATTTTATGCCAAAGACACATTTTTTGGATTTAGCCTTTGTAATTTTCTAGTCTTTGGAATACCTTGTCTAGTACCTTTAAATGATCTGCTCTTGTCAATGATTTGGCTATTACATCGTCAACATAGTCTTCCATGAGAGTATGTACAAGGTCATGGAAAATAGTCATCATTGCACGTTGATATGTATCTCCTGCATTTTTGAGCCCAAAAGGCATAACATTCCAGCAATATGTTCCCCATGGACATGTGAAAGTTGTCTTTTGTTGTAAGGTCCACTATCATGTCAATGTTTGGCAAAGGGAAATCATCCTTAGGACATGCCTTGTTGATATCTCTGAAGTTTGTACAAATGCGGATGCCCCCAAATGATTTAGTTACTGGCACAAGATTAGAAATCTAGTCTGTATAGTCTATGGATCTGATGAATCTGACATCCAATAGCTTCTTAAGTTCAACTTTGACTAGTAAATCAATTTGTGGATGCATTTTTCTTAACTTCTATTTGACGGGCTTAACACCTAGCTGTAATGGTAGATGATGCAATATGAGGTTTTGATCCAGCCCAAGCATGTCAGCATATGACCATGCAAAATTTATCTATCTTTTTGTAAAGACATCTCAAAACTCTGGTTGCTTTGTCTCTGTCAAAGATGCTGCAAAGTAAATTACTCGAGGGTTTTCTTCAGTGATGATGTTGATCTCGATAGACTCTTCTACTAACATTGGTGACTTTTCTTGAGCAACTAGGAGGCTGACAAGGTGAGGATAGAGTGGTTGAAATGGTCACAAAATTTTTGGACTAGTTCCTTTTTGTTCTTCTTCCTATGGACAAGTAAACTTTGGGGTGGGACCACTGTAAGGGCTAGGTGGTCAAAAGATGGTTCGTTAGGTGCCCAAGATTCAGGATCAAGGGTTTCCCAATAATAAAGATTAAGCCATTCTTCTTTTGACAAGGACTTTTTAGGACAGGGGTTAGATGGATTTGGTGAGGGTTGTAGCATTTTATCAAGTTCCCCAAATAACTTATCTAGGTCCATCATGTCGGTAGAGGAAAGGGAATCCCATTCATATTCGTTCGAGTCAGGGGAGTCACAGTAGAATGGGTCAAATGGTTCGTGAGATATCTTGATGTCCTCGAAAGCATTTACTTCCTCTTGTGATGATAATAGAGTACCAGGAATACCAATTCTAATCGGTTGAAACCCCAGGCCTAGTCCTTTTGGTCTTTGTGATACAATGATTGGTTAGTCCTTCCATTCTGATGTAGCCCTAAACCACTATGTTTGTCATATCCTTTTCTTTGCATATTCATGAAGCCTTTTCCATATTGATCCTTAGATATTTGAATAGACGGTGGAGGGTTTTCATTGTCTTCATTATACAACCAGGAGGTGACATCTTCTTGGTCCATAGATTCTTTACTTAACTCTCCCTATTTTGTGAATGTTATCGTAGGAGGGACATGTATCGTGACAACTAATTGTTTTCTATCTATTGTGGGTAAACCATATGACTTAGGAGGAACCAACTGACTAACAGAATAGGATGCTTTCATTTGATATTCTCCACAACCCTTATCTTGGATCTCGACCTTAGGAGTGGATGACGGTGGTTGTGATACAATGGACTTGGTAAGAGTTGATGGATCAACATACAAGGATATGGTGGAGGATGAAGCCTCTTGATTGACTAGCACCTGTAGTTGTAGTATTTCACGTAGGCTTGAGCAATATTGGAAAGGATCTGGATCACCATCAATTGTGATCTCTGTTCCATTGTACAAAAATTTTAGACATTGATGGTACGTGGAAGGTACAAATTTCATAGTGTGTATCCAAGGTCTACCCAACAAAAGATTATAGGGAAGGGTGAGATCCAAGACTTGGAAACTAGTGTCCATAATTGCAGGGCCAATCCTGATAGGGAGTATGACAACCTCTTTAGATGATATTTCTTCATCATCATATACCTTAATGACTATACTCTTAGTGGTGTCCATGCATATTTCTGAGAAACCTAATGCCTTAACCAATTTCAAGGTACAAATATTTAACCTTTCTCTGTCTACCAAGACTCGTCTGACATTGGTTTGATGGACAAGAACTTCAAGGTGTAATGGGTCGTTATGATTGGTCTTCTCAATTGAATAATCTTGTTGAGAGAATGTGGCATGATGGGAATTGGTGAAGTATCCTACCATTTCTTTGAAATTATTGACATCTAAGTTGGTAGGGACAGTTGTTCTTTGCAAGGCTTTGTCAAGAATGACTTGATGATCTGGTGATATGGTCAATAGTTCCAAGATGGATATCTGTGTTGGGGTCTTCCCTAGCTAGTCAAGAAAATTATACTTAGGCTTGGAAGACTGTGTTTGTGGCTTAGATGAAGGACCTGGAAGGGTTATCTTAGTTTTGAATGTATTGAAAACACATTCAGGACGCTTCTTTATGGTAATGGTATGATATTTTCATCAGCAGCTCATATATGATTGATGATGGTACCTGGTTTATAATCATACTTAGCATTGGTATAATTGGCTGAGGTATTATTCTTAGTTCCCAAAATGGAGGCCTTTCCCTTCCCATGGTCATGTAATGGATCTGTGAAAACCTTGTGATCACTATTTTTGGTACGTTTTTGCCCATTGACTTCTATGGTTTCGTCTTCAAAAAAATCTTGTATGATGTTCTTTAGTTATCAACATTGTTGTAGGTTATGTCCCTTTGTTTGATGGTAGTCACAATAGGCGTTATCATCCCACCATGATGGTTTAAACTATCCAGGGTCATATTGTTTTGGCTCCAGAGGTTTTATGAGGTTATGTTTAATCAGTTCCTTGAAAACTGTCTTGATTGGTTCCCCCAAGGGGGTAAACTCACGTTTAGGAAATCTCCTCTGTGGTCGTTGTTGTTGCAAATTTTGGACAAAGTTGGTGGTTTGATCAACATCGTTAAGCATGTCATGAGAGGGCTTGTAACCTCTAAGCGTGATGACAGGTCCTACATGTAGGGTCTTAGCATCAACAATACCATCATTTGTTACATTTTTGTTCCTAGACCAAAACTTGTTTCTATCATTGGGAGCGTTTTGGTGTTGAACAAATGGATTCCTACTTGGTGTCTTAATTTATCCTATATCAATGAGGCCCTTTTCAAGTATAATTCCTTTTTGTACCAAGTCTAGAAAAGAGGTACAACAATGTACTCTTAAGTCACGTCACAGTTTTGGGTGAATATTTTCAAGGAATATCGTGACTTTTTGTTTCTCTAGTATCTCGATAGGACAATGACTAGCTAAACTCTTCCATCTCTGAAAGAAGGTGGTGAAGTTTTCTCTATATTCTTATGTGGTATGACACAAGGTAGCTATCATAATTTCATTATCTATGTTGAAGGCAAAGCGTTTGGACAAACTTCTCAGCTAACTCGCCCCATGATCTTATGCCATACGAAAGTTTAGAGAACCATTCCAATGCTATCCTGACAAGGGTTTGCACAAAAATTCTCATAAGGTATGTGGAGTCATATGAGATGTCCATGCATGTTGTGGAAAATTCTCTGATGTGTTCAAGAGGATTCCTCTTCCCATTATACTTAGGAAAATTCGGTATAATGTGTCCATGTGGGAAGGGTGTCATGTATAGCACTTTGTCAAAGGGACATGGACATAAATCTTGCACTGAGATAGTTCGTTTGTCTGACATTGACATAGTGTCTATTTGTTGTTGGAGGATTTGTATTTGATTTTGTAGAGAATCTACTTGTGTTAAAGACATGTTGGTTGTGTTATTAGGATTGATGTAAGTGTTTTGAAATACAATATTTTGTGATAGATTGTGATTTGGTGAGGGTATATGTCCTATTTGAATATTCTGATTCGGTGTAAGAATATGTTCTATTTGTGTAGCCCCTATGTGCGAAATGACAATACTGGTGCTGATATGGGGTATAGCTCGTGTTGTGTTCATGCCAAATTTGGGTCTTTTACCAACGGTGTTTGTGCCAAAGGGGTTTGATGAAGATGCTCCCACAATAAATGTTAGGCCCTATGTTATACCAAATGGTGTTGTGTATACGATTGAGGTTGTTTGAGTAGGTATGCCAGTTGGTATTGCTACAGTGATTTGAGGAATGGAGACACTCGATGTCATGGTTTGTGTTGGTTGAGTAGATGTTGTTTTCAAGGTGTGAATGTCAAATCCTGGTGGTGGTGTGGCACCTTCTACTAGCAGCTTTGCTAGATATCTTTGAGGATCATTTTCCAAACACTCATCCATAAAAGATGCAAATTCAGGATCTTGAACAACAGTGTCTATGTCTTCTACATAAATTTTTCCATGTGTGTCCCTAGTGACGAATTTTTCAAGCAAAGTTTTGTGAGGTCTCTTTGTCCCCGATGGTTGGTTTCCAAAAGGATTGATGAAGTCATGTGAGTCTTCCATCTCTCTATGTTTCTTTTTAGACCTTGTTTCAACCATGAAATATATTGCTCAAGATGAGGTAATGCAAACTATGTCTAAAATGGTATGTTCTATTCTATGTTTTTGGGATTTTTTGAATATAAGGAATGCTACTATTTTTTTTGGTATTTTCTTGGAAAATTAAGAATGTCTAAAATGACGTATGCTAGGATGACAATATGCAAAATTTTAACTAGACTCCTAAGGTAAATGATGGTAAATGATTCTAATTGGATATTACCTACTACTTATGGATTAATCAAGGCTATGACTAACTTTTTCGAGGAACCTAATGTAGGACAAGGACCAAGTGAATTTCCAAACTAGACAGATGAGCTGAAAGGATTCACTAATAGGACAAAAATGACTAGGTTCAGTGACAATGATTGTCGAAGTGTGGATTTTTTCAATAATGTGGAAAGTAGGCCTATTCTAAGATATGCAAAATTTCTATGATGGAACTAAGTTTGGTAACTAGGAAGTCTATCTCCAAATCTAAATGACACTTAAAGATGAATAATGCAAGGTTTTGAGCAACTTTCTGGTTTTTGTCCAAGATTGACCATAAGAAACAAAGACTAAAATGACAGTTTGTTTTCAGACTGTGATGGCGAGTTTAAGATTTTTGTTGAAAAACAAATATGGTTTAGGTTTCAGATGCATCGCAGAAATTGATAGATGCGTTGCATATTGCAAATGCGACTCTCTGATGAATACTGGTCTCGGTTTACTGATAGGAAAATGCGACTTACCTTAACAGATGCGGCTAAAAGTTTAACAAATGCGATTCTAATTTCATATGTGACTTACAATGACATATGCGACTCATAATATAATGTTAGTTGGTACCAATTTGTTGACAGGAAAATGTGATTTTTTGGTTAACATATGCAACTCAAAATTACACATGTGGTTTTCTACTTATCAGATGCGACTCAGTTTTATAGATGCGGTGTTCTAATGACAGGTTTTTTTGACTTCATTTCATGATCAAATCTTGGTAATTGAAAATAATTAGAAAACACTATGTTTCAGTTTCGATGTGCATGAGTATGTCAAAAAATCAGAAAACATGTACAATTCCTAAGGCTAGCAGTGACAATACTTGTTGAATTCTCACTTGGGTTTCCCCAGCTATGCTTATTCAAAGCGGATGACTAGAAGCTTGACCACACTGGCTCCCCTCCATGGCACACACTTCTCGGGTCAGCCAAGCTTCAGTTCCCATGACTCTCCCATGACAAACTTTTCATCTCTACTATTGAACCATAAGATTATGAGATGATTTCAGAGGTCCAACCTCTTGCACTAGCAAATAGAAGGTTTTTGGTTTAAACTAAAACAAGTTGGCATATTAGTATGGGTACCCATTCAAATAGCCATGTGAGAGGCAATATCATCCTAGTTTGCAAAGGTTACGCTCTATAGGTTTTGACACACCACTAGGGTACTGAGGGAATCATTAGCTTGTCTACTGGGATTTATGTAATGCAGATTTTCCTCAACATTAAAATTTTTATACCGATTGGGAGTAGCTTGGTGAAAAATCTCATCACTGGTTTGAGTCGCCTTGGTTACTCTTAACCACCAAAGCAGGCCCAATTTTTAGAGTCGGTGACATTTTCTCTTACACCCAGGATCACACAAATACGTAAGGGGAGAGGATACTTCTATTACCAAATTAGGATATAATCTAAACATAAACAAGCACAAAGGATATTATTTCATTTTAAATCCCAAAAGATAATTCTTTATCTACTCAAGCAATTTGTTTTAAAAATTAATCTTTGACTTTGGTCCTGCAAACAAATCGTTAGTACTTTTCACAATTATCTTCGACAAAGGTTCTACAAGACAAATGATTAGTAGTTTGATGTCTTTCTCTATCTTCGTCAATCGTCCTGCAAAAGAGTTTGTATGATTGTCTTCTATGAATCATCCTGCAAAAGAGTTTGTATGATTGTCTTCTATGAATCGTCCTGCAAAAAACTATGTTAACTCCCCTAAAACACACACTAAAATGCGAAATTAGTTGTAAAAAAACTAAAAATTAAAAACGAAAACACGAAATTTTGGAAAATTTATTACTAGTCAATTGCGGTTCACAAAAGCATAGATGCATCATAGAATAGCAAATACATCACGAAAAGTCATATGCGGTTCACGAGGTCAATTGTGTCATTTTGTGCTACAAATGCATCACAGGAAGCCACAGATGCGTCACATAAAGTTAGATGCATCATAGTAAGTCAAATGTGTCATGGGGAGCCACAAATGCATCACAAAAATTCAGATGCATCACAGAATGCCACAAATGCGTCATTCTGGCTTGCAAATGCATCACTTCAACTCACAGCCACAAAAAAATCATATTTTTCTTGTAAAAAATGCTACCCTTAACCAAACTATGCAGTTTAATATATGAAAATTTGTCTCTCAACCCTTCTGGATGCAACCATGCTATCTATTTGACCTCAAAAAGCTTCCAAAATTGTGATTTGCAAGATTCTTCAAAAGTACCTACACCCTTGAAGACAAAAAACACCAAAAACTTCCAAACAAAGAATGCCAATCAAGAGGGTTAGTAGTTCATGTCGGATTCACCAAATGTAACACAGTAAAAACTAGAAAAGCAATGAGGTGAAAGCAATACTAAGCATTAATCTAAAACTAGCCTACATTAAACAACAAAGAACAAAGGAAATAAGCTAAAATATAAACAATCTCACCAAAGATCGATGTAACTCCATGAATAATCTCTATTGTCCTCCATTTCACCGTGATAGTATTCTTGCCCTCATATTTTTAGTATGTGTGCAAGTATAGCCTTGATGTATGTGATTATAGCAAAATATCAAAGATTAACAAGTGCTCCAAAAGTATATCGATTTCGAGAGGAGAAATAATGACGAATGTCAAGTCAATTTATAAAAAAAATGGTTTTTGAATGATTGACTCAGATTCAAAAGAGAGATCGACGATTCAAATTGATGAATGCCATGCGATAAAGATTTGTGTTAGTTACAATGTGAGTGAAAATTTTTGCATGATAAAGATTAAATTAAATAATAATTTAATTTGGTGTTGAGACTATTCGAAAATCAGAAGAATAAGAGATCAAGATTAAATAAATGATTTAATCTCTAGCTGAAAGTATTTGAAAATTAGAAGAATAATATTTGAATGAAAAGGATGACGATAAAATGAAGACAATGATCTGTTCGAATGCACACATAAATTAATTAATTAAATAAAGACATTTAATTAATAAATTTGTTCATGCATAAGAGTCTTAACTAGATAATTAACTGGATATGACAAAGAGTCTCTTCGTAGAGACGGTCAGATATTGAATCAAGAGATAACTAACCGGTTCAAATAGATCTCGAATCAAATGATGAGTGAATAATTAGATAACTTGGCAATTATCTAATCATGGAATATTTGAGGAATAATTATTTTAATGAACTAAATGATTATTTAATTCAACATTTGATTCAGAAATTAAATTAATTAAATAAAGATTTATTTAATTGACTAGAGAAAAGGTTAAAGAATAATTAAATAATTTGAAATGATTATTTAATTATAGTTGGAAATGTGATAAAGGATAAATTAAATAATAATTTATTTAATTTTAAAATGGGATTAATTAATTAGTGACGTAATTAAATAAATTACATTTATTTAATTAATCAAGAAATAATAAAATGCAAGAATGAATTAATTAAATAATTAAAGATATTTAATTAAGAGGATTGCATGTAGAAGATAAAATTGACTTAGATAAAACTGTCTGTTAGAGAAAATCAAATCTTATCTAGACTTAAGTGATTAATGACTAATTAAATAATAAAGATATTATTTAATTATACAAGATTGTGATATGGATAAATCTTTTTATGAATTAAATAATTATTTAATTCAACATTCAAAATTTTGGGATTAAATTAAATAAATAAAGATTTATTTAATTAAAGAGATTAAATAAAATAAATAAATATTTATTTAATTAAAGAGATTAAATAAAATAAATAAATATTTATTTAATTAAAGGAGGGAAAGACTAAAGAATAATTAAATAATTAAATAAATTATTTAATTATAGTTGAAAGTGTGACAAGAATTAATTAAATAATTTAAAATGATTATTTAATAGAAAATAGATTTAATTAGTGACATAATTAAATAAATAATATCTATTTAATTATTCAAAGAGAAATAAAGATGGAAATAAATTAATTAAATTATTAAAATTATTTAATTAATAGAGGACATACGAGTTTAGAAAATAATTAAATAATTAACATTATTTAATTATGAGAAATGAAGATGTAAGAATTATGCAGAAGTTAAGAGTTGCAGGCCTAGGAAAATATTTGTAGACATATTTGGTGTCTACAGAGTGGAGAGAAAAATAGAAATTAGTAAGAGTTAAGTGGAGATGGAAGAGTTAAGTAGAGAAAATTAGGGGGAGATGTAAGAGTTGAGTGGAGAGTGAAATGAAAGAAATAAGAGTTAAGTGAAGAGTGAGATAGGGTAAGAATTATTTTCACCCACTCATGAATAGTTAATTGAATTAAATATAGAAGAACTTAGGGTTAGGATGACTAAATAGATTAAATTTTTTATTTAATCATAGATGAGATTAGGTTAGGGATTAAATAATTAAAATAATTATTTAATCAAAAGAAGCGAGTTAATTAAACAATTAAAATCATTTAATTGACGAAGAAATGAAGAGAAAGTGGATTAATTAAATTAATTCCTAGAAGAAAGTTAGGATAATTAAATAATTAAAAAAATTTAATTATCAAGATGTGGAGAAGAACGAAATTAGGGTTAGATGACAATTAGTACAAAAATGTCGTTGTAGGATTAGGAGGATTTTTAGTATCTACATTTTTCCCCTTTTTGAGACAATGTGATTTTTAGCATTGTCTCAAAGAAGAAAACAATCAAGAGAAAAACTTGCTTCAGGTCTTGCTCCAATGTGTTTTTTTAGCAACGAGATAATATGATGCCCTCTTGATAAATTTGGCAAAAAGTATGGAAATTGAGCCAAACTTGCTGATAAGGTAGAAGAAAAGGCTAGTGAGAAGTGAAGAATGGTTAGTTTGATCGATATTCAATGTGGAGAAGATTGATAAGGATGGAATGAAAGCATTTGATTGAATGAAATGGATGAAGATTGGAAATGGATTGGAAATAGATTGATAGGATAGATTTTGAGCTTTCTTGAGTTCACATATATCATCATAGAGCATTTTTATTTTGCAAAAAAAATACGTACACCAAGGTATGGAAAGACCAAGGTGCAAAATGTGATCCCTTTGCATAGACAGACACATTGCAGACAAGGAGTGCCATGACTCATACTGGTTGATGAAACCTGTAATTTTTTTTGAGTTTTGGGTCATGCTTTTCAAAATTTTGTATGTTCTGATGGTTTTGATTAGGGTAGGGTTTGCATTTATTATGTTTAAGGTTCATCCTTGCTAGCTAAAACCATACAAAAACCCAACTAAATGAATTCATTGGTCTTTTGGTCTATTTCATTTTTGACTTGGTGAGTTAGTTTCTGATCGACCTAGTTATAACTTGTGTCATTATTCTTGTGCCTTGAGTGACCCCTTGCTTCATTTTCACTGTTCAAGCTCGTGCACATGACCATCTTATATTTTCCTAAGTCTCTGTCTAATCCTTTGTAAAATTTGGCTAAGTATAAAGGTTGTCGATCTTTTGGTCGGTACTCAAAACCTTGTCAATCGTCACTTAGGTTTTCATAACTTCCTTTTTCTTTTCTCATGTGTTGAGAATGCAATAAAGATAAAAGGGTTTCAATGTTTTATATTGGTTTTGAAACCACTATCAACTGCCAACATGGTTGTCAAAAATTCTTCTATCGATCAAGTCTATGCTTCTCATGGTTCCTAAGTTTGATTCATGCATATCATTTTATTGAACAGACCCTTATTGATGCTTGCTAGTGATGGCTACCTTTTAAACAACATATTTGCACATGCGAAATTACTCACTTAAGTTGCCTTGCCCCCCGCTCAGTTTTGACCACGTGCCTAATTCTCAGTCTATCTCTAGATTCATTTGCATCACATTTTGCCTTTTTTGTTGTTGGCTTACTAAGTGCAATGTGTGATGGATTTGTTCCCCCAAGACCTAGGGACAGATGTCAATCCCTTGTTGCATTGCATTTCTTCTTCACATGATTTCTCTATTCTTGAGCATAAATTAGTTTTGTGATGTGTGATGTTCAAATATCAACAAATATAATGAATGGGAAGATAATGTAATGGTCATCACATAATTTCTTCATATTGCAATTTGTGTTTGCACCAAGGGTCATATTTGTGATGAGCGATGTTAGTGGAGTATGACATTAGAAAAGATAGATGGCATGTTTGGATTGCATCACGTGGGTAATTCACATCGTTGTTGTGAATTACGTCACATTGAGTAATAGGTGATGTGTGATAAATGTATGGTGGGTCCTTTGTTTCATAATTGTGATTGATCAATTTGGTGACACATATCCAAGAAGAAAGGTGGTTGAATATGGATTCATCATATGCTTCCAGTGCATCACAAGTTTTATATTGTGGTGTGATTGGCAAAATGTGATGTGCGATACACGAAACATTTGATAAAGGAATATTCCAATGGACAAGTGGTAGACTCTCATCCCATCAAACACTTTCAATACATTGTTATTTTATATCATGGAGCTGATAATGGAAATGCAATATGTGATGGCTAATGGCAGAAATATTTAAAAGGAAAATAGGATGCATGGCATATTCTCAACTCATCGAAAGGTTTCCTCACATCACTATTTCAATTCACAAGGCTCGAGGCTCAAATGCAATATGCGATAGCTATTAAATGAAGTTGGTGGCAAGGTTCAAAGGCAAGGAAGCTACGTGTCAATGTCTCAGCTCATCATGCATGTCCTTCACATCACATTTTATATTTCAAAGCTCTAGTACAAAAGGTGATGTGTTGAGGATGTGTGATGACTGTTGATCTTGCATCTCATGAGGATCGACCGTCACATTTTGAACTTTATCTTGGGCTCAATCTCAGCCATCTATCTTCAATGATTAACTGACAGTTCAAGCATAATGTGAAGATGTTCAAAGAAATGGATGAAAGAGAGTGCCCCATGTTTAGAATTTTTTTATGAATGATAAGTATAACTACCTCCCTCAATGCACACTTTCTAAAGGATGTGAGAGTGTGCTTTAGCGACATAATGGCGAAGGTTATCTCTTCTGATATTTTCCCGCATGGACAGTTAGGGTCTTTAATATTATAACGAAAGACTAAATTGAATGGTGTTAGGTGTAAGAGGCCCAAGGCTTACATTGCTCCCTTATTATATAAAAGGGAATTCACAGCCTTTTGTATAGATCTTTGGTGAATTTTGTAATGAAATGCAGAGAATAGAGTAGAGGTCATGGTGTGTGAGTTTTGTAATTAGTAATGTTGTATAGTAGTACTAGTGTTTTTTTGGAATTTAATGGAAAAGTTCTAAAGTCAATTATCTTATGATGTATAGTTTGTATATATTATGAATGAAATAGATCAATGATCTTTCCATTTGTCTTCATAGTTGTGTCTATGGATGTATGTTTTTAATTATGGCTCTTATTCAAAGAATAGGTTAAATGATTTAATGGGAATATAGGTTTGTGTGAATGAATACTAGGATTTGATAAGTAGAGTTGGTTAGGAAAACTAAGCATAATATTGTAAGGAAATATTATGAAGCTTTGAAATGTTTGGATGAAATGTTGTTGTGGAACCCCAATTGCACCACTTTTGACTCTGTTACCCTAGGATAAGGCATCAATCTCTTGA
Source organism: Sequoiadendron giganteum (assembly GCA_007115665.2). NCBI lineage: Eukaryota > Viridiplantae > Streptophyta > Pinopsida > Cupressales > Cupressaceae > Sequoiadendron > Sequoiadendron giganteum. The sequence continues at coordinate 478,822,541 of CM021101.1, read as the reverse complement.
TTTTGTGTGTGATTTATAGTCCTAGGATCAAACACACTAGAATACTTTTAGTCTTCAAGTTTAATTGAAAATGTCTATTGAAATGAGTTCTCATCTTGTTCTATGTGTAAAATGCTTGAATGATTTAAGCTAGATCTTCTTATTTTCATAAACCTCAAGAAAATCTGCATAGGACACATCTTCTTTTTATAGTATTTGTGATAATTGGCATAGGATATTGATGAATACTATTAGAGACCACCCTCCTAGGTTTTGTAGAGCTTGAACTATAGAGGGAAATTTGTTGTAACTTTCACCTGTTCATTGCCCAATCCCTCAAGGTAACTAATCATTGAAAATGGATAATTCATAGGTTATCTTTGAGATCGGGTTGGGAATTGAAAACCACCAACACTAGTGACAATAGAATAATCTCCCTACAAATATTATTAAGAGAAACCACAAACAGAAAAAATTTAAAAAATAATGATCCATCCTCGCTCCTCTAATCACTTGTAAATATCATCGAGTAGCATAGGACCATGAAAAAAGATAAATCAGGTAAAAGATAAGACTTACTAGACCAAACGAGTTAACAACCACTTAGATCTTCTTGCTAGAAATGGAAAATAATAAAAAGAGTGTTTGGTTTCAAGAATGGTACATCTCATATAAGACACATGGTCTGGTTTCGAGAATGCGCTAACCTGTATAAGACAAAAGATAAGAGATAAAGATAGATGATGAAGATAGACAATTGATCGATTAGGTATGAAGGCTAGCTTGATAGTTCATCTATTATCATGATTTTTTAAGCTTAGTATGTGAAAAAGGTTTTGTGTGTATCTAATCAAAGTGTCAATCTCAATAAGAGATTATTTACTATGAAGGTGGATAGTCATGGGTGTGATAAAGTTTATTATGGATTGTGGACAGCTTATTATGGAAGGTGGAGAGTGATGGTTGTAAAATTTATTATGAATTATGGATCTTATTATGAATTGGTATGAAAGGTGAGATTTTGTTATGGATAGTATATTATAAGGATCATGATAAACGCATGTGGAAGATACACACAAGAAAGTGAGAAAGCATGCACAAGGATACAAAGAAAAACATGATCTTGCCCCTAGTCAACCTGAAAACTAATTTATTAGTGATGATGGTGATGATAAAATTGCTGACATGGGAAGGACACATCCCAAAAACAATGAGAGGACTAAGAAAGACATATAATGATTATGATAATGTGACTAAAGGATCAAGGTTTGTAGCAAGACTAGGAACAAAGCCAAGGAATGTTTTGGATAATGTGTTAGATTACATAGCAAGTTTATATGGATTAGGATTATTGCATTTGGATGGAATAACCTTAAGATTGGATAGGATTTGAAGGGATGTTGGATAAGTGGATTGAAAGATTAGAAACCAATGACAAGGGAACACTAAATCCTTTGATAGGGATAAAAGGATAATGGATTGCTTTGGTAAAGGATATGAGACATGAGGATTATTGGATGGAGGATTTAGCATATGATCTCCAAAGACTATGTCACATAGGAATAATCTTGTTTTCTTTGAGACATGGGCTTGGATGGTGCTATTTAGGCTATGAAATGATATTGAATAGCATATGACCAAGGGATGGACATGTCAATAGTTTTCAAAAGCATGATTTATGTTTGTTCTCTAGTCCTTATCAAGATCAAGGTACGTAGGGAAGATGAATGGGAAGCATATGGACTAGATATATGGACGAAAATTTCTTAACAATGGTATGGAAGATGAGACAACTTTCCCCCAAGTGTAATAGTCCATATAGATAATTGCTCTTACACATGACAATTGTTTGTCAGGATTTCATCATGTGGTACTTATCCAAAGTACCACTGCAGTGGTTTTCACTATTGAACATTTTTTTCTCTTTACTATTTTTTTATATTTTTATATATTTTTTATATCACAAAAGACACTTGTTTGCCAATTTTTCATCAAGGTGACAATTTTTTTGCTTTTTTATTTTTCATTTTCTTTTATATTTTCTAGATGGCCTTGATGTTTTAGATAATAAATGATTGTTTTGAATTCTTTGATGGTGATGATGTAGATGTTGGTGTCATGATATATCTATAGTGACCTTTATGGAGTGGTTGCCTTGTCAGGATCATGGCGATGGCATACAACTGATGGATGTCATTGTGATCCTTTATGATACTAGGCTCCCTTGTCAAAATACTTACATCGTGATAGAGTACCATGAGAGTTCCTACAATAAATATTTTTTGCCAAGATGTGATGGATTTGTGATGTAGGATTTTTGGATTATGATGGGTGATACTAGATGTGGATGGATTATTTGGAAGTTTGGATGTAGCAACTTTTATTTTCCAACCTTGGGGTAGTGGGTGATGAAGTTTGGATTTTATATTGGGATAGTGTTTGGAACCAATACTTTTATATACCTTGTGTGATGAACATTTTGGAGGTGGAAATTTTTTATATGTGGGAAAAATCGTTTCTTGTGTCTCCACTTTTTGTTTAGATATTGGATTTAGACTCTTTTCTTTACTTGATATATTTTTCTTTAGGATCCATTCTAACTTCATTTGTCCACTTGGATTTTTGTTTGATTCAATGGAATTTAAAATTTGATTTTGAAATTTTTATTTACATAAGAATTTTCTTTTTGTTGGTTCCAATTGATGGGTTTAATTAATTAGGAATGATGGTTTATGGTGTGGATGGAAGGAGTTTTGGCAACAACCTTATGGTAAGGACTACTCATGGCCCCCATTTTGATGTTTCTATTAGATAAATTTATCCCCAATATTGTGGAGGTATCACTAACATCATTTGATTTTTTCATTGAAGAATAACCAAGACCTTGATGTCAAAAATTTTCATGAAACTGTATTGGTTCTATAATTCCTTTCTTATGTATGCCTAATCCTCTTCCTTAATATTGAATGCTCTAAAATATTCTATTTGTGATGGGGTATTTGTTGTTTTGGAAACAATATGCTAACCCATCGTTGTGTAGCTAGACACCATTAATGATTGGTATTTTTGCATCTACAAGAAATCTTGATTTGATAAAAGTAGATGATCCTAGTTGATAGGATATTTTAGCTTTATCCTTTATCATGCTTGTTTCTTGATCATTTGGCATGTCGATTTGATCCATGATAGCTTTTGTATCTTCTTATTTGATTTGATCCATAGTATCTTATTTATGATCGTGTTTGATGTTATCCATGACATTTAATTGATTATCTATGTGTCCAAGGGAGGCAAGTGTCTCATCTTGGGAAATGGAGGAATTTGTGTTTTGGATAGAATCAAGTTCATTTTTTTATATCATGGATGGTATAGAGGTCAATGAGGGGATAATTTTGGATTTCTTTATCATAGGTAGGATCTTGATCAAAGATAGGTTCATTTTTGGATGTCATGACTAGAGATGGGATCTTGATCAAAGGTTGGATTAACTTGGATATCATTATAATCTAGAGGGGTTTCTTGCATAGACTCAAGGATAGGATCATGATCAAAGATTGGATTGTTATGGATGCTATGATCATCTATAGGGATTTCTTGGGTAACTTGATCTTCATTTATCTTGGAGTTTATTTCATCATGCTTTGGACTTTTCTCTTGAAATGGATCCAATGGTTTAGGAAATGGAATGTGATCTTGGATTATGATAGGATTTTCTTGAGTGGACTGAAGATTTTGGCATGAAAATAATGGATTTTTGATAGGAAGAACTTTTTTGAGATTGGTAGGTGATGGAGTGCATGATGGTGGAAGAGGGTTGGATGGTGTAGGGTTAACTTGATATGATGGGATTGTCCAACTTTTTTTTGAGGTCAGAGTTGAGCATTCTTTTTATTTTTCCTAGGAGATCATTGATAAATGTGATTTTCTTGAATGTATTTATGGATTGGGATGGAGTGGATGGAAATGGCTTAGGGGGTGAATAATTATAAGAAGATGTGGATACTATAACACCTTCTTGGTTTGGTGATGGGGATGAAGTGGATGGCAATGGCTTAGAGGATGAAGGATTATGAGAGGATGTGGAGGCTATAATACCTTCTTGGTTTTCCCTTGACATAGATTCAATAATGATTGTATCTTGGTCAATAAAGTCTTATATGATGGTCTTGAGTCTATAGAAATAAGTTATATGCCCTTTGTTCCTGTGTAATTCACATAAGTTTTCATTCTATTGAGATGGTTTAATAGGCCATGGGTCATAATGAGATATTTTTGGAAGTTGGATAAGATTAGATTGGATTAACTTCTCCAAAACTAATTCATATGATTCCCCTAAGGGAGTATTCTCACAACTTGTGGGTAGTTTATCTCTAAGGGAACCATGTTGTGTATTGTTTTGGACAACATTGATAGGTTGTGCATAACCTTGTGCCTAGTTGTTGTTGGGTTGTTGGTATGAATGAGAGATGGAGGTGTTACTAGAGCTTGTAGGTTGTTGATAAGTAGGTTGGATTATTGGGGGTTGTTGGTATTGAGGATAGATGGATGGATGACTAGGGATTGTGGGTTTTTGGGGAGGATGGTTAGGTGGTATATGCTTATTATCAAAGGGATAAAATATTCCCTCTATGTCATCCATTGGGTATCTCTCTTTGAGTCTAGTAACTCGTATATTTTTAATATGTTCTTGCAAGGTTTGCACTTGTTGAGATAAGGTTTCTATTGTTGATGATGCATTAGAATGGTATTTTTTTGAGCATTATAATTCAAGTTCAATGTGGGACCCATGAGTGGCTTTATATTTTTATAATTCGATGTTTGATAGATAGGTGTGTTGTTCTAATTAAGCATGTTTGAATATTGATATTGTGCCATAGGTTGTGTGAACATTGGGTTTGGGTTTGATAATGGGATCGTTTAGATGGATAAGTTGGTGGAAAATGGTTGAATTCAAAACCCTACCAAGAGATTAGGACAAGCAATCAATTTTTTTTTTGGTTTTTTGATTTTTTAACTTTTTATTGATTTTTCAATTTTTGCAAATGTTTTTGGATTTTGAGGATTTTTCAATTTTTTTGGGTTTTAGGATTTTTGATTTTTTTTTGAATTTTTGATGTTTTAAAATGAAATGATTATGCAAATGATGCTAATATTTTTGGATTTTTTTATTTTAAATGGTTATGCAAATGAAAGATGATATATAGTGTATGATTATGGATTATAGATGGTTGAGGACAGTGAGGATAAATGATGAATGTTTATGAATTTATAATTTTAACCTTGAAAGATATTGATTAGCCAAAGTAATCAAAAGGGATGTCTAGATCTCTAAAAGAAAAAAGTGAGGAAGATGGTTGATATGATTTAACCTTAAACTAGACTTATGAGTTTAAAGCCAACTGTTGATGGATAGATGAAAAGATAAGATATCAAAACACCCAAAGGATAACTAAGGTCAAATCAAAATCTAACTAAGATAAAATTGTGTAGTATGTTTTGTGAATGAAAATTGTGTGGTGAAGGTGACAATAGAACAAAGTAACAAAAAGGAGATTCTAAAATCTCATAATGATAAAAATCAAGACGATGGGAGATAAAAGTCAAACCCTAACTAGACTGTTGAGATTAGGGCCAACTGTGGATAAGAGGATGACAAGACATGAGATTCAAGACTCCCAAGGATAAACAAGGTATGATGAGAGGATTGGTTGGTAAATACTAGTCTGAAATGCAAGGGTGGATGATTATGACATTGGATGACAAACCTTAGTGCAAGGTAAAGATAAGGAATCAAAGACTTTTTTGGGTTTTCAAAGTGTTTTTTTATTTTGAAGTTTTGAAGGTCTATACTAATAAAAATATAAAAGATTAAAAAATCTAAGGCTCAAGAAGGATAAATTCCATGTTGGGTTTCAAATGGGGAGATTTTAATCTAGCAATAATAAACACGAAAAACACATGAACAAGCCTAGAATTAATCAAGTGGGATAGTTAATTTAGTGTAGGCCCACCATACCAAATGTGCTAATACATCAAGATTAGTGTGAAGCACTTCTCTTTCAAGAGAGGATAGCTAGAGGTCTAGTGGCACAAGCCCAATTCAAAAATAGTCTCACCTTTCCTCTCTCCTCGAGAGGCTAAAAATGCTAAACCCAATAATTTCTATCTCTACTCAAGGTTGTACATGGTGAGTAGCTTTGGGCATGATATTGTACCCTACACCACACTAAGCAACGACTGAACGGTCTTAAACTAGGCTATACAAGATTTATAGGTGTATCCTCTATATCCTACAAGGGCACGTGAAGCATAATCTGTGTATTTGAAAGTGCAAGTAAGTCAAATAGCTGAGAGAAGAGGGTAACCCACCCTTCTCCTTCACTTCCCCAAGGTATAAAGTTCTTTCGGACTTATCCTGAATGACAAACTCGCAACTTCCAAGAGGTGCGTATTTTGATTCACCTCCCACTATTTATACTCCACTAGAACACTGGAGTTGAGATCATCCTCTAGGGTGATTAAATCCCTAGATAGAACCCCTAAAAAGAAAAAGAAAAAGTGTTGTTTTTGATTCTCAAGATCACGTAAAGCATGCGAGAGAAGAGCATACACACACACTCTCATTTGGGATTAAAAGACACTTGTTAGTTAATTAACCAAATTGAAATGTGAATTTTTATTTTTAATCCCACAAAGTAGTTGTTTGAAAAGGCACTAAACAAGCAAGGCACACCAAAATTAAAATGGTCTATAAAATTGTCTTCTCAATTTCGTCCTACAAAACCAATTTTGTTAGAAGTTTTATTCTTTGTCTTTGGCTTGAAAAAAAGTGATACATCAAATGATTAGTGACAACACTTAAAAAAATTATTCAAATTAGAAAACCAATCACACCATTATAATGTTTTTGAAAATTTTATGAAATTTTTAAAAAGCAAGTTCGTGTGTGCTTGTTTAAAGTATGAAATTAAAACATTCAATTTGACTAATTATACCTAATTTTTTATTTTTTATTTGAATGAATGATCTAATTCAAAACATGCACCTTAGAACTAGCTTTTCAACTGCAAAAACTTGAAAATCCAATGAGTAGTTTGAAAATTGTGTCTATTTTACTACAAGTTGGTATTTTTTTAAAAATGTGAAAAAGAGGAGTCAACAGTCTCACCAAATGATCAAACTTCTATGGATTAGTTTTATAATCATGAAATGAAACCACATTCATTATTAACATAATTTTAATATGTGTAGCACTATAATTACAATCAAAAGCATAAATCTATACAAATGTACAAATTAGCAAATAAAGTGCTCGAAAAACATGTTTTTTTAGCTTAAAATGCTCTCTTGCACCAAAATATGGGGAATACTATATGAAAATTTATTTCTTGACCCTTCTGGATTCAACCGTGATGTCTATTTATCCTCAAGGAACTCCCAAAAAGTGTGATTTTCACAGCCTCTTGAAAGTACCTGCGACCTTCAAGACATAAAACACTAGAAACTTCCCAAAACAAGGTTATTCAAAGAAGGTTACTATTCATGTTGGGTGCACCAAATGTTTAGACTAGAAATCGGAATATAAATAATGCTTAAATTATCAAATGGTAACCAAAAAACCATAATATTTAAGCAAAATGATTCTAATCTAACAACGGAGTACAAATGTGACATAAGAAACTTAAATTGAAATAATACAATTATACCTTCCTATATCAACAATGATGCATCTCCATTGCTCTTCTCCTTTTCACTTTTGAAGCTTTGTAATGTGGCTCTTAGATTTTCATGTGCACAAATTTGACAAGCTCAAGACAATAATAACAACACAAATTTGAAGATTATGGTTGTTAATATGAAGAAACTATAGTCGAATTTATAGGAGTTGGCATAATCAATGGATGGTCAAGATTGAATGAGACAATTGGCACATGGGAAATTTGCTCATTTTGAAATGGAGAAAATGGAAGAGATAAGTGGAGAGAAAAAAAGAAATTAGTAAGAGTTAAGTGGAGAAAAAAGTGGAGATGGAAGAGTTAGGTGGGAAAAATCAGAGGGAGATGTAAGAGTTGAGTGGAGAGTGAAATGGAAGAAATAAGAGTTAAGTGAAGAGTGAGATAAGGTAAGTTTTTGAAAATAAATAAAAAAATTATTTATTTTTACCCGCTCATAAATAATTAATTAAATTAAATAATTTAATTAATTATAAAAGAACTTAGGGTTAGGATGATTAAATAAATAAATATATTTATTTTATTTAATCATAGATGAGATTAGGTTAGGGATTAAATAATTAAAATAATTATTTAATCAAAAGAAGCAAGTTAATTAAACAATTAAAATCATTTAATTAACAAAGAAATAAAGAGAAAGAGGATTAATGAAATTATTTTATTAATCCCTAGAAGAAAGTTAGGATAATTAAATAATTAAAATTATTTAATTATCAACATGTGAAGAACAACAAAATTAGAGTTAGATGGAAATTAGTAAGAAAATATTGTTGTAGGCTTAGGACAATTTTTAGTATCTATAGGCCTATACGAGGGTCCTGGTGGCTCCCTGGTGGCCAGTGGGCAGTGTTGCTAGCAAAGGTGGCCATTGGGCGGCACAATGAGTGAAGTTGCAAAATAATTTAGTGGTTTAAGTTGACGATTGGAGGTCTAGGTTTAACACCTAGTGTTTTATATGACATGCTCCTAGTGGCTTATGCTGCTTGTGGTTATTAAAGTGTTGGCCATGACTTATGTTGCAGGCACTTAAGGCTCTACGAGTGGCCTTAAGGTGGTAGTCAACATCCTTGGCTTGCGAGTGGGGGCTTAAAACCCTAGCACTTTAAGCACTTTGCACTTACAATATTTAAAAAAAAAAAATTGTTTCTTTTTCATAAAAAATCATATGATTGTTGTGCCTGGGGGGGCATACAACTCCTTGGGATTTTTTTTTCCTCGATGGATATCTACTTAAAAATGGGAAAAATTTATGTCAAAATTTGTCTCTTCAACCTCTTGAACACAATGACAAGGTCCTTTTTAATAAAAAATTATCTTGTAAAAAGCTATTTGCCAAATGAGCTTCAAAACCCTTTTTGCAACTATGTCAAACGATCTCCAAATTAGATGATATGAAAGCTAATATTGACTTTCTTGAGCCTCTTGGATGTGTTGGAACAGTTAAAAATTGTGTTAGTATAACTAAAAATGTTGCAATCACCCATATCTCATAAAACACATATGCAAAATGAAGAGGTTATTAGATCTTTGCAAACCCCTTTTGATTCTCTAGATATTTCAAAACACAAGAGAAGAGAATAATGGGATTTACAAGATCTTACTTGAAAAACTCAATCTCTCCATCAAAAATATAAGAACTTAGATTTCTCAAAACAAAGCTCTAATACCATGTTAGAAATCTAAAATAAATTGAATAACCCAAGGAACTTTATAAGAGAAATTTAAAGCTACATAAAGTGGAAAGCATAAATAATACAAACTAGCAACTTTGAGAGATATGCAATATTAGAATGACAAAATTGCATTAAGAGCTTCCAAGATGAAAATTGAAAGCTAGATAGTGAGTTAATATGGAACTAAGGAAAGGATGGAGGTGACAAATCAACTCATAGGAATTGACCACCACTAACCATCAATATTAAATAAAGTAATGAAAAATTAAATACTCCACCCTTTAAGGGTGAAGACACCTCATCACTTTATCTTTGAGTTATTAAATTAAAAACTCAATTTATTATCCCAAGCAAGCTTAATAAAAGTGTAGTAAAAACCTATAACTAAGGGAAAATAGATTAACCCACTGGGAAAATAAAAACCTACACCAACATGAGAATCAAATTCTAGTTGTGAAATTTCTATCACACTTCTGCAAATGTACTAGAATGTTGAATAATCTTCACATAGAATCATAGTGCTAGTAGGAAGCTTAAAGTTTGTAAAAAGATAGATAGAATGCAATAGAGAGTGATAGAGAAAAAGCTAGTTTGAAAATTATTCAAAGAATGAGAACAAAGGATATCAATTTGGATTCATCTTAGGATGGTTATTTATTGTGGGTTAAAAGTACAAACCTGTGTCACACTTTGGGCCAACTATATGAATTCTATCAAACTATTTTCGAGCGAAATAGATTGTCCTAGTGGGTTTCAGTCGAAACCACGTGGTGGTGACATGGCTCATGTGTGGTCGAATAGGTTTCGACCAAATAGGTTTCAGTCGAGTACCTGAAATATATATAAAAAATGGGTGCGGGTATTTTGCATGTTCGACTGAATTTTCTGCATTTGAAGGGTGATCGAGCAAATAAGGCATCTACAAATACATATAGAACATAGGTTTTTACCATTCTTCAGTCCTTGTTTCATTGTTATTTTCTTTGAAAGCGGCACAATTTTTGTCTAATAAGGATGTTTGGTAGCTTTTGATTATATTTTTGTATGTTTTATGTTAGGGTTTTTTGTTAAGGATTGTTTGTTAAGTTAGGGCTTTTTATGTTTTTTTAGGTTCATAGGTTATCAAAAAAACCATTCCTCCCCCATTCCCATGCCTTAGAATGTTGTATAACTTGATTGTTATGCAAGGCATATGTCTTCTCAGAATGGCCTCGACATTGAATGTTTTGTTGTAAATGGAATGACACTAGTAGTCGCTCCTTGCTTGTCCATGTTGGGGTCTAGTAAGGGATCCTTGGGAACCTCATCCATATTGATCCCTTTTCCCCATTTCCTTGCTATGAACCAGTGTATCGGGATCCCTGAATGGTTGATAATTTAACCCCTTTTGGTTAAAATTCATTAAAATATGGTAGGATCTGCAATGGGTTTCTAAAATCAAACTTTGATTCATAGATTCCGAGTACAGGTTATCCTACAAGTAACTTAAATTTATTCTAAGTGTTGAATTGTACAATGCTCTTCCTCAAAACATGATGCTTTCTGATTATCTTAACTGTGAGTTTTGTTTACATGATTCATCACTGTACTGAATGCTTACAAGATGGTAGTAAATATTTTTAATGGATCTCCATGCTACTCATTCATTAATTTGAACTCTTTATATTCCATATAATTACAAATGTTGTATGGGACATTGTGTATGTACTCCATGCTCTGTGAATGACTCTTCTAATGGCTTTAGCAATGGTGCCTACACTTCCAAACAAGATTCCAAAGCACTCTGGTGCTTGAGGACATGAACCTATATATATGTTTAATAATTATAAGAGAGGATAATTAGTGATTGATATTGAAATTAATAGAAATTTTCATACTTTTGATCAATATTTGTATCAATTGGTATTAGTACTTATAAATTATAGTGTGTAGGTCACAACAAAGGGTAAAGAATTTAGCATGCTTCTGGTGAGATATGGAGACATGCCAATATGTATGAAGTCTTCACCTGTATAAAATTAATGAAGGATAAATAGTTAATACCTGACATCTATTGACATCTCTTTATCTCACTTGAACTATATTGAGTTCTTCACCCAAATCACATTGCTAAGTTATTTACCCTCTATTGTGACTTGTGTGCTACTTGATCAATAACCTAATACTAATACTAATTAATACAAACATTGGCCAAAAATATTAACACTTGTATATCAATTATTACCAATCACTAATTATCCTCTCTTAAAATGATTGCACATGGAGCATATATAGGTTCCTATCCCCTAGCAACACCTAAATATATTCATAAAATCATAAGTCACAAGTATCCTGAAATTATAATTTATGCATTATCATCTCCTTACCCCTAATTATGTTCATGAATGATACTTATCCATGCACTTTATATTTATAGCTAGGTGCTAATATAACATTACAATTAGGCACAAAAATTTCAACTATAACTAGTTTCACTTAGACATTCAGATAACTCCAGTTATTACCCTTCCAAGATTATTTCAATAAACTGTTATTTAATATTCTTCTATATTTGATTGATTATTTATTGTATTGAATGTACATCATCGAGAATGGTATTAAACATTCACTTAGTGTGAGGTAGCCACAAAGGCCTGGATGTGTGCAATGCCAAAAGGATAAACACTATCTCCTTCTCTAACATGAATTATGTTGAGTTCTTCACTCTTTCTTGTGACCTAAACTCTATAATTTTACTAATACTTTCATGGAAAACATTGTATTAATCTTGGTATCAATAATTTATTCTCCTCTCTTAAAATGATTACACATTGGGTATATATAGGGGCATGTCCCTTAGAACCACCTAAACCATTCATATTATCATGCACAAAATTTCTTATAATTAAATATAAGTCACATGTATCTTAAAATACATCATGTCCCTAAATACAAGTTATGCATGATTATCTCCATACCCATAGTTATATGTGTGTGCATGATATTTAACCATTCACTCTCTATCTATAGCGAGACACTAATCTATTATTTTTCAGTCATACATTGAAATTAAGCACATACACTTCAAGTCTAACTAAATTTACATGAATGCTCCCTATCACTCTCATTATTACCCTTCAAAGAGAATTTAAGTGGTTATTATTTCTTATCTTTTATTTTATTAATCATTTAATTTTTTGAAGTAGGCAATATCTCTACCAATGATATTTAAATTTTTCTTAGTGGGGGCCATCCCAAAAAGGCCTAGACAATTTTAATTTCTCATTATAAATTGGTGTGCATTTGTCAAGGTGTGATTTTTCTTCCTTAAATAATTTTTACACGTGTATAATTTAAAAAGGTTGAACACTTAAGATTTCATTTATACTAGCATATATCCTTGTCTCACCTATAGAATGATGAATTCTTCACCCATTCTTGTGACCTAAACACTACAATTTTGAATCTAATACTAATAATAATTCATATAGGGATTAAGCAAAATCATGGACACTTTTAAATTAATATCCATATCAAACAATGTTTCTCCTTTCTTACTATGATTATACTTAGAGTATATATAGGTTCTTGTCCCATAATAATATTCAAAATATTCATAGCACCACACATAATTATAACATTAATGTAGAATTGCTTATGGTTGATTGTAATTTGTAAGTATCCTAAAATATAATATGTCCCTAAATATAAGCTATGCATGATTATCTCCATATCCCTAATTATATAGATGCATTATACTTGATCATACACTCTTTATCTATAGATAAGCTTTAATTTAGGCTCTATGACAACATAAATTACAATTAAGCACCAACACTTCTGTTAGAAATAGTTGCATCTCGTTGTTCCCTATCACTTTGATTATTATCCCCCAAGAGAAATTCCAAATGGTTATTATTTCTCATTGTTATTTTTTGATTGCCAATTTCCTCTATTGAATCTAGTACCATCACTGCCAATGGTAAAACCTTTTCTTAAAGGGAGGCATCCAAAAATTTCTAGAAGATTTAAATATATATTTATAACTTTGTTGTGCATTCATCAAGGCTTATATTTTCCTTTCTTTTTGAAGTGATTTTTATAACATGTTCTATTTATCAAGACCATGTTGATCCAAATTAACTTAAATTCTAGTATTAAATGCCAAAATGAACTTCTTGATATAGAATTCTCATCTAGTAGATATAGTGGGACATAATTGACAATTTAAGTACAATTTCCCCAATACTTTATGACAATCATAGTTGCTTGTTTCAATTTTTGGAATCTAGTCATTTTTCTATCATCATAAGATAAATATGGTAACTACCTTCTTCTAAATAAGGATACAAACTTAATCCTTATGTTACATGCTCCTTGGAAAATCCTAGATCTCCCTTCTGGTTTTCTCACCATGATGCACCTTCTCCTTTGATTTTGTAAGCTTCCTACACAAAATTTGTAGAATTTAAATAGTTTTTGAGATACACTTACCTATCTCTATTAGTCATGTCTCAACCTCATCTCTTGTTTGGTTCCATCACATTTTGGAGGTACCACTTTCTTCAAATATCTTACGAATTATTGGTTACCTTATCATTTTCAAACCCACTTGGTCTAGATACATTCACTTTTACATTGCACAAGGACAAAAATATAATTCTATATAGCGAGGAACAAAACATTTCAAATAATTTTTTATTTTTTTTTGTTAAAAATATGGTCCATGGGGAACAAAATAAATATTCTACATCATTCCATCTACAACTAAATAAAAAAATATCATAAATTAAATTATTGTGCATATTGTATGAATGTCACTCAAAGAATCTCTACACATGGGATGAAATATTATCATGTGTCCAACATAGATATAACTTATATCTTTGTTGCTCCATAATACATATCATATTTTGAGTTTGTGTTGATTAATAATTATTGACATGGATTTGTATTTGTTTTCCTATGCTAATGTAGTGTAAAAATTATAATTCTTATCACATTATTATAATCATTTCCATATCTTAATCAAAATTTTATGATGTCTATTCTATCTTTAAATTTATAATCATTTATCTTATGCCTAGTTTGAACCTATGTTCCTATTCTTGTTGCTTATATATTTTTATGGTGCATGCCCTTTCATTTCTCTATCATAATTTTAGATCTCTATCTTTAATTTGGGGATGAAATACCTTAGTTACATATACCATTATTTAACCACATGCATTTTCACATTCCTAGAGCCACATTGGGTAAATGCCTCTTTCCTATACTATACACACTTGTATGATTGTTATTTGGAATTTAGAGATACCTTGCATTTTTATAGTTTCCTATACTTCTGAAAAATGTATACACCTTGACAATTAGATCTAGTCTATATTCTTTCTCAATATTATTATTTGATATGTTATACCTTCTTATCACATGATGCTATATATGACACATTACTTTACATGATTTATGTATTTATATGCTTACATTAATTTTACATGTGAATGTTTCATTAGGATATTTTCATACCACTTTTTTATAGGTAAAATTTCACAATCATACTCTCTCCCTTTCTCCCTCTTTTTCATAGATAGTTGAATCAACTTAAAAAAATACTTATTTTTGCTTCATGAAAAAAGCTACTCATTGCACATATTTCCTATATTTTGTAATTTCCTATGGAGCATCTTCCTAGAAAAATGGTTATTGCATATTTACTTTTAGTGAAATAAAATAAGTACATATTTGTAATTTATTTATTTTGTTTTAATTAAATTTGGATCTTTGTATTTATATAGATATGGTTGATGATCAGGGTTCACATCATTCCACTTAGTCTTGCGAGGAAGCTCGGGCTAGGTCTAGTTTTTATAATGATAGCATTAGGAGAATAGAGACTGCTTTGAGATGTTTGGACCAAACAATACAAAACTCCCCTAATTTGGCTAATAGAGATAGATTAGTTAATATTTAGTAGGAGATTACACGTATGATTGGCATGATTCAATTGTACAATCCATATGATGATGCCAACACTGAGGAGTTTTATAGGTCCCTTTTTAAGAGTGTTACTGGCATTGAGAATTTTTATTTTTTTTCTAGGAGAGTTTCACTAGATAATGTGCATAGCATGTTCGCTCATTATACGGGGTGAGATAAAATTAGAGGATATAATGTTACTAGGTGTACAAATAAGCTTTTTGCTCCATTTATACATCCTAGATGATTGGCAGCTAATCACAAATGGCCTCATAATGACGAGTTACCACTTTATTTTTGTAAAAAATTATATGTTGAGTTCCATTTAGGTTTAGATGTGGATTACACATCTATTCCTACACATGCTAGACAGGGAAAAGGGAGATTTACCAATAAACCTCAATATAGATGTGCAGATTTTCCACCGCCCATCAATAAGAAGGAATTAGTTGGTCTAAACCTTTTGGTTATTCCAAAATGTTTAGAACTAGCAACAACAAGAGGTGCAGTAGTAGCACCTACTAAATCTGACCTTTTTTATAGTATTACCATGATTTCTACTCAGGTCAATCAAATGTCACCTGATCGTATAGGTAGATGCTTATTATGTTTGTGGATTATTCTTCCTCCCACTAAGGCTAAATTCACTAGTTATGATCCATACATTCATGTAGAGCTACCATCACCATCAAATGTGGCCCCATATGAGTGACACCACTGTAATGTGTATTTAGCTTCCATCATTAATTTACTATTAGCATACCACTTTATTAGTGAGGAGTATGGGATTCCTTTAGATGTTGTACCAACTCATATTAGATGACATTATGGTAGACAGTCAGGTTGGGGTGAGGCGGCTTCATAGGACCAGACTATAACCCCCACACATCATGTTCCATATCGGGTTGAGGTTACTGCACTTGGTGTACATGGCACATACAACACACTTCTCTTTGATACTAGTCCTTTACCATGTACAAGTGTCCCTAATGTGACCATACATTCTTGTGACATCAATGGGATTGGTAGAGTGCTCCAAGATGCAACACATGTACTTCAATAATTTATGTATTTTTTGTTCTAAAAATTCACATGTATATTAAATAAAATTGACTTTAAAGTAGTTCCCACTCTTCATTGAAATCTTGTATTTGAAAATTTCTAGTAATATGAGGATTTTTCACACTTTGGAGATTTGGAGCATGCGGACAATCCTTTGCATGGTACATTTGAGATACATTTATAATATTTAAATTACTTGATACATTCAAAAATTGTAAGTACAAAACTTTAAGATGACTTTACATATACACATGTGCATTAAATTAAATTAAATTATGTACTTTATTATGCAGGGAGGCGAATTAGGACAGGATCAAGAAAGGGATCGAGACAAGGATCGAGACAGGGATCGAGAGAGATATTAGGACATGGATCCAGATAGGGATTAGGAGAGAGATCTATACATAGTCATATTAGACATCCTTCTCTTTGACTTGTTTTACATGCAAAGACATGATTTGTTATACATTCTATATTGTGGTTTGTCACATTATGGTTCTTAGATCATGATCTTCACATTATATATGTATTTTACATTATGGTTTCACATTATGATTCTTATTGTGATTTGTCGCATTATGGTTTGAATATGATTTCTTTAATGATCTCTCTAATTACAATGAATTGTAAATTATATATTTAAATTTAAGAGTACATGATTGTTAGATAAATTTAAGGTCATATTACTCTAATCTATGTTAAGGTTTTGATACTAATAAACTTGTCATGTATTTTTTAGATATTTTTAGCAATTTATATTTTGGGATAAAGATTCATCATTTCATAAAATATATTTAATATTGCATGACAAGTAATTAAAATCTAACATTTTTGGTCTTATTTTTGGATATAGTAATATAAAAATTCTTGAAGCTAATTAGGGTTTTGAGTTGGGAAACTTTAACATTCTTGCTCACTTTAAAAAATTGAGTTAATTTAATGATTTTTGGTTCAATGAGGTAGTTGGGAATGGTGGGTTGAATAATCATGGCTTTAAAATGGTTGTTTTCATGAGTGGGTATGGATAATTTGTTACATGGTTTCAACTTGATTTTTTGTTTTGTGAAATTTGGCTTGGTCTTTGTTTAATCAATATGCAAGCTCTAAATTCTTGAGTTCAAATTTTTAGATTGCATGTAAGATTGAATATAATTTTTTTGCTCCAAAATCTAAGTTGATTTAGTTTGGATTTAATTTTGCATCTCTTATTTGAAATATTGGACTAGACTTGAAATTTAATGATTTAAAATGGTGCTTTATTAAGTGAATATGGTTTTGGTATGCTTTAATGTGAACTAATTATAATATTTAGGTTGATTTTACATTGGTCTTGTGGGGTTTACAACTTGATTTAAAATTTTATTAGGTTCAATATTAATCTTGAATGATTATTAATAATTTGGATTGCTAATTTGATGCATATTTTGTGCTTTTATATTTTGTTGATTTTTTTTTATTCTTTTGATTTTTGAGATTTGGAATAAGGTATGGAATCCACCAAAGCATAATGATAGGGGGATTTCTTTAAAATTTTGTAGTTATAAGTGACCGAATATAAATTTGCATAGAATGTAGAAGCATAAAAAGGCAAGTAAACTATTTACAAAAATGCTTCAAATAAATTTGGGTTCATGGAATGCATTGATTTCAAATTAGGATAAAGTCAACACAAGTTTTATTAAAAATCCTTATAATCTTATAAGAAAATACAATGGATGACTATATATATATACTACCCAAACTTTTGCTAGCATCTTTTGTATCTATACTCAAATTGGATATTTAGAAGAGGGTATGAGCATCCATCAAAGAGTAATTAATGACCATTTTTTATAAAATTTAGTAGTTCAAAATGTCACTTTTCATCACCATAATATTTATTCACTATTTCCTATTGGTAAACTTAAATAATTCAAATATAGTTTCTCATGAGTTTATTATGGACCTAGAATATTTTTATATTAAATTTCACTTAGGAACTCATATTAAGGGATGATTTTTTTTACTATTTTGATTCTTCATAGAAGATATCCCAAGGACCTAGGCTATTTATTTGACTCAATTAACTAGGATGTCTCATATTTTTTAGGATTTATGTTTTCAAATTTAAATTTTCCTATATTCACCAAGAACTAGGATAGGTTTTAAATTAGGGGTCCATCAAAATGTAGGAAAATAAAACATGTCCTACAATTAATTGATGAAATCTAATTGGATGATTATTAAGAAAAAAGTAACAATCATATTTGAATTTATTCAAGTTAAGACAAAAATATATAAATTGTGAAAGAAGGATTATAATTTATTCTTTGTATTCATTTGTTATTTGTAATGATGAATATTATATGATTCATATAAATGATAATTAGAATAAAAATATGTGTTAACATATATTGTGGAGCATGTGATGGATATTGGACAAAGATCTAAACTACATGGGACTATATTATTAACTGTTGTGCGGTTTTATACAGGTGGGAAATTATTGGGATGAATTGTATTTACTAATAGCATAGGCTTGAGAAGTAAAAAAAGAAGAAGATATAATTTCACACCCAAATTTTAGAGATTTATTTCTTCAATTGATTCCAAATTTGACCTAGGATCCAATAAAATTTGATGAAATAATTTAAGTTCATGAATTCTTCATTAAATAAATCTACTACCATTGTACCTAGTTTAGCTAGTTCTAAACAAACTTCTAATAAAATTAAAACTTACAAATTTTGTTGGATCTAATAACATTTGATGAAAAAATTTAAGCATGAATTCTTCATTAAACAAAATTACTACAAGTAAGATCACCTTAAGAAAGCTTTATAGGTAAATAAGATCACAAAAATGAAAGCTTTGTGGGCTACTAATTCATTCAATGTCTATCTAATTATATACATAAGAATATGACATATCGACCTATCTAAATTTGACAAAGCTTAAAAATATCCATCTAATCCAACAAAAAATCCAAATTTAGATCACCACATTAAATTAAATTATTTTGAATTCAACATAAAATAAAAATAATTTCAAATTTAGGTCCAAATGTTACATATATATATATATATTATCATAGAAAATATATATGTACAAAAATAACTTAAAGTTCTTGGTACATATGTTTTGGATCCTCTCTATCTTTTATTATCTCTAAAATATTTTCATGATATTCAATAGAAAACCTCCACCTTTGTTTGGCACGTCCCTCTTTTTGGTAAAGTTTCAAGATTTATTCTTGTTGCTATAACTAAGTGACTATAATGTAGAACCTTTTAACCTGGCATATAATCAATAAATATAATACCATTTGTATCTATCTTTGTTTGTTGATAGTATGTGCCTTCAACAACCACTGATCCAATAGGATACTCTTGTCCATCACCATCTGTCATTGATTTTGACAATTTTCATTTTGGTTGTGTACATCTTAGTAGATAGTAATCTACACCTTATATATTGTTAGGATCTACAAGAATGAAAAAAATATCTCTTGTACACACCATGTAGTAAACCATGCTCAACTTAGGTATAATATAAATCAATTGTAAGTTAAAATTCAATTAAATTTTTTAAAATTTACCTGTAACAACTAAATCCGATACATGTTTGTAATCAGTTGAATATAGAGGATCATAGATATCTACAATGTCATTATCTTCAAAAGGTTCCAACGTGGCCACTAATTGTTTTATTTCCCATTGTGAAATATACCCATCTCTAATATTCTCAGATTGTAAAGTATTTGCATTTTTCTCAATGCAATCAACACAAAAACATGATTTTACTCTCACTTGAATTACTGGAGGCCTGCTATGTCTTCTTGTCATGAATTGATGCAAACTTATAATACCACTAATTGTTTGACAATTAGTAAGAGTTGATCAATCAATATCTATAAATTTTAAATATCCAATTAAAAAGTGTATAAAATAGAAAATTCAATTCATGTACACATTGAAATTTAGAAAATTAATTCATTTTGTTGCAAGGTGTGACCTTTGGTCTCCTCTCCCTGTGGTAGGCATAGTCCAGTGTAGGGCTTGGGATTCATGACATGGTTTAACCGCCTCCTGTAGATCTTGATCTTGTATAAATCCAGCGGTTGTATTGGGCATTAACAGGTCAATTTTTTGGTGCAACGACAACCGCCTATGCAACAATTGGTATCAGAGCCGAGTTCATAGGTTTGAACCTCGCTCTTGCGCTTGGGGATTGTTGCAAGGTGTGACCCTTGGTCTCCTCTTCCTGCGGTAGGCATAGTCCAGCGTGGCGCTTGGACTTCGTGACATGGTTTAACTACATCTTGTGTATCTTGATCTTGTATAAATCTAGCAGCTATATTGAGCATTAACAGGTCAATCTTTTGGTGCAATGGCAACCGTCTGTGCAACACATTTATGTACCTTTGAATTCCCAAAAATAGTGTGTGTTGTATATTGAGTCACAGACAACAAAATAACTTTTGCACCAATAAACAATTTCATTTGCATTCCTTGTGGCATTACTTGCAAGTTCATGTTGGTGAAATGTTAGGTTAAGATGTTTTGTAGTTGAAAGGAAAAGATGATCTCAAAAAGCATAATTGGATTTTTCTAAAAATCCAACACTCAATATTGAAGACACAACATTAGATATATCAAAACCAATATTGCATAATGGTAAGCTTCAAATTATCAACACATGCAATATATTGAGACACCTTTTAATTAATAGGTTTAATAATTTAAAATTTAAGAATTTAAATTTCTAGTCCATATGGTGTTTTACCTACAAGTTCATGTTGGAAAAGTGCACGCTTTACACATGCTCCAGCTCCATCATGGTCTCCTTTTTCATGTGCAATCTCATAGAAATTCCACAAAAAATTAATGTCATGTCTAATATGTTGTTGGCTTAACCAATTAAAAGCTTTTGCAGACTTAAATTGTCATGTGAAGTTACAAATAATTTCATTTAAAACCAAAATAGTAAAAATAAAATGTCTACAATATATAAGTAATTGAATAATTCAAGTCTTCAAGTTAAATAAACAAATAAATATATTAATTTTTTTAAAAATTAAATCAACACTTACCAGCACATCTATCAGACCATATCTAGTGTTGTGAAGCATCTATTTGATGTCGTCTTAGGTCTTCAAAAAACATTGCAAATCAATGGGTTACATAGTTTCTATCATGACTTTTATCATCACTAATATAAAAGTGAACCTCTTTGATGATAAATCATTCATCTTTGCTACTTTGTAAACCATCCACGTGTTCTTCAGCATGCTTATAACAAACTTGTACAAATATTGCAACTTTCTCTTAATGATAATGTTGACTTTGAATCTCAATTTGAGGTCTAAATATATAGTTCTCAAAGAAATAAACAATAGAGAGTGTGAACCCCAATCCTAGACCTGCACGAACATGAGAAACAAACACATAATTAGATCAAATGCAAGTGAGAACCAAGATTCCCCATGAAATCCATTTATAATTGCTAAGAATAAGAAATGAGATGAAGAACACAAGGAAATATGAATAAAAGCTATCAAATCCTATTCAATGCAAATCAAACTCTTGATCCCATGGGGGAATTTGTACCAATTATGTGTAGAAATTGGCCCTTTCCCAACTCCTTTGTAATCTCTTTGATGATTTGATGATGGTTGAAGCTCCTTGATGAAATTTTGGCATAATCTAGCTATGAAACCATAAAATTATGAACACTTTATATGAAATGGATAAAAGTGGCTCTCAATGTGAGGAGAGTAACTTTGCTCTAAGTTGTGGATCCTCATTCCAAAGGAAAGTCTTCTATTTATAGAAGAACAAGATGGAAGAATGAGCAAAATGGATGAATGTGGGATCAATCAACATCCAATGGCCAAGTGCCACTTGTCAAGATGTGAATGGAGGAAGGTTGAACACATTTTGGTGATTGTGCACAATAAATGATATTAGGTGGAATTTCAAATTCATGAAATGACATGTAAGAGGGGAAAAAAATGAATTAAATGCCACTTGACTCAATGCACAAGAACATGTAAGAGGAATGAATGTCTTGTTGGAAGGACAAATCCACTTGGAGGGATTTTCAAACTTGGAGAAATATTACTTTAAATATGCCATGTTGAAAGAAAATAGGGATTTAATAAATAAATAAAATGTATTTTCATGTGCAAGTGGCAAAATCTAGAGAATTTAAGTGATTTGGATTAAATTAATCAAGATTTGATCAATTTAATGATAGATTAGGTGATTTGACCATTTTGACTTAGATTTGAAGATTAATTTAAATAAAAAATGAGAAGAAGATGACTTAGATTTAATTAAATAAAGATTTTGATTTATTTAATTAAAAGGAGATGGTGTTAGATTAAATTAAATAAAGATTGATTTAATTTAATAGGATAACCTTAGGGATTTAATTAAATAAAATGACTTATTTAATTAAATAAAGACAGGAGGGTTAATTAAATAAGATTGATTTATTTAATTATCAGGAGATGGCAACTTAATTAGATAAATTTGATTTATTTAATCAAGGGACAAAAGGTGATGACTAGCTAAGAAGATGATTTAGTAATCAGGATCAAGTGTGTTGGTATATTTTCCATGTCTACATTTTTCCCCTCTTTGAAGCAATGCACTTGTTGCATCGGTTCAAAGAATAAACTGCTATGATCAAAATTCAAAAAAAAGTTGATTTTTCGGATGCCCCAGCGAGAAGGATTACACTGGTATACTGCCCCCTCAAGAGATCAAGCGGAAATGTTCAATTTTTCAATCAAGATTGTGATAAAATGTGAGAGGAGTGGTTCTATTGATCAAAGGATAAAACATAATTCTTTAGAAAGATCAGATATTTGATGTAGACAATTTTGATGATGTCTAGACAGTCATCAGCCATGGGTAGCCCCGTGTATATTTTGATACAGCACACCAATTTTGGATAGAAATGTTAGAAGAATAAGAAGAAAAGAATGATGACAAGAGGATCCAACCAAACCTACATTATTAATGATGATGATAATTAGGAGTTGGGATTTTAAAAGGGCCAATTACTTTATGTTTGATAATACACATAGGTACGATGCATCAAGGTATAAAGAACTAGGATGGCGTTGTGCCTAGTGTGATGGACTTTGACTTGACAAACAAACAGTAGTATTCTTGTTCACACCTAGTATATAGAACCTCATTCAGAGTGCAATTCAAATATTCTAAACATCTCGGACCAAAACATAGAAAAGCAAGCCTTCCTATGTGGTCAACAAGACACTTAAAATACCTTCCCTACAGACCAAACAAAGCACGCATGACCAAGGTTATTTTACATGAACATCCAACAAGAAGAGTAGATAGAAAGATAATGATTGCTACCCCATTCCTTTCTCTCTAAATCCTTTTGTTTGGACATCATCGAGAGTTCATTGGAATGAGCACAAAATAGGATAAGTAAAAAAAACCAAGATAAAGTAAACAAGGAAGCTAATGTTTTTCACACCACTAGCCAAGACTAAACTACGATGATGCCTGATGTTGATGTCCATTGTAGGAAGGATGCATCCTAGGACATGTTGTGATCAGGTGATGATGAGATTGATTGGATGATAAGCTATTGATACCAAGAGTTGACCAACTTGTTGACTTACTAACCTAGGCTCGAGACTTTGACGATTGAGCTTTTACCTTTAAAACTACTAGACTTGCTTTTGATTGACTTACCAAAGGATGAAAATGATGATGATTTATTATGAGTGATGATTATTGCAGGTGAAATCGAGATGAGACGAATGCACCATTTTGGGTTTTTGCAAATATTTGGATTTTTTTGGTGTTTTTGAAATGTTTTGAGGCTGTTTTTTTTGGGGGGGATTTTGAGATTTTTCAATGTTTTGATTTTCAAATTTTCTGATTTTTTGGGTTTTATGAGATTTTATGAATTTTTTTTGGATTTTGTGTTTTTGAATGTTTTTGGATTTTGATATAATTTTGACGATTTGGATATGGATATGTGATGATATCAGTGCTTTGTTTTGGGATTTTGTTGAAAACCAAGCTAGGTTTGATTGATCAGATTGATGATGATAACATTGTTGAGGATACACAACAATGCAAGGATAGTGTTAAGAAACACAAGGATTTCAAGATTGATGATGATGGATTGATTGGATTTGACTAATCAAGATTGATGATGATGGATTGATTGGATTTGACTAATCAAGATTGATGATGATAAAATTGTTGAGGATATACAACAATGTAAGGATAGTGTTAAGCAACACAAGGATTGGGAAGGATATCCTGGGATGATGATGGATTGATTGGATTTGATTGATCAAGATTTTGAAGCTTGATTTGGAACAAAAGTTGTTTGGATGATTTGATGTGACGCTGAAGCACACGTTAGATGCAACTGATATTGATGTTTTATGAAAGATAAAGCTTGAGAAGGAATGTCATCTTGTCAAAATATGCCATAGGCTAGTTATTTGGATTTTTAGCTCACAAATGCTTTGACCAATTTGAATTCACGTTCGCCAAATATTCGGATCACTTCATAAGTTAGAGGATATAGATCAAGATTTATTCTCGAAGCAAGATGTAAATATCTGCCCTAGTGTCTAGTAATGTTTGAAAGGCCATGGTTGGATGCTTGGGTTGGTATATGAAAGGATAGATATGGTAAGCATGCAAAGGATTCCAAGGATTATCTTTTGACAAGATAAGGTGTTCGAACAAAGAAATGATCATTTGGATAATGCTTCAAGGCTCAGATAATGTTGGGTAGGATAGGATCAATGAAAATGACCCATGTCAAGATGTTTACCATAAGAAAGTGTAAAGTGTGCACCAAAATTTTATCAAGATCAAGATAATTTGGACTATGGATGAAAATGGATGAAAATGGATTGGATAAATGGTTTGTGGATGAATGGATTTATTATGGATAAGATGGATGGAATGTTGGATTTATTATGAATGGGATAAGATGATTTCACCTGAATTGGTGCACGTAGATGCTTGATTCTACACATGATGCCTGTTTTCTAGGTTTTCATCATGGTACCTATCCAAAGCACCACCGAAGTGGTTTTCAGTAGAGGACGATTTTTTTCTTTACTGTTTTCAATCCTTTTTCCTGATTTTGTTTGGATTTTTTTTTTTTTTGTATTTTTTTGAAAGATCTTAAGCTCATGTTGAATCACCTGGTGGTGCCAATGTAGGTGCTTATGTCATAATGTGCCATTGATATCCTACTTGAAGAAGTTGTGTTGCCAAGATACGTGCACTTGAAAGCAACTTTTGAGAATTTTGTTTTGCTTTGCTGATACTAGAGTTAACTTTGTCTTTGTGTGCACATCACGATAGAGTGCCTTCTGAATCCTTATGATGAAGGGTTGTTGCCAACACATGGTCAATGTGAAAATTGGATATCATGCATGGAGGAGTGGATGTGTTGTGTGTTAAGGAATAAAAGATGGATTGGTTGACAGTTTGGAACCTTTGACTCTCCAAACTTGGGAAGATGAGCAATGATGGATGGATATGAAAGTGTGCATGGAATTAGGACCAACTGCTTGGTATACTTTGTACGTTGCTTGAGAAGCCTAATTTTTCCTTTGTGGACATCTTTGATGGATACTTGCCCCTTTTTTATTTTTCCCCATAGTTTCTTTGACTAATGGAATTTGATAGGGATAATCATTCTTTGTGTTCTTTGGTATCCACTTGTATTTGATTTATCCTTCATGCTTTGATTCTTCTTTTTCTTTGATAACATTCTTTGTGCTTTGATTCAAATCTTTCTTTTGACATTGGTTCCAATTTGTGGATGGGGTGATGGGTGGATGAAGATTCGTGAAATGGTTGGTTGTAGTATTGGCATGGTTTCATCATAAAGATTCTTTGTGCTCCTTATGTTGACATTTGCTTAAGACATAGTTTCCCCCAGTATGGAATTAGTACCTTCATGCTTTGATTTTGCCTATTTTGAGATGTCATGTTGAGCAGGCATCCTTTGATAAATGACCACTGCAAATGATATTATTTGCTACTCTACTAAATCTAGAATATCCTATTTGGTCTGACTTGTTTCCTTGAGTGTATAATGTTGGATATATGCATATATGATGTCCTCAATCTGAATTTGTGATAAATCTAATCTTGATGTTGATAACTCAAACCAACTGTAGGAATCGATAACCTCCTCCTTTTGTGTAATAATGTCAGGAGTAAGGGAATCTTGTTCTGAATGAAGATCATCTATGGGTCCATCCAAAGAAAGCATCTCATGGGTAGATAGAGGAGTATGTGCTATATGGATATGATCATTATTCATCTTTTATAGATAAGAGATTATCCATTACCTCATTGTAGTATCTTGGAGATACGAATTCTTGATCTTGAATGATTTTAGAATTGCTTTCGACATGCTTTGGATCAAGTTATTGACATGAGTCAGTTTCAAAGAATGGATTACTTACAAAGGGTTCTTGGGCATTGTCCTTAGGCATGAGAAGTGGCTTAATATCCTCTTGATCTTTGAGTGGATTTGGATCAAATGTTGAGTTGAGGATTTCATCAATATCTGCAACCATGAGGTCGAAGGATATCAATATGTCTTGGAAATGACCCTTGCTAGACTCTGATGAAAGATGTTGATCATGCTTTGGGGTAAAATCTTGAGATATGTCCTCTAACTCATTAGGTGATTTAGAGACACTTTCAATATGATCATTGGTGGAAGGATCACCAATTATAGGATCAAATAATGTTAACACTCCTTTGAATAGATCATTATTGGATATTGTTGAGGGGTATTTATCATGATCAAAGAGTGACTCTTGATGTGCGTTGATTTGATCGTTGGATGAGGTGGAAACATCTTCAAGGTGCTTGTTGATGGATAGATCTTGATCATTGTTTTCAACAACTATGGGGCGATTGTCAATGTTTTCAACCATAAGATCAAATGATGTTAACGTTTCTTGAATTGGATCATTGTTGGGTATCGTTGGTGGGTTTTGATCATGATTGAAAAGTGACTCTTGATATATGTTGATTTGATCATCGGAGGAGATGGAAACATCTTCAAGGTGCCCATTGATGGGTAGTTGTGATTGATCTTCGAGATGGGGTGATTGGGTTTGTTGTTGATGTTGTTGATATCCAACCTCTTAATATTGAAGATATTATTCTTGATATGGTTGTGGAGACAACTCAATTCTTTGATTACCTGGTTCAATCAATGGAAGAGTGCATTGATTTTGGGGTGGAGATGTCTCTTGGTGATATGAATCAATGATTTTTTGAGTGTAGCAATTTTGTTTCACAAGATTTGATTTTGACATTCTCGATATCGTTAACTTGGTTGTTGACCAAGCATGTATACTTGTGGTGTTTGCATGGAATCATGGACAAATTGATCCTAAACAATGTTACGGTTTGGTATGATATTTATATTTGGCATTATTGGTTGATATTGAACATGTTTGTGATTGGTAAACACATTGCTTAGATTTAGGTAACTTTGATTTTGCATGGGGTTACCTTGACTTGGATCAATACATGGAGTTGTCAATATACTGCTGGGAATTTGAACAACATTGGTTTGATTTGCAAACGCATCTATCGCAAAGTTCACCAAGTGTGGATTTGATACATTCATGTTTGATAAGTTTGCACTTGGTATATTCGCATTTGATATGTATGGATTGGATGGGATAATGTTGTTTGGAAGACTCATGCCTTGATTTTTTGGTTGATAGATTTGTAAGTTTTGGATTTGATTTAAATCTACCATAGAGAAAGGTGGTCCAAAATTCAGATTAGGCATACTCACATTTGTTGTACCATTGAGGTTTGTAGGAGATAATGATCTCATGTATGGATTGTATAAATGTGAGTTTTGGATTTGATAGTTTGGTTGACTTGGATTACTCATGATGTATGAATCGAGCTTATATTCCATGTTTTCTTGTGTTTTTACCTTGTTGACCTCTAAGGGATTTAGGACCAATGATGGGATGAAAAATGAAAGGGTGAGTGACATGGGTGTTGAAACTTTTGAGATTTTTGGAGGAATACTAGACTTTAGGATTTAGGATTTTGATTTGGATTGGATTTGATTTGATTTGGATAATGAACTCATAAACCCCAAGATGTTGGATGTTATAAAGAGGTAGACTTGTTCACAAGGATTGATAATTTGACTAAATATGTGGAGAAGGATTCATCTACACACATCTAATCAAAAAAGATGATTTGGATTTGATTTGCTTTTTTGGATTTTGGATAATGAACTTATAAATCTCAAGATGTTGGATGTTATCAAGAGGTAGAATTGTTCACAAGGATTGATTATTTGACTAAGTATGTGGAGAAGGATTCATCTACACACATCTAATCAAACAAGATGATTTGGATTTTGCCAAAAGTATAGTATGAATGATTTTTTCCAAAGTTCCAAAGGTTGTTTGTGAAGTGGGATTTGATTGATGTTTTAGGATGGATGAAGTGTTTGATTTTGGTCCTAAATGGACCTAAGGACTTTGTTCACAAGACCAAGGTAGTGAAGAACATGCTTTTTCCTAAGAAAATTTCAAACCAAAAGACCAATGTTTGCATGGAAACCATATGACCAAAATATACCAAGCACATGTGTGGGGTTCAATTGATTGTATCTTGATTAATGAATTTCTTTTACCTCATCCAATGTCTTGTTTGGTTTTCAAACCGAATGTCTATGTCTTAATTTCTTCTTATCCCACAAAGTCCATTATGTGGAGAATCAAGGAAATTAAGGCAAAAGTTTCCTAATGTTGACTTTAGTGAAAACAAATGATGATAAAACCCAAGTACTTAGAAACCTCTAAGGATGGAATCCCTAGGGCAAGCAAGAGCACTTGGATTTTTCAAAGATATTTGTTTCCTCCAAAGGGTTTGAAATTTTGAAGTTTTTGTGAATGTTTGTTTTCAAATGTTTTGAGACCCAAGCAAAGTGTTTTCAAGTCCAAGAGCATGCATAATCCTAGGATGAAAAGACAATATTTGTTAGGTTCCCACTTGGATTTTACTCCAGCTGTGCATATTCAATGTGGATGATTAGAAGCTTGACCACACAGGCTCCCCCTTATAGTGCACTCGCTTCTTGGGTCAACCAAGCTTCAGTTCTCATGAATCTCTCATGACGAACTTTTCATCTCTACAACAGAACCGCATGTTTACGTGGAGCGGCTTCAAAGGACATGACCTTTTGCACCAACAAATAGAAAAGGATTGTTGCTCTTTCTACACAAGGTTTTTAATGCGGGAATTTCGTTCATGGGGGGCCATCCATGCGGCAAGAGATCATTGTTTCCCTTCTTTTCGGAATGATCCTCGTGATTCTTGAACTTTCCTCGAGAATCCACACTTATATACCAATTGGAAGTCGCTTGACTTTAGTGTGTTCTCGGTTGGGTCATTCCCTAGGGTGATTACTTTTTCCCACCAGGAAAGCCCTCTAAGATAAACAAAAGCGAGCAAACATATCTGCAGTTCGATCTATCTTTGTTGAGAAACAAAGAGAGAACACTCTCAATATGCTCCACTCACACTCACATGATTTGTTCAATTTTAAATCCCAAATGAAATGTGGAGGAAATCACTTACACAACTTAAGATCGTCAAAAAGGACCTTTGATTCTCAAGATCACTATAAAGCGCGAGAGAAGTGCATACGTTTTTTTGGTGATATTATTTTGGGTAAGTGATTACAAAACAAAGATGCACATGTTCATTTTAACTCCTCAAGGAAATGATTAGATTCTTTTTAAGGCACCAAAAGGAAATTTTAAAGTTGTTTTTTTCAATTGTTACCCTTAAACAAAATCTAGTAAGTTTTTCTAAAGTTCTTTTTAGCCCTTTGTAGCAAAATGAAAGCTTTTGTAGTGTTCTTTTTAGAGCCCAAAAGAAATTTAGTGTCTCCTAAAAGCATGAAGGTAATCAAATCCTTAGAAAGGGATTATAAGTTCTCCCAAAGTGTTTAAAAACACTTGATACAATAAGATGATAAAATCATAAAGAACCCTCGGTCTTCATTTTCCTTCCTTCACTTTTGATCAAGAAACTTTTTTTTTTGGCAGATTTTAATAATTGTCATATTTTGCCATTTTTGGTAATTTCGCATGCATAACTTTGAGAGTCCTATTTTTCCCAAAAACTTCTTAAAACTAAGATAGGATGAATTTCCAACTTGCATCCAAAATAAAAAACATGGGTTTCGAGTTATTAACAAAAACAACTTTTTTAAAACTAGAAAAAAAACACTAAATTGTCATTTTGAGGGCCAAGATGAAAGTTTCAAGCCTCAAAAAAATGCCAAAATGGCCCAACCAATAATCATATCTACATTCCACATCATAACGAAACCATTTGTAAAATTTCAGCCCAAACAAACACCCGAGTCAAAAGTTATGACCTTCAGAAGTCCCTGCATCACAAAAATTGGTTAACACTATAAAAATAGAGGCCAAAAACTAGTTAGAAAGCAAGATAACCAAAATGAAAAAAAACACATGTAAAAATAACCATGAATCTACCTTTTCCCCAAATCCAATGGCGCAATTTGCGGGTGCGGCATAATTTGGAAAGGTCAATGACATAATATAGCGTCGCTCTGCACAGAAACAGTGACCACGATTGCGGCGCTATTTAGCAAGCGAGCATAGTTTGAAATTTGGAAAACCCGCGGCGAAGTTTGAAATTTGAATTTTGTGGGCGGGAAGACTCCAGTGACATAGTTTGAAATTTGGAGCAGTGCAATATAGCGTCGTTGGACTGATAGCGGTGTAGTTTGGCAGTCGCTTGACAGTCTGCGGCTGAGTTTTCTAGAACCTGCAAAAAAACATGAAATTTTCTAAAAAAACATGATTAGAACTTGAGATCTGCCCTCCTTCTAGCGCCAAAATGTGAACCTCAATCCTATACCTATACAAACATAGTAAACAAACACAATTCTAGATCAAATGCAAGTGAGAACCAAGATTCCCCATGAAATCCATTTATAATTGCTAAGAATAAGAAATGAGATGAAGAACACAAGGAAATATGAATAAAAGCTATCAAATCCTATTCAATGCAAATCAAACTCTTGATCCCATGGGGGAATTGGTGCCAATTATGTGTAGAAATTGGCCCTTTCCCAACTCCTTTGTAATCTCTTTGATGATTTGATGATGGTTGAAGCTCCTTGATGAAATTTTGGCATAATCTAGCTATGAAACCATAAAATTATGAACACTTGATATGAAATGGATAAAATTGGCTCTCAATGTGAGGAGAGTAACTTTTCTCTAAGTTGTGGATCCTCATTCCAAAGGAAAGTCTTCTATTTATAGAAGAACAAGATGGAAGAATGAGCAAAATGGATGAATGTGGGATCAATCAACATCCAATGGCCAAGTGCCACTTGTCAAGATGTGAATGGAGGAAGGTTGAACACATTTTGGTGATTGTGCACAATAAATGATATTAGGTGGAATTTCAAATCCATGAAATGACATGTAAGAGGGGAAAAAAATGAATTAAATGCCACTTGACTCAATGCA
>CM021101.1:478403786-478783459 GCA_007115665.2 Sequoiadendron giganteum | reverse complement strand
CATGAACTTTATCAAGATAAACACACCTCAAACAACCAACCACATTGAGCCACAAGTCACAGCCATAAGTTCAACTTCATATCAATTTAGGGCAAGAGATAGACAATTCACACAGTTGCCCAATTCCCTTCATTCAATCATGTTACAAATTTTGAGCAAGAACCTAATCCAATTACCTTTGATAAGACTTGTGGATACATCAAATCCTTTATCTCCAAACTTTAATCCAAAATCCTTTTGTCAATATCATCGTACACATTGACATAATATGGAATGATGTATACATCTTAAACATCAAGTGCAATACCTCATCAATTCTAATCACATCTAGTTGGGTGGTGTTAATGATAAATTAAATAAGTCTATTGCACCACCAAATTAGAATTTGCAAATAGTTATAAATGCCATGCCAAATCATACATCCAACTTTGTGCAAGCTTGTGAGGATAATAATGATGGTAAGAATGATTTTGAAAATGATGAGGATGGTCTATATAATATGGTTGATTTAATAGATGTTCAAACTTGTAAGGTCCAAAACAATTTGTTACCCAATATTGCTTTCATCCATATTGACACATTTATACATGCACTTGATGGTCCTCTCTATATTACCGATCGTATCAATGAAAAACCCACACAAGGAATACTCGTTGATCTTGTGTGTAGAGAATGTGATCACTAAGGAATTATTGTATTTGAATGATCTTTATCAAGATTCTTATGAAAAACCAAAAGCATGGTTGAAAAATAATGATGGTTTTTCTTGCCCTACAATAGGTTCGATCACTCTACCTCTTAAGGTTGGACCAAAACAATTAGATGTATCATTCTCTATCATCCTAACATTGAACCAATTCTATGTGGAGCTAGACTACCCATGGCTACACTCCATGGATGTCATCCCATCAGTTATCCAAAAGTACATAAAGTTCCCTTTTGAAGATCAAATATACACAATGCATCATAGTGGGTTTAATCCTTTATCTTCCCATAGAAACTTTTCCTTGGATTACTTTTGGACTCAACCTATGGAACCTATAAAACATTGTGAATATTTCTTTTTCAGGTCATATCAAAAATTTAAGTCAAAGCACATAACAAAGTTATCTCTTAGCAATATTCTTGAAAATGAAATGTCTATGGTTGTTCAGACTCCTCACCCACCATCTATGGATGAACCCATTCCCAAAGCAAACATGGTCCCAAGTAAATAAGGTAAATATGTTGCAGTTCCTCCACCTATATCATACAAAAGACTAAGACACAATCGTATGATTCCCTTTGTGTCTTCAAAGGAAAATCAAGTGTATAGACCTAAAGAGACTATGATTTATCAACCCCATGTGGTCCCTTTAGTTCCTCCTCTAATGGAAGAAAAGAGATTGATGGCTGAGAAACCTACCCTTACACCTTCACAAATTGAAAATTGAACAAGAAGAAACAAAAATGCTAAAGAGCATAGGCGATGATGCCATGCTCTTGCTCGTCCATTGGAAGAAAATAATAAAACATAAACTAACAATCAAACATCTATGAAAATAAATTAAGAAGAATTACAAATTTCACCAAAACATGAAAATGAACCTTACATGACTCAACCAAAAAAATAGAAACAAGAACATACAACTGACGTTGTCATTAAACCTCCCATGGTGATAAATTTGGATGATGAAGATGAAATTGCTAAAATTGATGAACAACTGCATAATGAGCTTATTTTTTTGTTTTCAAAGTCTATGAATTTAGATGGGGGCAGCTATGATGATCCTCATAATGAGAGTGATCCACCATGTGTTGAACCCAGTGATGCTCCTAGTACAAAAATTGTTGTAGTCCCTTTGGCTAGTTGTTCACCTTTTGTACATGATGAACAAGATTGGGATGTGAATGACTTGCTTTAGGTTGTCTCACATGTGCGGTACTCCTTTATGTTTTTTTTATGTATTGTTTGTGTTTGCTTGTATGTGATGTGATCTCCCATGTTGTGTTGCTTGGAATCTATTTGTGTTTGTGAGTTTTCTTTGGATGGCCCTTGTTGCTTTGTTGGCGCAAGGATACAAAGGAAACAAAATTGTTGTGACATTCTTCTATTTGTACCTTCATTCTTCTTTATGTTGTTAACATTTTCTTTTATTTTTGGGGTCTTGTGTTTTACTTTTGGGGACTATACAAGGCATTGAGATTTAGGTCTCTTCCATGTTGATCTGAAAGTTTATTTTTTTCTCTCTATGTGTCATTCTTCCATTGTGTTCGTTGTTCCTTGATTATTTGGGGAATGATGTCAATTCCAAGATCTATTATATCACTGTAGATAAGACATGTACTAACTAATCAGATCTATGGGTCCCTCCCATGTTCATCCTTTGTGATGTTTGTTGCATTGTATTAGCAGTAACTTATTATCATTTGGTAGCTTTATTTAGAAACATATCATTGGTATGAGGCTTTCCAAGTAAGATCTCATGACCTTATTGCATGCCAATTATTATTTTTCCACCTTAAATAAATTGCTCACAACATGGTGTTTTTCAATTTATTTAAGGAGGGGGCATACATTGGCATTATTTTCTTCACTTTGTTCACACACCCTAGACTGAGTGATGTGTTGACATTAGAATTATTGCTTCACTTTGTTCACATATGTTGAACTTAATGATGCATTGGCATATCAATTTTGTAGCACCATATCAAAATTATCAAGGAGTATAATTCTTGGTTTGGTTGACAATGGGTACACACCTAGCGAATATCAAACTTCACTAGCCCTTGTGTTTCTTATTTTGCTACTTTGTCTTGGGGGCTCACCTAGTGAATATCATACTTCACTAGCTTGTGGTGTCTTCTATTTGTGATTCACCTAGAAAATATCATACTCTGTTAGCTCGTGAGTCATGAATGTATTTGGGTGTGGATCCTAGCATAACACAATTTTCTAGTCGATGATATTCATACCTTTCCTTGTGCATTTCATGTTGACATTGTGTATGTTTGTGTATGTTTTCTTGTTGCATTTCATACATGTGCATTCCTTTGTGCTTATGTTTTCTTTCCATAGGATCTTGAATCCTGGAGGCTTGCATGCTCCCCCTAGATTCATTATCATCCTATTTTCTCAACATTTGGACAATTGGACCCCTCTTGAATATTTTCTACTTTAGTGTGAGTTTGAGCATAAGTTCATACTCTCAGTAAAGTGAGGGCTAAATATAGCATCATAAATTGTCACCCTTGACAATTTCACACTATGTTTTTCTCCCCCTTAAGTAATCGGACCTAATTGAGCACTTAATTTCCTAAATTATGCATTCCATGGCCCATTTTAATCATTTTTTGAAAATTTGTAAGTACAAAACAAATGCATTCATTTAATAGTTTGCCCCCAAATCCTTAATTCCCAGAAAGTAGGTTTGGGACACTGGTGCCTAGGGAACCTATGTCCCCCTATTTTGGCTCCAAATTCAAATATGTCAGTGTCAACATTTTATTATTTGAATTTCAAATATCTAAAGTCGACTATCAGGATTTTATTTTCGAGAAATTAGAATAAATGCCTATAAATACATAGTTATTGCATCATTTGAGAATTAATTTAAAAATATCTAGAAAGAATTAGAAATTATTGAGCAAAACTTATGATCAAGATAATTATCAAGCAAATCAAGAGAAAAATTTCAAAGATCTATCACAACAATTTTAGATCCAATTGTAGACACTTAAAATTGTCCTGATCAATATTGCACATCTGAATTTGATTACTAACACCATTTCATCATGAATCACCTCTTTTCAACCGTTTAATTAAAAAATCTTCATTATTTAATCAAATTTATCATTTTCTCCTATTAATCAAATAATCAATGTTATTTGGTTAATTCATCCCCTCTCACATTAATTTTCATCCTATTTAACTAGGTAATATGAATTATTTAATTAAATTTCTTATATCTTCTCATTTGATTAAATAATTCCAATTATTTAATTGAATGCCATTATCCCCCTTTAATTAAATAAGCTAATTATTTAATTAAAATAATAATTTCATCCATCTTGCACAATTAAGTAATTTCTTAAATTGCTTTATTAGCCAATTTATCTCATCCTCCCACTTGCAAAGGAATATTCCCATGGAATATTTCTCCATTTGCACTCCTCCAAAATAGGAAATATCTTGTAACAACTTCCTAATTTTTAGGAAGTGTTCTTCAAGTCAATGAGAGTCGTTGATTAAAATATTTGATCCTAGTCAACTTGCATTCTCATCCATTGATGGGAATCCTTGATCCATGCCATCTCCTCTCATGGCTTCTCATCAATTGATTGATCAAAACAATCCTAACCATTGATTCAACTATTTTTCCTATAAATATTCCTCACTTATTTGAGAAAGGATCCACTTTCATTTAGAGTAACTAGACTATACTAAATTCTAGAATATTCTTCATTAAGAATTTTAGCATTTTAGCATCCATTTTAGCTTATCTTTCATCTATTTTCATCAATCCTCATCAATGGAATCCATTTGAAAGCTTGTTTCAACTAAGGGGTTGGGAAAGGGCTGACATTCCACATCAATGTAGCACCAATCCCCGCAATGGTATGAGGTTTGAGGTATTATATTAGTTTCCATTATGCATTTCCAATTAGTTTCTTGTTTAATGGCTTCTTTGTTTGATGTTTTCAAGTATTTTATTGGGAGCTTGACTTAACTATTTAAATATTGGTTTATTTTTTTTGGATCTAGAAAGTTTAGCTTAGGTTATGATCATGCTCACCAAGCATCATGTCAAATCGTATGTGAGTTTATGTATTTTCATGTTATCATTATTTGTGAAGGTTAACCTTTGTATGTATCCAATCAATTCAAGAAAGCAAGATCTAAGTCTTGAAGAGATTTGTATGACTAGTCATTCAAGAATGATGCAAGGGCATCGAATAATTTTGTTGTGCAATCTTTTGGGTTTGAATGTTTAGTGTTTGTGTGTTTGTTCTTGGTCTTTCTTGTGATAGGTGGCTTGTTTGGAGTGGCACATTTTGGATTTCAAATTTTATTTTCCTTTTGTTGCTCCTTGATAGGTGGTGATTTAGCTCTTGTTTTCTCATTGCAATATAACTAAGAAACCTTAGTTACATTAAGTGGATAAAGGGAAAATAGTGCATAACTATTTTTGGTGTGGGAGAAGATAGAACATGGCAATAGGGAAGTGTAAAGAATAAAAACTATGAAAAAAATAGATATATGGGTAGGTCATGCCACATATAGAGAAGGTGGAGTTAGAGAAAAGAGGGGGTAAAGCAATCTAAAGCCTGTGTGAAGAATTCTTGGAAGAGTCCACACAAAAATGAGAAGATGGTCAAGAATGAATGGGAAAATGTTGTGAAGGAGGCATCCACTCAATGAAAATGCAGACATGAGCGATGGAGGAAGCTATGTTCAAAGTAGGGGACTCAAGCCACAACTATGTGGCATAATGGATGTAATGTTCCAACCCTTCAATACAGTAAAAATTTCTAAATTTGAATAAATAAACGTGCTAACAAGTCATTGCAATAAAAAATTCTTTCTTTTATTGAAAATATATGAACAAGATGTCATATCATATTACAATAAAGATTCCACTTCATTACAATAACTTCACAAATACATGTAACAATAATTCATACCTTTACAAACATAGCTCCAATAAGCTTTAGAACAAATAGTTGTAAGACAGTCCAAGAATCTATCCTTTAAAATCTTGGTTCTTCGGTCAACTGTTGTGGAGGAGAAGCATCACTTGGGAAATTTTCTACCAACCACGAACTCATAATGCGGTCCCCCGCACATCTATCATTCAATAGATAGCCCTTCCCTTCAACGAAGAGATTGGTAGAGTAATCGATGATGACAACCAACTGAGCGTAGTGTTGTGTCCTAAATGACTAGAACCTGTGAAATCTGACAACTCTCAAACTAGCATGTAATATGGGATCACAGTGAACTGACAATGTAGTCTCAAGCATCACACAATCTAATTGGATGTCGTACATTACACTAATTTGATCAAAGTGTTTCATTCAGTATGTTCTAATGAGGGTCATTTTTCACATACCATATTTAGGGTCGATTTAAGGCTATCTTCAGCTATGTATAGGTATTGTCCTTCAATGGGTAAATTTTTCACCATAGACTAACCTACAACAAACTAATCTACTTGGTAATAACCTACTTAACTAGCAAGTTCACAAGCTAGGTGTATCCTTCAATGGATATTTTGTCATCCTAGATAACCTATCCTCAAAACAATCTACTAGTAATGAATCTATTAAGCAAGTAAGTACACAAGCCTACTCACATGCTTGTCCTAGGAGTAACACAAGCTTTCTGAGTTAAACTAATAACTTAGCTGGGTGTACCTCAAGTGACTCTTGCATTCAATCAAGCCTAGTATATACTTAACTGAGAAACACACTCATCTCCTACTATGGAGTATATATAAACACATTGCATCCCATGTTCAAACATATCTAGTATAATTAAATACCTATATTGTACTACATGTAGCATAATTAAATACCTATGCCAAGCAAGCTCTTCGACATATCTAGTATAATCAACTGCTTGTGTTAAGAAATATCTCCTATCATGGAGTACTTGAAACACATTATAAAAGAAGCCTAAAGGCTTCAGTTTCCTTTTCCAAAAGCAATATTAAATACTTCTATAGCTCAAACAGAAAAGACATTTCATGTAGCATAGAAAATATAGTAAACCCTTTTAAAATGACAAGAGGAAGAAACCCCATGCCTGTTATCGCTTTTTCCGAAATACTGATGACAAGGAAACCTTATCCTTTGGTTGCTCAACTTAACCCAACTTCCCAAATCAATTCTCACTCCCTTTCTTGTTGAAAAAATTCTTCTCTCAGAATTAGACAACTCTTCCTCACAAAGTCCACTCTTTTCTCACTCAGAAATCAGATATTATAAATTGGTGAAACTCAGATGTAATAACTAGAAAAAGACATAATCCTTTGGTATGATACGCCTCCTTCTCAATGGTATCAATGAACTCACAAAAATGTGAATATTGGTTGCAAATTATGTTCACTCAGAAATGTGAATATTGGCTGCAAATTATGTTCACTCAAAAATGTGAATACTAGCTACAAATTGTATTCACTCAGAAATGTGAATACTAGCTGCAAATTATGTTCACTCATAAATGTGAAGAATGAACATAAAATAATTCTCAAGATGATACACAAATGATGAATAAGGTAGTCACAGGATAATACTCTAGGTAATTCCAAATTGATGAAAGTGATAACACACAAAATACAATGATAGAAGATGAATGAAAAAAGCTAATCAAGGTGAATGAATATGATTCAAGAGAGTTGGTGACTATTTATAGAGGCCCCAGCTCTCCAAAACTCCTACAGCCATGGCATGTGAATTGACACCACTGACATTTGAATTGTTCAACCTGGAGGTGGCACTTAATTAAGTTTGTACTCAACAATGCCCATGGTGAATCAAATTCCAATTCTACTAGCATTAAGAAGACTATTTCCAAAAGTACGTGGAGAAATTCATAAATCAACACTTATAAAATGGTTTCAGAGGTGGCACAAAACTCATGAGATGGAAAAATTTCCATAGTCCGAGAAGAATTCAATCATAGTCCATTTACACATATCTAGCATCGACTATTTTCTGGGGTTGAGTCGCTTAAATCATTTACTACATTGAATTAAGTCAAGATCAAGATATCGACTTGGTCAAAGATTAGACGTATTTCATGGATTAATCCCTGTGTGTACACTAACATGGGATGCATGATTTTTCATGGAGTTGTACTTGTTTTAAAGTTTGAATTTCATCATATTAACTATATCAGCATATTTAAGCCAAATTCAATACACGTGAATTGAAGTATTCATCAAACTGACTCTTTCTTTAATCTCATATGTGTAGCTTTAATAAATCGTCTTAAAAAAACCCATAAAAATCAGACTCCATTAATCTCTTATACTCACATGGGTTTAATTATATATGTTTACACATAGGTATAATGCCTTTCACCTTAAGCAATTATGCACTTATAAGTATAGTCAAAGCTATTACATGAATATCATGTACTATCAAAGGTATCATCTTAGTTTAAAATGCTCTTATTTGCCATGAATAACCAACCAATGGAGATAGTCGATCTCAATATTATTTATATTATGTGAAATACATAATATCATATATATATAATATATATTATATACATATTCATAGATACTCTTAAATACTATCTTGTATTTATATATGAATATCTATGTATATAAATATAACAATTATTATATATTTACACATATATATTTGTATTTATGCTTAATAATAATATTGGTAAAGTAATAATATATATATTTACGCACATTCCTCTCAGGCATGAATGCCCTTGTGTATATATATATTTATACTAACACCTATATATAAGTTTGTATGTATTTATATTATCAAGTATATATGCCCATACATCTTTATATACTAATTCACATGCATCATATAATATTTATAATATTAGTCATATACGCATTCATCTTCATTGATAAGGTGTGTAGATATATGTATATATTGAGAATGTGCAATTGATATTCCTATGCATATCATATAATCATATGCATGAGTTGCCATTTCAACATATATACCTATATACATCTGAAGTATATTCTCTTGTCAAAGTAGATACACTTATACATTCACAATGAAGGTCTCACTCATATCCAAAGAGACTTGACCAAACTATGAATAGACATAGTAACAAGAGGAAGGATTCACAAACTCAAACAGATATACATCACCCAAACATGCATTCAAAGTAAACCAGACCTTACTAATGTAGATATATTGGTTAAGGAAGACCTACATATTACCCTCAAACTGACTCAGTTCAATCACTCTAATGTGGTGTGTGTGTATGCTCAGATAGTTTACTTTACTGGTTACCCGACCAAGATCTTCTCTCAAGTGATACTTCCCCTCCCCCTGGAGAAATGGGCATTTACCTGCAACCACTAGCACATTCCTTGGAAGTCAATTGTTCACAACAATAAGAAACATATATAAACATCTTCAAAGTTAGAATAACAATAATTCAATAGCCATCTATTCTCATATATGCAATATTTCACCATGAGTAACATCAACTGAGATAACATCAAATGAGATAATATTCATATTGATAACAAGGTACAAGAATCATCAATTCATCTCTAGATTTCACATTACATTCACATTTACCCTATGTAATAATGGTAAATAGTAACT
Source organism: Sequoiadendron giganteum (assembly GCA_007115665.2). NCBI lineage: Eukaryota > Viridiplantae > Streptophyta > Pinopsida > Cupressales > Cupressaceae > Sequoiadendron > Sequoiadendron giganteum. The sequence goes on along the minus strand of CM021101.1, from coordinate 478,774,159 downwards.
TCACAATTTGGGGTGTAACAATAGAATCGAAATTAGAGTGTAGGCTAGACATAAGATCCCAAGTCGTGCGATAGGGAGGAAAGCATATCTGTGCAAAAATTGGTAGGAGGATGATTGTGTGGAATAGACAAACTAATCAAAAGTGAAGTGAAACATAAGTGACTGTATTGAATACATACCAATAGCTTGATAAAAGAAAAAAGACAACAATTTGAAAGGTATAAGGGACACAAAGGTCATGTGAAGGTTGGAGTTAGGAAAGTGCATGGAAATGGGGCTTTACAATAGTAACGACATCAAACATTCAAATGAGAAAAAATAAATTTTGAAGATAAGCTTGGAAGAAGAGATAGAGAGTAGAAAGAATCAGATCCAGAACTGTGTAAGATGTGAAGGATGAGGCCATGTAGAGCCAACTAAATGTAACCCATAATTCAATCAATAAGATCAAGTTTGTCTGAAATCATTTCTTTGTTAAATGTTGAATTAAGGTGGAACCCTACTGTGTGTTTTGTTATTTGTTGAATGATGATTTTGAAGTGGATCTTGGTTTGTGTTTTCTTTGTGCATATGTGAGTTCTCCATCATTTCAAAGAGGTTGGTCTTAGTGTGTAAGTCTAGTCATTAAAGAAAGTTGTTGAAGGGTGGTGAGTTGCATCACTTTGTTGATTCATCATTCCTTCCTATAATTTATCAATTTTTCATTGGCATTTCCATTGTGGAAGTGGAAACACTAACATGGGGTTTGACTAAGGTAATCCCCTAAATGGCACAACATTTCTTCTCTCTTTGAATGTGTAGTTTTTAGGTCCAAAGAAGAGTGGAATAAGTTTGAAGGTTGATTATCCATTGTTGCAATCAAACCCTACACCTTGAAAACTCACAGAAAATTAGTTACAAAGTTATTTGGTCTAGTGATCTGATAGTGCAATAATCAGAGAAAGGAAGCTCTGATATAGCATCAAAGGACTGCAAAAATAGATCTAAAATTGGTCAACAAGGACAGAGGCACCCCAAAGAAACGTCCTCTAAAATCAGGCTCAAATTTATACCACAAGTGCACAGTGTCTTGCTCAATCCATTTCTGTAGTTTGATTTCCTCTATGACTTCTTAGATTTCCTATGTTTTCCTCAAAATAGTCATTTACATCATTAGGTCAATTGAATCATTGCATTTCATCCTTAAGCTCATTTAAAATTTGTTCAAGGGTAGGTTGACTCACCTTTTAGGTTGTAAGTCAGCCCTATATCTTGTTTGAATCCTTCAAACCTCCACTACCTCAAATCTCTAATGAAACATTTGGAAAAGTGCCTAAACCCTAGAAGTAAAACCCTAGAGCTTACCTTTTTCTATGTTTCAAAAACAAATCTATAGGTTGATGAAGAAGCCACTCCATGTCCAATTGAAAGGAGAAAGGACAAAGTCTCAACATATATGTCTCTAAAAACTGATTAGGAGTCTCCAAGCTTGAAGAAGTCACAACATAATCATGGCTAAACTCAACCAAGAAACATGAAAAATCAAGGGAATGAGGAAACTAATGAATGTCAATCTCCAAAGACAAAGAAAATGGGATAGTAGTTATGTTTAAATTTTCATCAAAGAGGAGAGAAACCCCTCAAGTGTGTCCTCAAAATTTTCAATACGAGACTCCACAATCAAGTTAGACATCTCTATCAAGTATTCATCCCATAAAGAAAAATTTAGAAAAATATGATCATCTTGTTGAATAGAAGCACTGATAGTTGATGAAGTAAGAGGTGGAGGAGTAGTAAGATCAATAATGGTCTCTAGAATACTAAGCTTTAGATGACCAAACTTCTCCTCACAAACATGATTCACACTTAATGAATGAGTGTGAATAGTAGTCAAAGGAACATTATCATTAGTATCAACAAAATGGGAAAGGGAATACAAACGAGATGAATGATCAACCATCCCAATAACAATAATATCTCTAGTCTCCAAGTTTTTTATGCATACTCCATTAGGAGTGAACTCAACTATTTTTCCTTGTCCACTATGGGTAATATGATAAAAAAAAAGGAGATTTGGTGACAAGGAAGGAACACAAAGTACATCATTAAAATTTCCTCTTCCATGTCAATAGAACCCTTCCCACATACCTTTATATATGTGTTATTACCCATCAAAATATTAGGTGAATTTCAAGGCTCGAAAGAAGAGAACATTCTCATAGATGATGCCATATAATGAGATGCCCCTAAATCAAGAAGCCATCTTATAGATTTAGAACTTGTAGAGGCTAAGAGTGCTTGTCTTTTCATTTTTTTGAGTCCATTTGTTACTCCTACATTCCTTGACTCTGATGATGAAGTTTTTGTAGATTGAGATGATGAAGAAGAAGAAGAAGACATTGATGAGGGAAACATAATGTTTTTCTTTTGAAGAAGGTGTGTTACTTCATCAATCTTCTTATCATAACATCTATTCTCATCATGTCCTAGCCTGTTATAATATGCACATTTAAACTCATTCTTTTAGATGAGTCCTCTTTGGAAGAGAAGTTGAACTCAAGAGTACTATTTGAAGGTTATTCTTTACCTTTCTAATTAGACTTGGGGTCCTTATTTTGCTTCTTACATTTTCCACTTGAAGCCTTTTGTTCTTTTACAAGAAGAGCTTGAGATGCAAAAGTCTTCAATTTTCCCATGTGTGCCAAATTTGCTTCTTCCCTTGTGAGTTGAGCTGCAAAATCATCAAGATAATGAATTTTGTATGCATTTCCAAGGGCATTCCTTTTAACATAAAATGTAGAAACAAACACTAAATAATCAGGACCTAGCTTAGCAAGAATAAAAATAATCAATTGTTCATCCTCTTGATGACCTCACAGTCAAACAACTATAGTCTAAGAGAATTGATCTTAGAGAAGAAGTCTTGAATATTATCAAAATATAAGGGATTAAGACTCGTAATTTAATTCTCCAACTTGAATTTTCTCATTTTATCTAGCTTACCAAAGAGACTCTATAAAGGTAGTCCAAACATCATTAGGATGATTACAAGATGTAACATGATATCTAAGATATGGAGAAATGGACAAAATAAGAGTACCAACAGCTCCATCCTTTTTATCAAAACATTTTTTTCTGTAGTTCCTATAGGTTCTTGATTTGTGCCAAATGTGATTATTTGCAACTTCAATTTAAATAATAACACCCTCATTCATGATTTTCATTCATCATAGTTATATGGGATTAGAAGTACATTTTTTGGTAAATCCATGATAAAATTAAAAATTACAATAGAAGAACAATAAATTACAACTCAAAATACAAGCAAATAACTCCCCTATGCCAAAGAAATGCTAATTTTTTGCAAATTTACAAGTTATACCAAAGTACCAGTTTGACTTCAAAATGAAATATTAAAATTTTGGCAAAATAAACTAAAAAAAGTGCATATAGAAACCTAAATTTCTCCTCGATACCTTCTTGATCAGGGAAAACTTTAATGGTGAATATTTTCCAATTGGCGAATATTAGATATTGGTCAAGTCGAAATTGGTGAATTAATCGCACCCAACAGGGTGGCCAAATTGCTCGAATTTTATGAATTATCGGTTCGATGCATGTCCATTCCCCATCGATTTATTTTATGAGGCATATTTAAGTAATCTATTTCCCATAACAAACTACGCATTTCAAATGGACCGATTAATATTTTTGCTTGGAATCTTGGAAGCATGTAATAAATCACCTACATATTCACCAATACTATTAAAACAACATTGTGTATTAGGACCCATTTCGCCAATTAAAATTTATAAATAGTTGCTTGTGAGGACCCATTTCAACAATTAAAATTTACAAATAGTTGCTTATGAGGACCCATTTCGCCAATAACATTAAAAAATAATTACATTTGAGCACACATTTCACAGATTGTTGTGACACCTCCATGCTAATCGTAGGACCATAATCGCCTTGAAAATTGCAACATATCATTGTATAATCACATGAGATTCACCAAATTTTTAATATTCCATTTTAAAACCCATAGAATTTGCCAAATATGGATTGATATAAATACAATTGAAACTATCATTTATCATTACACATTTTGTTCAGTTTTGAACTTGTGAGCTCTCAATTCGGAAGTTGGACTTGGAACCTTGAATTTGATCATAGGCAAGTTACAAACTTACAACACATGCATTCCTGCATTAACGGATAGCAATTTAGTGAAAACTTAAACTTAAAGGTGAGTGGTCATTTCTTCATAGTGTTATAAGATTTATTTATCTCTTTTGCATTCTTGCTTCAATCTTAAAGATGATATTGAGTAGGGAATGGGATCTATATTCTTTGTCCTTCTTAAAAAAGAAGACATTTTTTCCAACTTTTATTCGAAGTGAGAGATCAATATGTCGAGCAACAAGTGCAACAAGGGTAAGCCTCCTCAGGGTGGTGAAGGGACTGGGAGGTCATCAAAACACCCAAAATGTAGAGTTACCATATAGAATTACTCTGGAATTGGCAATGTCTCTAATCCATTAGATCAAGATGGAGCTACATCATCAACTCTTCCACCAAATATTAATTAAGAAGGAATTCACAATACCTCACCACCACCAGAAGGTCAAGGTGAGATTGTCATTGAGTTAAATGAGTCAAATGAGGATGGCAATACTGTAGAAGATGTTCCAAGGGATACCCTGGTTATCTAGAATGAGATAATTGACCTAGATGATGTTGGTAGCAAGAAAAGAAAAGGAAAATCAAAAGTGGGGCATGTTGATGTGTTTTTTATGCACTTCTCAACACAGGTAATGTATATGTGCACTACCTCTCTTGAAATACAATCTTCCACAATCAAATTGTAGAACACTATCCCAAGGTCTCTAATGTCAGGTCTTGACAGTGCTTGGAATATCTCAATTGTTTCATGTGATTTGCTAGAATCACAAGGTGGACTTATGGATGAGTTACAAAGTGTGGGAAGTTGGGTCTGGAAATGGAGTTATTAATATGGGAGAGTTGTTGTACATTTGTTGTAGGTTCAAACAGAAGTCTAAAACTCCATTTCAACATCAGATTTAGCTTTATAATGTGAAATTAACCTTAGCATAGGCTACTCATTTTTTATTTTTTTTAAAAGGCAAGGAAGAGAAGAGGTTCCTGGACCTGAAACTATGAATGAATAGTTATCATGGAGGCTACTACAGTAGAAAAACTCCCTAAACTAAGTTTTGCTTGGCCAAGAGGAACCTATAGTTACACAAAACCAGAGCAATCTTCTAAGGACTGCATATTTTCAAATTGCACATGCACATCATGAACATGCAAATGAACTTAAGTTGCAACAATAAAGTAAAGAATATCATACTAGTTTTACAAAGTGATTCATCATCAACAAACCACAAAAAGCATGAGCTGGAAATTCATCAAATACAGTAACAACAAACACCATCATCACTTCCCTTCAAGAAACTACAACTAAACTAATAGGGAAGTAGAACCATGCACACATAATGAGAAAACTCAAAAGGAAACACCCATAAATCATGAAATGTTGCTTTCTATTGCTGCAAAATGCTTTTACACCAGCTCTCCAACCATTTACAAATGAGGGGGAGACCCCTATTTATAGTTTTCCAAAGCCCGAATGAATGGATAGGATTGAATTACATTGTGTGGCCCAAATTTGATTGCACTAGGGCTTCACCTACCCCACAATATTCAACAATTTAAAATACATCTTTTGTCTTTTTCTCTATTTTGTCTTTTAGTGCCCAGGTGCTATAGCAGTTTGTCTTCTAGCTGATTTCCCTTTCATTGTAGTTGAAATTGGCTGAAATTTTCCCTTTGCTTGATAGACTTGTAACATGCTTCATTGGATCAAACGAGCTTGTCGATGACTGGCATCAATGGATTGGTTCCCCCTGATTCAGGCGAACATCCCCTTAAAGATCACCATCATCTGGTGAAAAGTAGGATAGCTCCCCTTATGCATCTTCAAGGCCACCCCCTTGCATTTTTTCATTGACTTCCTTGGCACAGGCCTTCTTCTAATGTCAGCTTTGTTGATGTGTGCTACGAAGAGAGGTGGGCATAAAATGAATGGTGATAGGAGCTATGTGCTTTTCCTTGTTCAACTTTCTCAATGGGTCTCCCCGACGAACCCATGGTAGGCTTCTTGAATCCTACATACATGAAGTGTTGTAAGTGTTTTCATATACAAATCAAGGCAAACATTAGTCAAATCCTGCAAACGCCTTGTTACATTCACCCATGCATCATCAAAATATCATAATATTTAGTCTAAATTTCCATTAGCAATTTACTGGAGGGAGTTTGGACGGTCTGGCCCCTAGAGGCTGGACTCCCCTGGCCATAATGTTGTTTTGAAAGGGAAAATAGGGCAGGGCAACCCAAATGATTTCTCCCATCTTCAAATTTAGGCAATTTGAAAAGTTCATGCCGGGGAGGGTCCAATTTGAGCATGTGGGTCAATATTTGATTTTGGATTAGGAGGTATTTGGATCATCATTGGGGCACACAGAGTTGTGTGGAGGGAGAGTTGTCTGGAGTTTGTTGTTTGAAATAGCCATGGTGAGGCAGCATTCCGAGGATGGAGTTTTGGGGTTTGGGACCCAATGATGGCTTAGGCACTTAAGTTTTATCGTTTGTTGCTCATATGGTAGTGGGATGCACGGGACCCGGAGGACGAAAGGTGGACGATGGACGAATGGACAACAATCTGAAAGGGAAGTTACTGGACGATGACGGAGTTCTCAGAACAGCCACGGAGGGATGAAGTTCCAAAAATGGTCAAGGACAGAGTTACAGAAATGGCCAGGGATGAATGGAGTTCCCAGAACAGCCATGGAGGGACGAAGTTCTGGAAACGACCAGGGAGGGACAAAGTTCCTAGAACAGTCACGGAGGGACGAAGTTCTAGAAATGACTAGGGAGGGATGGAGTTCCTGGAACTGTCGTGGAGGGATGGAGTTTCAGAAACAGCCAAGGAGGGATGGAGTTCTCGGAATAGCCGTAGAGGGATGAAGTTCAAGAAATAGCCATGGAGGGACGAAGTTCCTAGAATAGTCGTGGAGGGATGGAGTTCCATAAATAGCCAGGGAGGGACAGAGTTCCTAGAACAGTCGCAGAGGGATGAAATTCTAGAAACAACCTGGAGGGACGAAGTTCCCAGAACAGCCGCAGAGGGATGGCGTTCCGAAAACAGACAGGGGGGACGAGGAGGGATGGATTTCCCAGAATAGCCATGGAGGGACGAACTTCTAGAAATAGCTAGGGAGGGATAGAGTTCCCGGAACAGCCGTAGAGGGACGGAGTTCTGGAAACAGCCGGGGAGGGATGGAGTTCCCGGAACAGCCACGGAGGGGCAGAGTTTCAAAAATAACTGAGGAGGGATGAAGTTCTTGGAACAGCTGCGGAGGGACAAAGTTCTAAAAATAGTCGAGGAGGGATGGAGTTCTCGGAACAGTCGCAAAGGGACGGAGTTCCGGAAACAGCTAGGGAGGGACGTATTTCTTGGAACAGCTGTGAAGGGATGGAGTTCTAGAAACAGTCGAGGAGGGACGAAGTTCCTGGAACAACCACAAAGGGATGGAGTTCCAAAAATATCCTGGGAAGGATGGAGTTCCCAAAACATTCACGGAGGGACGAAGTTCTAGAAACAGCCGAGGAGGGATGGAGTTCCCAGAACAGCCGCGGAGGGACGGAGTTTCAGAAACAGCAGGGGAGGGACGAAGTTCTGGAATGAAATTTTTGCGACTTCCCAAAACTTAACGAAACCTTGGTAGTTCACTTAGGCACCACAAAAAAATCCCAAATACATGGGAAACTTGTCCCCAAAGTCAAAAATGAAGGAAAGAGTGAGTCGAGTGAGCAAGGATGGGGCCTGGAGGACGCCAAGGCAATGGGCAAAGGGAAACCCGTAGGGGCACTTCCACAAAAGTAAAAGACTTAGCGAAACCTAGGTAGGTGAATTTGGTCAAGGGAATTTGATCATTTGACGATACATGACCAATTTAGGCTCTAGGAAAGGGGCACCTAAAATGAGATGGGAATAAAGTAGCTCGTCTAGAGCGAAAAGAGGGGGTCCTTGCTCACTGCAGGGTGTGTGTGCAAAAAATGCACAACAGGGTGCGAGTGGGAAGTGACAAGGAATTTTTCATCTTGATTAGGTGTCAAAGTACCCATTCATTGTACCAGTAAAGAAAGCAAACAAAGATGAAACTCTAACAAAATGCAAGTGTTTGATTTGTAGTTGGAAATGTAAAAGAGACAAGAAGTTGGAGCTAAAGCTTGACACTATAGAAAATCATATCGATAAAGTTTATGAAAAACAAATCATAGATAGAAAGGAACAATCAGTAGTATGATGGAAATTAAAGGAAGAATGCATTCATGTTAAGTATGTCACGAAATATGAAGAGCCTAAGAAAAGAATGTTGAAGCTTGTTGCATGTGGAGGTACAATTGAGGCTCAATTTGGAAAAGTAATGGAAGGAGCACAACTAGCAAAAATTGTTCAAATGAGTATTGTTTTTCATATTTTGTCTAGAGGGCATCCTATGACAGACTACCCAGAATATTTTAATTTATTATCTTTTTTGGGTGTTCCTCACTTTCCTAGCGCACATTGGTTAGTAAATGCTGGATAGCAATGAGAAAATTGTCTTGTTGTAGTGTAAAAGCAAGACTTAAAGGAGAAATTAAAAGAGTCAAACTTCATTGCATTATCTTTAGATGAAGTTATTGCAGTAGATAATACTTCTTGGGTTTGCATGCATGTGTATACTGTAAAACAACATATTCACCAAGCTCATCTTCTCTATGTTCATAAAATGAAGGATAGTTCAACATCACAAAATCTATTTGAACTAGTCAATAAATCTTTGAATGAAATTGCAAGTATGGATGACTTGACAATTGCCAAAAAGTTGGTGTGTGTAGGAGCTGCAATAATGCAAGGTCACAGGACTAGTGTTTGCACAAAGTTACAAACTACTTGTGCACCATACATTCTTGGAATTCACTGCATGGCCCACAAAATGAATTTAGCATTGAGAATTGTAAGCAAGTTTCCTACAATATCAAAAGTTGAAAATCTAGTCTGCGAGCTCTACACATACTTCTGTTGAAGTCCCAAACGTTTCATAGAATTTTAAAATTTTGCTAAGGGAATAATAGTAGGAAACAAGCTTCTCAAGGATGTTGATACTAGATGGATCTCCTTGCATGGACCAATGCAATGAGTTCTTTCAGAATATCAATCCTCGATTGGAGTAATGTATGAGCATCGCAACACATTAGACAAAGCTCCTAACCTCTTACATAGGTTAAGCAATATAGAGACACTCTTGACTTTAGCTAGTCTTCTCCCCATGCTGGATGAAATGAACAACATTGTGAAAAAATTCCAAGACAAAACTATGTATATTAATGAATATGCCAAACTACGTAGAAATACATGCACCACCCTCGATCATCTATATCTAGAACTAACTTCTAAAACCCAATTTTTTTCATCTAGTAGAAAATTACAAATTTGAATCAACCTGATAATTATTTATAGTTTAATACAAGTGGGTACTTATGTATCTATGTATATGGATTTGAGATACCAATGTACCATTGTACGACAGCCAAGCGCTCTATTAGAGAAGTACCTGTTACAAAGGAATCTTTTAACGACATTGTTAAATTTGTTAATGATAATTTGAAGGAAATTGCAAAACTTCTTTCCACATAGATTTATAATAGATTCCCTCGAGAAGAATTAATTGAAGCCATGGGTATTTTGTATCCTCAATTTTGGATAAACCAAGATAGCCCAACCTATTTTCATGATAAAGTAAAAATCTTGGTCGAACACTTTTTGAAAAGTGTAAAATACAATGAGCAGACAATAGAAGGAATTATCAATGGAGATAAGCTTAAAAAACAATGTAAGAATTTTGCAAGAAGTATGATGGACCATTTTGATTCCATGAAGAAGCCCTTTGAACTAGGATCAATAGCAAAGGCTTGGACAAACTTAGGTTAGAGTGAAATATTGTGTAGTTTGATATCAAAATATTTCAAACTTTTTGATTTATGTCAAACAATGATATTGGGGTTGGTGGAGGATGGGAGAGTTTTCAATTCATTGGCATTTTTGAAATCGAAGATAAGAAATAAACTAGACAAGAATTTGGAAAATTGCTTGAGGGTGAAAGGAACTATGTATAATATCAAAAAAAATCCTTTTGAAAGGGCACTCACAATCTAGAGGTCCATATTCAAAAGAAGAGGGTTGTGCAACACTACAAATGTTGGTATTGGTGGCACTAACAATGGGACAAATGACAGTGACACAATGAATGTTGAATTTATTACGTAGGGCAAAGAAAATGAAGAGCAGACTCGAAATCAAGATGACTATTTTACTTTATCTCAAGTTGAATGTTAGTTTGAGGACCTTGACTTGATTTGGTAAATGGAAGTGAATTAGCAGCTTTTAGGTATTTATATTGTACTTCATGAATCATTTTCCAAACTATAGTTGATGATATTTTATATTGTATTCCACAAAATTGTGAATCATTGCACTTTATGATATTTTATTTTATATTGTACTTCATGAATCATATTCCAAACTATAGTTGATGATATTTTATATTGTATTCCATGAAATTGCGATATTTTATATTTTATATTTTATTCCATTATATTGAATTTGACATGTGATTTTGCATCATTTTTAAAGAACACTTATCACACTACTTAAAAATTCCTATTGCATTTTCATTCACATAATATTTGATAAATAATTGAAAGGAATATTAATCCATTCCTTGAACAAAAGCTAATAGTTCAACATCCATAACATAAACACATGATGTGATATGACAACTTATAAATAGCCCTTGATTATTTTGAGTCAAAAGATAGTGAATAAAATACTAGAGAGCAAGATAGGTCGATATTCAAAATTAAAGAGATACATTTAAGTATTTGAGTCATCTTTTGTTATTATAGAGAAAAATTACATTTCCTATATGTGCTGTCAAATATCTTAAACTATGCAAAAAGAGCTTTCAGAGAATGAGATGAAAGATCAAAAAAAGGAAGCAAAAAGTAAATAAGTGAAGAACCTCATCTCAAAACTTTCTAGCAACCAAATTCTCAAACAAGAGGCATAGGAATAAAAGCATGGATCCACCCACAGGTCGGGTAAAAATCATCCCATGCCTTAACCATATCCGTAGAAGGCTAGTCATGAGCTAAGAGATTTTTCGAATTCTCAAAATTTTGATAATACTTGGCATCAATTAAAGCACTAGCCTCTTTACAAAAAGTTTCCATCTATTTTCTGCATTGACCATCTTGTCTGAATAAGAAACAATCTGATTTAAATCAAGATCATCATCTTTGAAAATCATAAGGAGGAGTGTGGGGATTAGAATATTGAGACTATCCTTCCATTCCTCTAGGGTCTTCAACTCCCCATTATCTTATAACAAGCAAGGTACAACCCTTTTGTCAACATTTATGAAAGATTTCATTTTTTCTTGTGCAACTTCAATTATACCTTCCAAATACCCTTTAAGATTTTGTGCCATCTTGACAATCGCAAAAGTAAGATAGATACTAGGTGGGGCATCAAAATTTTGTTTAGATCCCTTATACATACCGTCCAAAGATGAAAATCTAGAAATCCATTGTTCAAATATGCATTTGAGCCACTTTTGATCCCCACTTACTCTAGTAATGGAATTTCTCAAATTCAGATATGACACATAGATATTTTCCAGCCTTCTTAAGATTTGAGACAGTCTGAGCTCCAAGATGCACTTTGCAATGCACACATTATCCTTTTGTTGATTTTGTTGAGCATTCTTTAGCTGCTCTTCCAACATTTGAAACTTTTCTTTAAGCTCTACATTTTCAATCATCACATGAGTAGGAGGGACTGCAGAAGAGGAGCCTGCTTCCTACACACTTTCAAGAAGGGATTTTTGTTTAGAACATAATACTTGTAGCTAGTTGTAATATTCCATGAGATCATTTTGTTCCTTAGTCACTGTATTAATTCTATCTTACAACCTTCAAACACTAGCTTCATTAAACTTGGCAACATCTACCACTAATGTAACAGCTTCAGGGGTAGAGGTGTCAGACACCCTCTTTATAATCGATCTCCCTTTGATACCCTTACCCTTCAATGCTTCAGTGATCGGAGGCTTTTTTGTATTTGGGGCAAGGGCCCAAATTGCGAGGGCTTCCCAATGTTCTTTGAACCCTGATCCTAACAATGCCATCTCTGCTTCCTCTTTTGTGGAGAAAAATTATCCTTCTTGTTTCCTAATAGTATCAAAGACAATTGCAGAAGCAATGTCCCATTCAGGGAGCAATAGCAATCCACTATCTTCTATCATTCTTCTCCCTTCGTCAAGCATACTATTTTTGCACTCAAAATTCATTTATGCCATTACCTTTGTAGCTACTTCATCATAATTTATTAATTTTGTAGAGGCCAATTCCCTCACATCATTAAGGTTATCCCTCCCCATGGCCACATCCAACCCAAACCTTTACTGAAGAAGGCCAACAATATTTGGTCTTGGGGGATGGTATATTTTGTTGAATTTCATCCATGATGATATGAAAATCTTCACTTTCATCTAGATTGATAGGAGTGGGATTGTCAACCAACAATGGTGATTGCTCAACTTTCATCCTCTTTTGTGGTTTCTCTCTTGGGGGAGAATCAAAATCCACACTAATTGTTTGATGGCCAGGGGAAGGAGAGGGAGTGACCTATGGTGGGTATGATTGCACATTTTCTCTAATAATAGGCCCTTGGGGCCTTCTGATAGAAATATTAGGTCTAGGCCACTTTGTTGGTTTCTCTTCCAAGATAGGGGATTTACCAACAACTTTGTTAAAATTCTTCAACGTCGCCTCAATCTTTGCAATTAGGTCAACAATATCATAAAATTTTCCACAATAATCCTTATCATTCTTTATCCTTGTTGCCTCTACCTTGTGGAATGCAATCCATTTCACCTTTCTATTTTTTACCTCAGATTCATCCTTGAAATTTCTTATGACATCTTCATCTAAACCAACCTGATGGAAAAAATCATACTTTTGATACCTTTCCTATCCTCCTATATGAAACCTTCAGGGTCAAAGTCCCTAACATTTAATTAAGATAATCTATATTCCCCAAGCATTTCTTCCAGACCATCTAATCCCTCTCTGGTAAAAGTGAAATCTAAAAAGGCAGTAAGATAAGGGAAAAAAGACCCTTTCTTTTATTTGTCTAAATGAAAGTGATCAGTCTCATTCAATTGCCACATAATTACCATGAATGCCAACTTGGGTGACACAAATATGGATAGCACATGGGGGCCTTTAGGGAAGCCATATACTCTAATAACAACTGAGTTCTCATGGAGGTAATAATCTCCCCAAATATGTTGTACTCCTAACTCCGTCCTCCACTCTTTGGGCCTAAACAAATCCAAAATTTTCTTGTGTAATCCGATTCTAAGTCAACCTAACCTTTCCATGACTTGTCTTACAAAGAAAATCTCAAAAAAATAATAGTTATACTCACTACAATGTTTTTCCCAAATATGGGTCAGCATTGCACTGGAGATCATTGCCCTCTTTATCTTTCATGTCTAGTTGTAAAAAACTGTTGAAATGATCTTTCCTTTTGTAAAAAAGCATATGGAAAAGGAGAGAATACCACATGAAATTCACCTCTGGCTCCTTACCATTTTTCCTTCTCTTAATGTCCACTAGTCGATTGTGAATAACATCAACTAAGAAGCTAGTATAGTCAAAGTCACTATTGACAAAAGGATGTTGTACATCAATAGCCATATACATAAGAGGTGTGTCCATTTTTGAGCCTACATCTTGTCCCAACACTTGACATAATTCCCAATATTTGGTCCTGAAATAGTCATCAAAAGACTTGACATCAAAAGGCTCATATTCAATATCATGGATTCTCAATGACTTTCCATAGAAGCTTTTATGTCTAGACCTAGGGAGTCATTTCACTCTGAAGCTATGTCTATCTTTCTTGTAGTTTCTTCTGAAAGAAGCAAGGTCTATAACCTTTTTTATGACCACATTGAATCTAAAAACCTCACAAATAAACTCCCTATTTATATCCATTACGGCACTTCCATCTAATGCCCTAATTACTTTGATATTTTCATCATACCCAAAAGCAAGGCGTCTAATGAGTTCCACATTTATAAAGATATTAGGAACAACTAGATTCCCCAAATCATAGGTCCATGCATTGGAGACAAGGGAATGGCAGTTTCTTTTTCCATACTAATGTAGGAACAATTCCCACCCAGTGATTGTTTCATCCTCATACTTTAGCTAAGCATCTGTAATTTTTGGCTATGTCTAGCATCCCCTCTACTACATTAGAGCCGAGTTTACATTGATGTTGAGTATTTTTGAGAAACCTAATAACTAGGCCAAAATATCATCCTCAAAGGGTCTTTTAGATGTAAATCCAGAGGGTTGGGTGTTTGACCGATTCATAATTCCAGAATGATTTAAACTAGATTTCTATAGTATTTTGCAAGAGAGTTTGGAGACCTGATTATGAGCTTCAAGAATAACAATGGTGAATTTTTCCAATAAGGGCATACCTATTTTTTAGTTTAGCTCAAGTTGACGTAGAATGAGCGCACCTCTATGGTTTTTTCTACCATGCTAGACCAAACAAATGAACTAAAAATTTATGAAGGCGATTATGAGCCATCATTTGTCACATCTAGTATTACTTCTTGTTCATGTGAGTGCAATTCATTCATCTACCTGTTTATCGATTTTGAATGTGAGCCGTCCATCTGGAAAGCGGCATACAAATCTAAAATTTCAATGACGAGTAAAGACTTGATTTTCTTGAAAAGGATGTAACCGTCCTCTTTGTCCAATAAAATTCTCCCATATCCCACATGCTAATATCATCACATAGTATCCTTCCATGGTTCTGCAACCAAGAAAAGGACATTATGCTATGGGCCCGCAGACTTGTGGAATCCTTTATCTTCCACCACATAATGTACATAAAACAACAAAATTACAGAAAAGTGAATGTTTTGATTTTGATTTTATATCTGATATTAAAGGGGGACTTCCTAGAAAAAGGGGACGCGAGACTCACAACATCGATACCCATAAGTCATAACTTAAAGTTAAACTTTAAGATTAGTCAAAAAGTGTCCTTCCACGGTTCCATAAACAAGAAAAGGTCATTCTGCTATGGGCTTGTGAACTTACGGAATCCTTCATCTTCCGCCACATAATAAATATAAAACAATAAAATTACTGAAAAGTAAAGGTTTTGATTTTGATTTTATATCTGATATTTAAAGGGGCACTTCCTATCAAAAGGGGATAAAGGACTCATGACATCAATACCCATAAGTCATAACTTAAATGTAGAATTTATGAAAGCCAACTTCACAGAACCCGAAGATCACCTACATGCAAATAACCTGTCACAGAAAGAAGAGATGGAGACAAAAAAGAAAAAGGTGCTATGAAAGCTAAGAATGCATTAATCAGAGAGAATAATATAATACAATGAGATCAATCCTTATGAAGGAGATCAAGAAACCCTAAATTTTAACCTAAAAGGAGAGCATTTAGAAATTAGAATAATTATTAAATGCCTACAAAATGCAAACTAAGTTAATCTTAAGAGAAATGTAAAAGGTAACTTAATTAAAATAATTAAGTAATAAACCTTTTACTCTAACACTCCCCCTTAAGATGAACTTAGGGAGTAGCTACAAACTAAATGCATGAACGCAATGGAAGTACAAGCTAGAAAGAAAACAAGGGTCCTGACAACTAGGCCTGATCAGGTACCCGAATACAACCAAATCTATAAAGCGGAGTAAAGGAGAAAACCCAGTGGGAAAAAACTCCTCCCCAAAAAGAGATGAAGAAACATGCTGAAAAAAAAAATGAAGGAAGGCCTCACAAAGACCCCCCAAGGACAACTTCCTTCACCCTAAGCATGGAGTGCAACTGAAGATAGCACGGTGATGCCAAAGGTTTAGTGAAGATGTCAGCAACCTGCTCCTTTGTAGGAATGTACTCCAAGATGAGAGAACCATCCTGAATCAACTGCCTGATGAAGTGCATGTGGATCTCAATGTGCTTAGTCTACTAATTCTCCACTGGGTTGCAAGAAATGTGAATGGCACTTTGATTGTCACACCAAAGAATAGTGGAACTATCAGGGGGAAACCCAAACCCTATCATCAACTACCAAAGCCATAGAATCTCCTAACTAGCTAACACTGTTGCTCGGTACTTAGCCTCTGTAGATGATAATGCAATAGGATACTACTTCTTGCAAGACCATGTGATAGGACTAGAACCAAGGCAAAAAACAAAGCCAGAAGTAAACTTTTGATCATTGACATCACCAACCCAATCTGAGCCAGTGAAGCCAATAATGTGAGGGGACCCTAAAGTGTAGTGAATGCCATAATGATTAGTGCCCTAAATGTACCTCAAGATACATTTAGCAACTTTCCAATGACTCTCATGTTGATCATGTGAGAATCGAGAGACAAGGCCAACCACAAAGGAAAGATCAGGACGAGAATGTGTCAAGTACAACAAACTGCCAACCAACTACCTGTATAAAGTGGGATCTACTGGAGGACTAAAGCAAGTGGAATAAAAAACAACACCTAACTAAAATGGTGTGGGGGCAGGCTTGCAATAAAGAATGCCAAATCTCTAAACAATATCAAGAGAATACTTCTGTTGAAATATGGAAATCCCATCCGAAGATTAAATAACCTGCAGGCCCAGAAAAAAAATGCAGAAGACCAAGATCTATCATCTCAAACTACTCCATCAAAGCTCTCTAAACACTCTGAATCATGGAGGATGAGCTACCTATAATAATGAGATCATCAACATATAGCACAAGAATCAAAAGATCACCCTTCCTCATGTTGAATGTACATTGTGTGATCGGAATGAACATGTGAAGTGAGAGGAAAGCAAGAAAGAGTCCATCTTCTCATACCAAGCCCGAGGGGCTTGTTTGAGACCATATAATGAATTTCAAAGTTTGAAAACCAAATAAGTGTCCTGCACAAATCCCTGAGGCTGCTCCATATAGATCTCCTCATGAAGGTCTATATGCAAGAAGGCACTGCTCACATCCATCTGAAAAACTGTCCATCTCTATGAAGCTACAAGTGAAAGTACAAAGCGAATAGAATTCATCTTAGCAACAGGGGAAAAGGTCTCAAAGTAGTCAATACCCTCCACCTAAGAAAACCCCTTCACAACAAGACATTCCTTATACTTATCAATGGAACCATCTGTAGCCTACTTGGTATGGTACACCCACTTGCATCGAACCAATTTTCTTCCCTTCAAAGAGGAAAAAGATCACAAGTATGATTCTTCATCAAAGAAGAGTACTCCTCATCCATAGCCCTATCCCACTCAAGGTGACCTGTCATCTCTAAAAACTTCTGAGGATCATCTGAAATGGTATGACTCAAAAGGCTAGTACCAACTGTCTGAGCACGAGTGCGACGACTATCTGAAGGATCACCTGCCAAAGATCCAGCTACCTCAATAGTAACACAGGCCCACTTGGGAAAATGTTGAGTGCCTGGTAGTGGTGGAGATGGTGCATCATCATCTACATCATCCTCAAGATATAAGTTCCTCAAGAGATGAAGAGGGAGGAGTAGGCATTGAGGGAGAAGTTGGTGATGCAGAATCCATCAGAGGAAAGCGCTCATCAAATTGGAAATCCCACTGAAACAAGACCTCTCTGGAATCAGGATCAAACAACCTATGCACCTTAACATCCTCACAGTAGCCAACAAATATGAGTGGTCAGCTCTTCCTCACCATGGCTTTCTGCTGAGCATCGGGAATAAATGCCCAAGCCTCACCACCAAAAACTCAAAATGTAGAAACATCAGGCTTGACACGAGTCAAAGCCTCCTAAGGAGTCATATGTTGCAATGCCTTATGAGGCATCTGATTCTGAATATAATTGGTACAATTGAATGCCTCATCCCAAAATGAAGAACTCATAGCTCGAGATTGTATCATACAATTGGCCATCTCCCGTAAGGTTCTGTTCTTTCTCTCAGCAACACCATTCTATTGAGGGGTGTAAGGTACTATAAGCTAATGCTATAAACCATACTTAGTGCAAAAATCCCTGAAAGCCTGATTTACATACTCCCCCCATTATTTGTGTGTATCCACTTGATAGAAAGTCCAGACTGCTTCTCCACAAATGTCTTAAAGATCTTGAATGAATCAAAGACACCAGACTTGTACTTAAGAAAGTACACCCATGTGCATCTAGAGAAGTCATTAATTAAAGTGAGCACATATCGGGCCCCTGAAAAAGGAGTAGAAAAATACATAAGGTCACTGTGGACCAACTCCAAGGATGCCTTGGCACGTGTGGCTCTATCCGTAGGAAAAGAATCTCAATGATGTTTTCCAAGTGCACAACCATGGCAAATGCCATCAGTACAAGAAATCTTAGGGAGACCAATCACTAGTGCCTGTGTACTCATCTGTTATAGATATCTGTAATTGGCATGGCCCAAACGCTCATGCCAAAGCCTTCTCACTAAGTTTGCATGTGCTATAAGAGAGGAACCTAAACTTTCTGAACTCTCAAAGCCATCAAATCTGTATAAGTGAGATGCAGAATCAACACTCCTAGTAGCCACAACCAAGTCAAGATCATGAAGGTCTTGAATAACCACATCATGTGGTGAGAACTCAACTGTCTTACTAGAGCTAGAATGGAAAATCTGATAAAAGGAAAGAAGTTTTGTCAAAATGTCAGGAACAACAAGTACATCCTGAAGACAAACACCATCCAATGAAATAGTACCTGAACCCTTAACTAAAAGTTGTGTTGAGTCACCCACTACAATGTGTGTAGTACCAATAGGGGCAAGTGTGGTGACCAAATCTTGTGTGTGAGTCATATGGTGAGAAGCACCAGAATCTAGAATCCAAGTGGACCCTGAAGATAATGCTCATGCAGAAAGAGCACGACCTTTCCCTGTGGGTGGAGAAGGAGCCTAAGGTGAGGTGATATGATATTGTTGCATGACTTCCTCTAAAGCCTCCAATTGTTTCCAACACCTGGAAATTGGATGTCCTTCCTTGCCACATAAATTGCAAGGATCACCTGATTTCTTCTTAGTCTTGGAGGAAGACTCGCCAAACTTAGAAGATTTTCCCTGTTTGGGATGGGATTGTGGTTTTGAATCAGACTTTAGAGGGGGCTTGGAGGAATTCTGACTACCAGCTAAATCTATCTTTGGCTTCTATTTTTGTTTCTACTTCCCCTTAGATGAATGAGCTACTAGTGCTTAGTTCTTAGATCTGGTGAGAGCATCCAACTAGGATATATTGGCCTACTCTCATGTCTACCGATCACATAACACCTCAAAAGTAGGCATGGTAAAGCGAGCACCCAAGGCATCCATAGTAGAATATAATGTAGAGGAAAAAATCTAAAATGGACCACGAAGCTTAGAGAGAATCAGGTAAATGCACTCTTCATTTGTTTTGTTCTTACCACAACCCTGTAACAATTATTACAGTGATTTGAACTTCATCAAAAAGTCCTCAATGGTAGGATATGAATCAGGTACTAAGGAAGTCAATTTGGCCTCAATCTGAAGTCCACAAAATAGAATAATGGTGTTGTTGACACAAAAATTTGCAGGGGCAGCAGCCTTATGGGAAACTTAGCTATTGGGGGACCTATGCACGTAGCTAAGTGACCTCCACTTTTTATTGAAGTCGGCTCTTCATTTTTATGGGGGGTAGGTAAAGGGTGAGAAGAATAACATGAAATGATCAAACCTAAACTAAGGCGATGCGCCAAATCATAAGAGAAATAACTAAGCACAATGCTGAGACAAAGGCTCGAATAGTAACTATTGTTTATCAAATAGGTGATTCCCAACACTGAATACATAAGAACATCTCACTCTTTGCATAATATTACTCATACAACATAAACCAACATAGAAGAGTAGCAACATGATCTATATTTTATTAAGTTGCATCAAGATTACAAAAGATTGAGATAGATGTTCATATACACCAAAAAATACAAGCACAGTTTAATGTCACATTAAATGCATGAAAATAGAAAGGCTGAATTGACTGGCACAGTCTGCAAGTTCAAATTTAATAGAAAACACTACAAAAGGCTCATTCCCAGTGCTCGGGAAGATTTTTAAATCTATCTAACAACAACCTATAAAATGAGGAAAAGGCTGCTTAAATAAGCTAGTCCACCGCCTGAAATCCCTACGAGAAAGATGCTTAAGGGAAGCCATCAATGATCCAGATCTTCTTGAGCAGACACTAACAGAAAGATCATCCAACATTGTGCTAGCAAGCACGTCCCTTAAGAAACCTGGACTACGTAGCAGCAGAAGAGAACATGCGGCAGTAGAAAAGAAAACGTGGCAGAGAAAAGAACACATGGCACAAGCGTCGAAACCAAGATAACGGATACAGGAACGAGCACCACACATCAAACACACAGAGCCCGGCAAAAGACAGGTGAGATAGATCAAGAGAAAGCTTTGATAGGAAGCCACATGTTCCAACTCCCAGTAAAAGAAACTGCAGTGTGGGCCCAACTCAGAAAGAGACAAGTGAGCGCCACACATAAAGCAAACTAAGCTTGGCAAAAGAAAAACCATACGGCCCAACATAAAGCTTCGATAGGAAGCCATGTGTTCCAACTCCCAGCAAAAGAAACTGCAGTGTGGGCCCAACTCGAAAAGAGACAAGCGAGTGCCATGCATAAAGCAAATGGAGCTCGGCAAAAGAAAAACCATACGGCCCAACAAAAAGCTCCGATAGGACAACGCACGTTCCACCGAGAAGCTGCTAGTGATACAGAAAAAGGCGAAGCTGGGAATTGAAAAGAAACCGCGAAGGAAAAAGTGGTGCATGAATAAACATTCACAGTTTGGTGACTCACGGGGGCATTTCGCCTATGGAATGGAGAACCCCAAAAACTCTAGTCTTGTAGACCAGTCCAACTCCATCACAATTTCTCAAAGCCGAGAGAGGGTAGTCTAAAGGAACGTCCAGACTTCATTCGATGGCCCGGAGAGAGTGCGCAGATTTTCATGCACCATGTTAAGATCAATTATTGCCTTAAAAGGCAATCCACTAGATACCTTTGCCTCCAATTTGAGCTGGAAAAAGAGTTGTTCTAGCTGATGTACTATTTTTTCAACATTGGTGGTAGTTGGAGATTGATCAAAGGATTGGAAAAATGACAAATCCTGCTTCTTCTTCTCAATTTTTTCGATGTTGTGCTCAATGCCCCCCACTGTTTGATCTGTTATGAAGGGTGATGGAATCCCTCATTGGGTTAAGCAGGAAAATTTTGCTTGCATATCACTAGTAATCTAGGTTAGCCTAGCTTTGCACTCTCCGACATGTTGGACGACCTCATGCATAGAGATGAGAATATTTACTCCCATGGCTGTCGTTGTTTACTCCTCAATCCCTACACTGCTCAACACTTCATCGAAAGCTATATACAATTTTCCCAATAGCTTCCTGGCCTCCGTAACCTTATCGAAAGTCATTTCCTGCACTTGCTACACCGTTTTACTCACCACCCCGTATAAACTGGTTGCTTGCGCCATAAATTTGAGAGTGGGTTGGAGTGTAAGGCACAATATTTTGATCTTATCCTAGTATGATGCATGTAGCTCCTTAGCAATCTCCAGCGGGTTTATTTGTGGTGCAGGAGGCTAGGATTTCAAAAGGTCCAATTCCACATCCTTTCTACTCAAATCCATCCTCAATTCTACAATGCTTCCCCCCAAAGCCAATAACTGATTCTTCAGAGCAAAAATTTCTCTCTTTCTCTCCCAAGGCCAATTCGGCTTGCCTCTGCTTCTCAGTTTCCTACTCCAAAGGGACATTCATTTCATTTACTTCTTCATTCGTACTCTGTCAAAGTTATTTCAAGCCACCATTTGCCTACTTCAATTCATCACGGAGGGTTGCTTTCGTCGCTCGAAACTGCTCAATTTCTCTTCGTAGGGCCGGAACAACTTCCGCACCCAAAGCCTGAAACTCAGTGACTTTGTTTTCAAAGGCATTCCTCTCTCCATAGGCAATTGATTTTGACTTCTTGTGCCTTATGCTTGTTTGCTTAGATATCAACCTTTCCCTTCACCTCTTTCATTTTCTCATCCTTTTTCTTCATCTGGCAACTAAGCTTGAGGAAGTCGGTAGTCACCACCCTCTGGGTCTCCTCCATTAGTTCAACTTTATCCTGTGGACGAGCCTACTGCAAATCCATCCCTACGACATTGACAGAATAATCACTTGGCAACATTTCTCCAACCGGCTTGATCACATTGGGTGTAATATTTGCAAACATCAATGAATTTTAGCCTTGGTTGAACATGGTTTGCAAAAGAGACTCTACTTGTCTGCTTGCATCCTTTTCCCTCCTTTTCTGTATTCGGCTTACCCAGGCACTTTTGTTTGCATCCACCTACGAGAAATATTTCTAGGGTGAAATACCTATCCCACCAGCAAAAGGAAACTCTCGGGGAACTGCTAGTGGGAAAGATAGCATGCTTAAAGTATCAACGGATTTGGTAGGCCTCATAATAATTCCTGGGGAGAAAGGCGAGATAAATTGACTACCCGGAGATGATGAAAACTTGGAGGGAAGAAAGGTTGGGGAAGCACTTATAGACATGCTAGGTCTTGAGGATATAAATTGCTGACTCAGAGGGTTAGGACGTGCCACCATTTGTGTTTCAAGGGTGGGAGAAATAGCAGGAGATGGAAAGGGACCCCTAGGAGAAATAATATTGTTTTGCCCTGGGTAACCAGTGACAGGAACAGCTGGTGCGAAGGACGTAGTAGGGGCAGACGCGGAGGAGACCAAAGACATAGAAGAGAGGGAAGAAGGGGGAAAACATATGTGGGCTTCCTGTAGACTAGCAGCAAGTACGACCACTTCTTCACGCAACGAATCTTCTCCTTTTCCAGCTTCCTTTGTTCGTGGCCTTTTCTCCTCCAGAGAACTGTCTAGATCCAAAATAACCTTTCGGTGGCATCCGTAACTTCTCGACCTCTTCACGCCACAACTAGAGGAGCTAGTGGGCTCTGACATTGTGTATTTGAAGAGTCCTCCTACTAGGACTAATGTCCACTGATTGTCGCTCCTTGTGCAGGATCTTTTTCAACTATGGGAGCCCTCTGGGCTACCTCTTCTCCATGCTCTGAAGTTGCACTTTCCACCTCACAGAACTTCTCAAAACCCAAAGGGTTAGGAGATTCTTCACTGTCTAGATGCTCGTGACACCAAATATCATCAAACGTGTCATTCGATTCCACCTCTTGGAAGAGCTCGTTAGTCATTTTTATCTCCTGCATATACGTCCAAAAATCTTTAATTATATCAAGCCTCCACCGGAGCTTGTTCAATTGCCTGCATAAAAATTGATTTATTTTGTGATTGGGGTTGGGCTTCACCATTATATGATAAAAGTTTAGCCAAGGCGATTGACCCGAGTTGGAAGGGATATACTCCAGGCTGACGTATAATCTCACATTCCCCTCATCTGCATTTCTCTGAGGGTCCCAAAATGGTCGAGGCTGGTGTGGAATCTTAATGCCAATCTCCAACATATTGCCCTTTGGATTATACCACCAGGTGTCACTGATGACCATTAGCCCAAGGTAACCCAATTTAGAGTATAAAACCTCAGAGCTATTTACCCTTGAGCTCTTTTTCTTTACCAACGATATAGAGCCGAACATGGCTGGCAATGCCAAATGGAAGTTAGATGTTTCCCTCCCCAGTAATCATTTTCAATGTTGCATAGCTGCCTAAAAAATTTGAGGGCCAATACCCTATCATAAATAAAACGTGGGAGCCGGAAAGGCTTCCGGATGAAACCTTGCATACGGAGCATTATGAAATTCATTCCAGAGAACCAATTGCAAGGTGGAACAAGCCCCTTCATCCACGATATTTTGCTCTGTGTCAAGCAAGCAGACATACTACCTCCATTGTGATCCAAAGCTCACAAAGTTGGAGCTAGGAAAGTGTCTGAAAATGCGTAGTAATCAAAAGTTTTTGATAGGACAGGAGTCCAGGTCGAGACTGGCCTTCTCGTGCCATGTTCATCAAATGCTACCAAGGCCATATATTGCTAGAAATAGTTGAGATTTTGATGCAAAATCATGTAGATTAAGAAAGAGGGATACCTGAACTTGGAACCAGGTTCAAAATCCCTCAGCTGCCGACACATCCCTTCAACTATGACTTTTGCAAGGTCCATCAGCGGAGGTGTGGCATTCTTTTTCAACATAAAGCTGAAACTCATCTGGAAGTCGAAAACTTCCCTGTCTGTATCTAATCCACACACCAACACCAACATGGAGAAGACAGAGGCCGAACCTGCTCTAAAAGTAGCCAGACCAAGTGGGAAGCTAGGAGGGACGGAATTATCTGACGGCTGACCCGTCTCGGTGTTATAAAATTGTTGCGCCATCTGAAGCGTCCTCCAGTAAATTTGTAGTTTGGAAATATCAAAATCTTCAACATTCTCAAGAGAGTTAAAAGGAATGCATAGCATATCTTGAAGGGCCTGGGGATAGATTACCACCCTAAAATTTTGGCCACTTATGATTCCTGTCCGGGCGTCAAAACATTTCGCGCAAGCCGTCACAATCTTCGGACAGTGATGCACCGAAGGAACCATGTACTGGGGAAGCCCATAGTTCCACAAACATTCATGAAAAGGATCAATAATTTTCTTCATTTTTTCACATGCAGCCTCGCTTAAGCTTTTGGGGTTCTCAGATAACCCAAGATCTCGAACGTTATCCCAATCTTCTGATATCAAAGCCTGGTTTCTTGCAGAAACCTCACTTAATACTTTTTGGTCCGCTAGCTTAATGTAGGGCCAGGATGGCTTTGCTAGAATACCTGGGGTAGCAAAGGAATCTTGGGTGTATATGTTTACGCAAGGCACAAGCATTCTTTGTTCTTCAATACTCTCAGTGCCTATGGCCTGTGTTGAGCTCTCTGTAATTTCAACCATTTCCTTGTATTTTTGAAGGACTCTGCAAACTCTACAACCCTTAATCTTTTGAGAACATTTTTCTTCTTTGCAAATGATTCAGACGGTTACACACTTTGTCAAGCTTACACAATAAATGCCCTCTGCGCGCTCCATCCTGTCTTTTTGATTTTTGAGAAAATCAGTTTAGCAAGGGTACGTGCCATCTTTTCACATTAGTTACGCCATTCACCACTAACCCTTTTTTGAGCATGCGAAGAGATCGCCAACCTGCCAAAAGACTCTTCACATTTAAGAGATATGACCTCTCATACGGTGGCTCTTGATTTTTCTTGGAAAAATCACTGAATCAGCATTGCCATATCTTTCACAAGCCTTTGCATTTATTGATTACTTGATCATAATCGAGTGCATCAACCAATGGCCTCATCTTAAAAGATTTTCTTTGATTTAATCAGGACAACAACATCCTTTATGTTGATAACTGGCTCACTCTTGTCCCTTTTCAAACACTCGAACTGAGCAAGTTGCAACTGTATCTAATTATCTCCATTATTTTGCATGCCGCAACACTGGTTATTAAGGGTCCTCAGCACCATTTTCTTCTGACGTAATCATACCTTGCTTAATTAGGGAGGCCTCTAACCATCTATAAATAGGACCCTTGGCATCCTTGCTAATGCACATTTACATTCAGCATTCTTAGAAATTAGGCCCTAGTACATCTTTAGTAATCTATTATTTTTCTAGAGTAGTAGTAGATATGGAAACGCCAATTAGACTGGTCTGCAAAAAGACCCAAGCCGCTTTTTTGGAAAAATTAGGTGCAGGCGTTTAAAACACGTGACTGGCGTAAAAAACCTTTTGTATGTAAAAGCCATTAAATGGGTGCTAGGCAAAGATTGTGTGGAGTATGAGGACCAGTACAGAGTGAATACCAGCATCAGCTCACACTTTGTAGCTTCCTTGTTGGACATCGGTATTTCAAAACGAAAGATTCTGAAGCTTACAAAGAGGGTATTTCCCGAACGCTACCTCAGAGGGTTGGAGAATGTGGTGAGAGCTATTGAGTTTGATCGTGGAGTTATGTCCATTTGCAACCTGCGTCAACTTCTCGAGGAAGGAGGACCCATGCCAACTAGGCCCTTTTTGTATGGCTTTGAGTTTGAGACTCACGAGGAACATTGCCACAAGGTCCACACCACCTGCCACTTCCTGATGAGGATGCATAACATTGAACCCTTTTGCGAGGTGTAATGGTACAAGAAATTTGAGAGGATAGTGTTTCCTCACCATGCGCCACCTGCTGCTGTCACTGGACCCTCCAATGCCTGAAGAAATGTGAAAAAGATCTCTCCATTTTGTTTTTGTTTTTGACAAATTCTACCACACTGTTAGTAAAAATATATATATGTATTTTGAAACATGGCCAAGGGCCCCAGTGATCAATATGTATACAAATGTAAATTTTCACATAATTAATACAATCTGTGAATTTTCCTACATTCTAGCTCTTTTCCTCATTTTGTATTAAAATTTTGCATCAATGTGGTTGTTAATCTAAGAAAGCACTGAGAATAACCCAAAACTAACAAAGCAGGGAAAAATATATACATATTTACACATTTACTGCAAAATTTGAATCAATTAAATTTTTTAAGGTGTATTCCATTAACTGGAATACCCAAGGCCTCGCCATCCATAGTTTCTAACTCAAATGAGTTGTATTGCTTACACTCGGTGATCTTGAAAGGTCCTTCCCAAAGGTTGTCAAACTTTCCATGTTGATTGGGCTTTGCTCTACGCTCGTTAAACTTGAGCACCAAGTCTCCACATTGTAGCCCCTGGTCAGACGTCTTCTTGTCGAACCATCTCTTTACCACCTGTTGGCGGTTGGTCATTACCTCGAGAGTGTGCTCTCTTTTCTCCTAAACCTCAAGTAACTCTAAAAACCACACCTCCATTGCTCCATTTTGCTCAATTTCAAGAGACTTGAGCAGTTGGATTGTAGGGATTTCCATAGAAATTAGCAATAGCGCCTCCTTACCGTATACTTTCTCATAAGGAGATGTTTTCAATATTTGCTTTGGCGTGATACTGTCTGCCCATAGTGTTGTTTAGAGGTGTTTATGCCACTCCCTTTGATGTTCCAAACCTATTCTCTTGATCAGCCTGATGAGGTTCTTGTTTGTATATTCAGCGAGGCCATTCCCTTGTGGGTAGTAGTTAGAAGACGTCTTCAAAAAGACTCCATATTTTAGTGCAAATTGGCTCATTTTGGAGCCGAGAAAACCTTTAGCATTATCAGATATAATTGTCTTCGATGAGCCAAACCTGGCCACCAGTTCCTCAAGGAAGTTTACAATTTTTGCCTATGTTGCATTCTTCAATGGTACAACCTCAGCCCATCTGGTGAAGTAGTCAGTTTCCATTAGGATCCACCTATGTCTAGCTGATGAAAATGGATTGATCGTGCCAATGAAGTCGAGACCCCATTGAGCAAATGGCTCTTCCACCACAATTGGTTTCAGTGACATAGTAGCATTTTTCCTTTTTTCGACAAAAAATTGACACTCACTGCAAGACTTTACCAATGAATATGAGTCATTGAACAATGTCGGCCAAAAATAACCAGCACATATGATCTTGATTGCAGTAGTTTTTGCTGAAAAATGACCTCCGACTGGGCCACTGTGATACTGCTCCAATATCCTTTTTGATTGCTCTTCAGTTACACATCTTAACAAGATGCCATTGAAATTTCTCTTAAAAAGAACTCCCTCTAAAAGTACATAACCATTATTTTGTAATCGATAAAAATGCCTCTTAAATGGGGGGAGGTCAGACGGATACCTTCCAGTTTGCATAAAATTAATTCGGGCGTCTAGCCAGTCGTCTCCAAAGCTCTCTTCATTTGGTAGCATGGGTTCCGTCACTTCAGACTTAGCAATTGCTTCATTGTTCTCTACCAGATATTCGCACAGCCCCTTCCCCTTCATAGTCTTGGTTGGCTTGATCTCAAAGTCATACTCGAGAATCTTGGTTATCCAGTTAGCCCACTTTTCGGTGATTTCACCTTCCATAATGTATTCTCGCACACTAGGGTGCAACACACAAACAATCACCTTGTTGCATGATATAAGGTGTCAAAACTTCTTTAGCCCCTTGACGATAGCAAAATCTTGCTTCTCCACAAAGTTGTATTTCACCTCATATTATTTTAGGGTGCACGAATAGAAGGCAATAGGTGATTCTATTTTATCTTCATTGTCCTTCTGCATTAGGACAGTGGCGATACTGTTGCCACCACCAAAGATGTACATACTGAAATATTTTGACAAATCCGGATTGATCAATACAGGAGCGGAAGAGATGACCTCTTTTGTCTGTTCGAAATATTTTCTAGCTTCCGCTGTCCATTTGAAAATCTGGTCTTTTTTAGCATCAGGGTGATAGGCCAAACGATCCCTACAAAATTTGCTATGAACCAGCTGATGTAATTAACATTGCCCAAAAAAGATTGAACTCCCTTTTTGTTGACAGGTAGAGGGAGTTCCATGATTTCCCTAACCCTCTCTGGATCAATGGCAATACCTTCCTTTGAAATGACACAACCCAACAACTTCCCCTACGGGACCCCAAACACACATTTCTTCGGGTTTAAAGAAATCCCAAACTCTTGGCATTTCTGGAAGACAAGCTTGAGATGATCAAAATGATCCTCGGCTGATTTTGAAAACATGGTCAAGTCATCCAGATAAATAAGAATAATCTTATGTATCAAGTCCTTGAAGGCAATGTCCATAGCTCGCTGGAAAGTGGCTCCGGCATTTGAAAGTTTGAAGGGCATTTTATCATAAGCATATGTCCCCCACTTGGTAGTAAACACTATTTTGTGTTGGTCCTCCTCTCTCACACGAATCTGATTATAACCGGAGAAACCATCCAGCATTGAAAACATTTCGGAACCAACAACTATTTGCAAAATTACCTCCATTAAAGGCAAGGGGTAATGGTCCTTCAGGGACGCTCTATTCAGGTCTCGAAATTCCACGCACAGTCAAATATCACTGTTTTTCTTCCAAACCAGCACCAGGTTAGACACCCAAGTGTTGTGTTTGATCGGGAACACTATCCGAGATGCAATCAACTTATTTAATTCTTGTGACATGAGTGACTCGATCTTTTGATTGACTGGCCTTTTCCTTTGATGCACGAGCTTTGCTCCTTCTAGTAGCTCAATGGTGTGTTGGATAATCCCAGGATCATATCCCTTAAGATCATCATATGACCATGCTACCACACTCGAATATTCCTCACAAAATTGTTTCAACCTTTCTTTATTCTTCTGCGAGACTCCTTTTCCAACCTTGAGCTTTTTATCTTCTCTGATATGCAAATCGGTATAGTATCAACTACAAGCTTTCTCTTGTCTTTCATTGCATCATCAGAATCAAAAAGACTCTCGAGAGTGACTAGACCCTTGGGAAGATTGTTAGATTTAAGCTGAATTACTTGATCTCTATAGGCCTCGGCGATCTTCGGCTGTAATTGGTCAGAAAATTCTCCAGACAACTAGAGAAATGACGCGATATGAGCATCACTATCAAAAACTTCTTGATCATTGTTCGAGACTGCAGGTCGCACGATCACTTGCATTGAATGTTTGTTGTTAATCAACTCGAAAGTTGGCTCAAACAAAGATCAAATAGTTGCCATTCGGTTTGCTTCGAAGTTTTTCTCTCTAGGTACGGCTTGGATGTTGAATTCCTCAAAGCCTTCAATCAGATCCCAAACCCTATGTCGGTATGACCACATACAAACATTCTTTGTAGCAGAGAGCCCTTATATTTGGTTCACCACCAATTCTGAATGTCCAAACACCTGTATTTTCTTTGTGCCCATTCTCTCTGCTAGACTCAAACCATGGACAAGGCCTTCGTATTCTGCTTCGTTGTTTGAGCATGCGAACTGGAAATGGTAAGACCTCAAGGTCTTAACCTTGGATGGAGATATCAAACATATTCCTACGCCAGCTCTTACTTTGCATCTTGCTCTGTCAAAGTGAAAGGTCCATAACTCAAAGGATGCTTCACCTTTGGACTCTCGAGTCACTCTGGGCATAATCTAGTCATCTTCATGTATGACATATGTTCCTAGCCCAGTTGCATGGTAGTTGTCGAAAGGGTCTGTATCTATGAATTCATTTAAAAGAGCCTCCTCTTTCTCTATTCGGGAGCTGCTTGCTTCTTCTTCCTTAAGGAGTTCGACATTGAGCATCTCTTCGGAAATGATTGAGGTATTTTTTGGCTCATAATTTATCATGGCTTCATTAGCCACATGTTCGAAATGCAAGGATTCTGACAATAACTTCATCTTGACTCTATGATTCATCCTTAGAATCAAGTGCGACCAATCCAATACCAGGTAGCCTCCAACATTTGTAGTGAATTCTCGACACAAACATATCCCAAACAGAGGAGGGACATCGATGAGCACAGTATCTTGATTCACAGTAATGCTGGGACAAGCAAACAATGTCATAGGCAATCCTTTGATTACTCCGACAGTTTTAACCTTTTTCCCGTCGAGTTGCATGACTCCTTTATTAAGAGGCTCGTATTTGAGCCCTAATGCATCAACTACTTACTTAGGCGTGACAGTGGTGCTAGCACCAGAGTCAATCATACAATTTTGCAACAACTTGTTACCAATGATAAGTGTTAGAAAGAAAGGCTTGGGTTTAGGCTTACTCTATTTTTCGACATTCTTTTCTTCTTGTTGATTTGCTAAAACTCTATCCAAGTCTGGCTTGGATGTCTTATCTTCTGAGGGTTGCTCCAACATCTTCATGTCTTCGTCTCCCGATAATGCCTTCTGTTATAGCAAATTTTGCTCCAGGATGGCCAAGATATCCCATAAAGAAACATTAGCTGAGGATTTCTTTATTTGCTCCACCACGTTGAATGGTGTTCATGACTGATGAGTTACGATAGCTTGCTCCTTTTGCCTTGTAGCCGGTGCATCTGGCTATTTGGCAATAGCTGGGGTGACCATGGGAACTTTTTCTTTCAAAGGAGGTGGCTTCAGAATGGCCACCTTGGACTGCTGTGGAACTGATGAAAAATTTGTCGACGGACTGGGCGTTGAATTACGTGAACCCTCAGTCGGCAAAGATGTGAATTCTCCAATGAGCCTTCACTTGGAACAAGAATTGTAATCTAACTATACTTGTGGCACTTGGGCTATTGGAATATCATTTGGGAATGTCGACTCCTCTCCTTCCATCCAAGAAAAAAGTGTCTGGTCCGGAGCTATTTCTAGCTCTTTCTCTATAGACATTCCTTGCATTTGAGCAGTGAAAACTGCATTATCCATTTGCTGAGAGGCTTGTGTATGACCTCTGTGATCAAGGGCGATGCCTTGAATTTGTTGCTTAGCTATTCTCTGTTGTAAATTCCTTCTTGGACAATTTTGGGGCATATGTGCATCATTTCAAGGGAAGCACCATGAATTAGTCTCCTCATTAAGATTGTTTTGTCCTACTACTAGCTCCTTGCTTGAACTAGGATAGATGGTCTGCATCGGCATAGTCACAGGGACGACTTGGTTATTTTGTTGAGCTTGAGTATTGCAGCGTGATCTATCCTGCCAAAAGTTCTATTGGAAAGGAGCCTTCTTGCCTTGGTAGTTTTGGTAAGCGGGCTTTTGGTAGCTATATTGTTGCCGCTTCATACTGATCAATTCATTTGTCATGGTTTGCATCTGCTCCTTCATTTTGTTCATTTCAATCGTCAGGGGGTTAGGCACCGGAGCCACACTCGGCGTCGTTCCCGAGTACACATACATAGACTAGGGAGGAGTTGCAGGAACACTGGTTGAAGCTACCTCTGATTCTACAGCATTGAACTTTGGGAATAATGGCATGATAGGTCTTGGCACCAATTTTTCGGTAGTAATAAGATTGTTCTTCGTAGTGACGGCAAGACTCTATGCATCGGGAAGAGTATTTTCGCCAAGAGCTTGTAGCATCATATAAATATCAACATTTATGGACTTTAAATAAAACATGAAAGCTAGGTCTGGAGGCGATTGACTACCAACAGGAACTCTCTGCCAAGTCGAATGAAACCGAGCATTGAAATCAGCCAGAGCTTCATGGGGAGCTCACTTTATATGAGCCGGCTGGTGATATAGTCAATACTTTTTGCCAACATTTCAAAAGTGTTCATAAAAAGGATCTTTGAGATTGTCCCAAGTGGCAATTGTATTAGCCGAAAGAGTACGATACCGGTTCAACGCCTTTCCTCTGAAAGAGGCAATGAGTAATCTTAAAGCCACATTCTCATTAGTAACGCCATGCACCAAACATACATCAGCTACATCTTGCAAGTGCTTTGTTGGAGTTTTTGAATCATCCCCAAAAAACTTAGGGATAGCCTTTAAAGCGGAAGTCAGGATTGGAGCCCATACTATAGGAGGCACAGGCGCTACCAAAGGACTACTAGTGTCCCAAGCTACATAATTTCTAGCAGCCATTGGCACAGGAGATGGAGGAGAAGAGGGAGGTGAAGTATTAGCTTGCCGACCTCTCACCTGGACTGAAACTAACGGTGGCACAATTAGGCCAAGAAATCTTGCAGTTTGAAACCTAGTGACGGGCCTATGGCTCATACACTCCTATTGATCAAGCGAACGTGTTAGTTTGCATCCCACCGGGTGTGCCAGAAAAAGAATTGTTGACGCAAAAATTTGTAGGGGCAACAGCCTTATGGGAAACTTAGCTATTGGGGGACCTATGTGCGTAGCTAAGTGACCTTTGGGTTTTATCAAAGTCGGCTCTTCATTTTATGGGCGGAGGTAAAGGGTGAGAAGAGTAACATGAAATAATCAAACCTAAACTAAGGTGATGCACCAAATCATAAGAGAAATAACTAAGCACAATGCTGAGACAAAGGCTCGAATAGTAACTCTTGTTTATCAAATAGATGTTTCCCAACAGTGCAAACATGAGAACATCACACTCTTTGCATAATATTACTCATACAACATAAACCAGTTCACAAAAGAGTAGCAACATAATATGTATTTTATTAAGATGCATCAAGATTACAAAAGCTTGAGACAGACGTTCATATACTCCAGAAAATACAAGAACAGTTTAATGTCACATTAATTGCGTGAAAACAGAAAGGCCGAATTGACTGGCACAGTCTGTAAGTTCAAATTTAATAGCAAACACTACAAAAGGCTCATTCCCAGTGCTTGGGAAAATTTTTAAATCTAACAACCTATAAAATGAGGAAAAGACTGCTTAAATAAGACAGTCCATTGCCTAAAAGCCCTATGAGAAAGATGCTTAAGGGAAGCCATCAACGATCTAGATCTTCTCGAGTCGGCACCAACAAAAAGATCGTCCAACCTTGCGCCAGCAAGCACGTCCCTTGAGAAACTTGGACTACGCAGCAGCATAAGAGAACACGTGGCAATAGAAAAGAAAACATGGCAGAGAAAAAAACACACGACACAGGCGTTGAACCCAAGATAATGGATATAGGAATGAGCACCATGCATCAAACACACGGAGCTCGGCAAAAGACAGGTGAGACGGCTCAAGAGAAAGCTCTGATAGGAAGCCACGTGTTCCAACTACCAGAAAAAGAAACCGCAGTGTGGGCCCAACTCAGAAAGAGACAAGCAAGCACCACGCGTAAATAAAACAAAGCTCAGCAAAAGAAAAACCATACGGCCCAACAAAAAGCTTCGATAGGAAGCCACGTGTTCCAACTCCTAGCAGAAGAAATCGTAGTGTGGGTCCAATTCAAAAAGAGACAAGTGAGCGCCACGCGTAAAGCAAATGAAGCTTGGCAAAAGAAAAAGCATACAACCCAACAGAAAGCTCTGATAGGATGCCATGCGTTCCACTGAGAAGTTGCTAGCGATACAGAAAAAGGCAAAGCTGCGAACTGAAAAGAAACCGCAAAGGAAAAAGCAGTGCGTTAAACATTCACAGGTGCCAAATAAAGTTTGAAACTTAAACCACATAGCCCGAGGAGTTGTACAATCCTCTAAATGGAATAGAGGACTATCTGAAACATGCAAGGATAGCAAACCCATGGCCTCATCCATTATGTTCATGTGTTAAAAAACCTCAAATGGTCATGTCAACTGCGGTTGAACATCATCCAAACATGACCATAACCCTTTTGACATGAGAAGTCTAGTCATTTGTGCCTTCCAAGTGTGATAATTATGTGGGGAAAGATGCTCAATAGAAGAGGATTCTTCCATGATGAATGGGTTTTAAAATGTTTTATGGAAGAGGTTTATGGTTTTCTAATGTAAATGACATAAATCAAGAAAAAGACAGCCCCCACAACACAAGAACCCAAACCCCAGTACAATTTTTAAAGTTGAAAAGCTAGAAAAAGAAAAATATGTTTCAGACAATATTTTATGTACCTGTTGATTTTATAAGGAAATAATCTATAGATCTGTGGAGAGCACTCAAACACCTTTCCAACGCCTATTCATTTTCGGAAAACAGAGTTCGAACACAAAATTTACGCCCCCAAGAGTGCAAAACACAAGTTCTGACTTTGACTGGCAAAAATCATAGCAAAATTAGAAATAAATAAAAATACCTATACCATTGGACCTGATTTTGAATCAGCTTTTCGATGATATCTCATTTTTGAAAATCTGAGCTCGTATGACCACTTTACGCCCGATTTTGTAAAAGTTGTTAAAAAAAGGCCAATAGGTCTCCAATAGCCCTCAGGGGCTAAAAAAAAATAAGCCCCTCGTCTAGTGAGCGACCAAGGGGATGAAGGCAGGCGACGCTCGAGTGGAGGAAGGGTGGTCGGTGGTGCTCCGGTGGCGGGCCGATGGAGGCTAGGTGCCGATGGCGGTTGGGCGGCCGATTGGCAAAGGTGGCAACTGGGCGGCCAACCGGTGAAGGTGGCGGCTCGGCGTTAAATGTTGGTGGCCGCTTGGTTGAGCAGCAGCGGTAGACCTCTTTTCAATGGGGAGCACTTTTTTAAAGCGTAGAATTTGATTTTTTTAATTTGATTTTTATTTTTAAATTTGCATTGAAACTCGTGCCTGGGGTATGTATGGCCCTAGGGCAAAAAATTTTTGCCTCCTGAGCCAACTACACCAAAATTGAGCAAGTTATATATCAAAAAACTTGGAAATGACCTCTTGAGCACAACCATGAGGTTAGTTTAGGCTCAAACTGCACCAAATAAAAAAAGTATGCCCTAGATCAAAAAGGAAAACCGTCGAAGCTCCAAAAATCCTTCAAAACACGAATAGGAGAGCAACAAGTCTGGAGCTCTAATACCATGTAGAAGTTTTGAAAGCTAACTTCACAGAACTTGAAGATCACCTACATGCAAATAACCTGTCACAGAAAGAAGAGATGGAGAAAAAAAAGAAAAGGTTGCTATGAAAGTATAGAATGCATTAATAAGAGAGAATAATATAATACAATGAGATCAATCCTTATGAAGGAGAACAAGAAACCCTAAAGTGTAACCTAAAAGGAGAGCATTTAATAATTAGAATAATTATTAAATGCCTACAAAATGCAAACTAAGTTACTCTTAAGAGAAATATAAAAGGTAACTTAATTAAAATAATTAACTAATAAACCTTGTACTCTAACATTAAAGACCAATAAAAAAGTGAATGATGTCAACAAAAAAACATAAGAACACCAGGGTTTTAGGATAATAGGGTTTTAGAAAGCCCTGGATTTCGGACCTAACAACCCTAATTTAAACAGTCGAGGATTAGTAAGAATTTTACATCAAGGTTTTAAGATAATAGGGTTTGAGAAAGCCCTAGGTTGCATACCTAATAACCCTAATTTAACCAGTTGAGGATTACCAAGAATTTTATATTTCAAACTATAGTCGATATTTTAGATTGTATTCCTTGAAATTATGCATCAGATTGAATAAATTAACATATTATTAATGTTTTCGTATTTTAATTGTGTTAAACATGTACTCAATGATTCATCACTCAACTCAATGCTTAATAACATATTAATAATAGTAAAATATACAACAATGAACATCAACAATCATTTAATGTGTATCAAGTAGTTGAAACTAGAATTTTCTTCAAATGATAAAATAAATAATACAAATAATTGAACATCAACACATTATTGAATTTGAGATTTTTTATTGATTTTCAAATGAAGGAATACATAGAGGAAATGAAAAATATTGCTCAAAGACAACTTTGCATAGAGCTAAGTTGGAACTTGGAAACTCATATTATTAATATCAAATCACTGTATCACCTTTTCTAGCAACTTCCATTGTTGAGGTGTTGGAATTGTCATTTGTTCTAACTGATGTTGTTTGACTTGAAAATAAATTTTAACAATTCATGATTGAAAATGGAGCATGTCTTCAATGCTTCAGTCAAAATTGTATTCAAGGTTATTAGTGGTTTGATAGAATCCAAATAGTTCACCACATCTGGATTTTGAGGAAACTGGTCCAAATCAATCTTTTGAAATCATCATTTCCAATGAATCACTCATTTGTGTCAAAATCCTTTGGCAAACCAAGATCTGTGAAGTTCCTCACCTTTTCATTCAACTTCTTCATCTTGTTTGCATCCAGATGCACAAATTTGGCCTCTTCTTTTTATCATTATTCATTGTGTATTACTGCTAATCAATCTAATTTTGATTATTTTATTTCCAACAAAAAAAATTGTTCTCGCTTTGGTGTTTCTCAAATATTCAAGCAATGAAAAAGATTGTTTTCAATAATGAAGTTGCACAAAGTATTCAACATCTAGTTTTAGTGATCAAGTGGAGGAGAGGGTGATTTTTAAAAAGAGTGAATTTGAAGATGTTCATATGCAAGCAAGGTATTCACTGAACAATCAAAATTTTGAAAATCTCAAGGGTTTCCCAAAACATCGCTAACAATGAAAGCGTCAAAGTAAATCTTCAAAGCTTCACAAGAGGGTTTCAACTTCAAGTCACCAAAGTTGATTGAATAGTCAATCCTTTAGAGTTTCAAAGGGTTCACAAGAGGGTTTAAATAAGTTGTCACTGGCTTTGTAGACTGTTTGTTGAACTTGATTTGTAGATTTCTCTAATGCCAGTTTTTTTTGTTGTCCATTAAATATTTGTTGAGCTTCTTATAATGTAGTCTGATACCATCAATTCACACAAATGATCAATCTTATGCATTATTTCATCCAGATCTTTTGTTTCATATGCCTCATTGTTTCTCTACAAAATGCAGTTAACTTATTTTCACAAGAGTTAATTTCATTTTTTGCTTTCATCAACTTTGCGGCTAATCTTTCATTTATTTTTCTCTCTTTCTCCAATTTTTGTTCCCACTGTTCATTTCCTTTCCCAATGCTTTGTCTTAGTTTTTCTGAAGTGGGTTTTTCCTCATCATATTTCTTTTTCTCTCATCTAACCTTTGCTTTAGTTCATTCACTTCTCTCTCATTTTGTTTATCCTCTTTGCTTGTTGATGTAGAGGCAATTTTTTTATTCTTTTTTCTAATTCATTTCTCTTGTTATCTATTTATTTCCTCTTTGCTTTCTCATTTTCTAGGTCTACTTGTAACTTTTCTATTTAAGTATACAACCTTTTTTTCTCTCTCTTGCTTTAGCAATGATGTGTACACAAATTTACTATTCTTCTTTGATATATTAATTTTATCAGTATTTTGATTCCAGAAAAATCCAATTATAAACTACTCACCTGAAATTCAAATCAATCCATCTAATTTGTTTGTTTATTTTGAACTGTGGGAACAAGAATCGTGTACTCCATGATTTATTTATTTGTGTCAAATGTGGGTAATACCATGGTTTTTGCAGGCTCTAAAGTTACAATAGACACACTCTCCATCAATTTCTTCATTTATTTTTTATACAGTTCTAATTTCTTTTTAAACTCTACACACTCTCCATCAGTTGCTTCATTTCTTTTTTATACAATTTTGATTTATTTTTAAACTCTTCAATGTGATCAAAACCTAGGGACGCATGAAAAATGGAATGCTTGAATGGTGAAGGACTAGGAGTACTTGCAGTTGATAATGTTGTTGCAGCCACACTAACTATGGGAAATTTTTTGAAA
Organism: Sequoiadendron giganteum; assembly: GCA_007115665.2. Taxonomy (NCBI): domain Eukaryota; kingdom Viridiplantae; phylum Streptophyta; class Pinopsida; order Cupressales; family Cupressaceae; genus Sequoiadendron; species Sequoiadendron giganteum. The sequence continues at coordinate 478,735,876 of CM021101.1, read as the reverse complement.
TATCTCTTTTGTGGTGGAAATGGTAGTTGGACTTGGACATGCCAAAATCCTTGCCCTCTTTTGTATGCCTTGATCACTTGGTGTTTGTGTGGTATCTTTTATTGTTGCCTCTTGTATATAATTTTTTTTTGTAGCACATGTTGACAACTACTAGTACTATTACCCATACCATCACCACTAGTGACAGTGGTAGTTGCACTAAGTTCTCCACCATGGGCATGTCTTAGATGTGATTGTATTTGACCTTGAGGATTAGGATTTGAATCTCTAACAAAATTAGTTGTTTTAGTTGTACTTGTATGCCCTTGGTCTACTTTATCAACTCCAAGGCTAGATTTATCAATTGGTTTTCTATGCTCTACATCTATTACCATCTAAGGGCCTTATCCTTGGGCCCCAAAGTACCACCTTCATAAGCCATTTTTCTGGCTATGGCTACTCTTGAAGTATATGCTTCTTTTGTGGCCTCACTTAAACCAACTTTGAAATTGACATAGCTTTGTTCTTCCCTATCATCATTAGATTCATCATCAGTTTATTGATCTTCACATTCATTGGGATGCTCTATAGTCCATAATTTGTTAAACTCGTGATCTTCTTCATTATCTCCAAAGTCTGGAAGAGTTCTTGGTTCACCTAGCTCCTTCCTCATAGACCAAAAGGCAATAATTTTTTATCATGACCAATTTCTATTTCTAACTTCCTTGTCTAGAGAATCTATAATTTTTACTCTACTAAATGGTTTCACTTTTTTCATAAAAAATGTTGTACCTCTTGATTGTCTCTTGGTGCAATGCCATAATTTATGCTAACAATTATTCAGAAGAAATAACTTTCTCGGTAGCACTTTTCTCCATTGCTATTTTGACCTCATCCCAAGAATCCTTGTTTCTTAAATTTTCAAGCAAGGGTTTACTTTGATTTTGAATTCTACTTGCAACATTCCTATTAGCCACAATAATTGATTTAATGGTGTAACATGGATAATACTGCCAGTGATATGCAACATCAAAATTTAAAAAATTCAAAAGATCATGTGCCACACTAAATGCTTTTCTCTCGAATGTGAACCCTCCACATGAAAAAGGTAAAGAAGGAAATAAAGTCTTCTTGTGTTGATTGACAAAGTGTAGTTCATCAGTACTTTGCATCTGCCTTACATATTCCAATACAAAAACCATTTATGTCACATGTATTAGAATTTTGTATGGCTGTACTCCTGATCCATAAAATCTTAGCACAATATATTCTTCCATTAAGTACTAATCAGCAAATCGTATTTATTTTCCTAGTTGAATGCAATTTCTACATGACATAAGCAATCTAGGAATTGGAGTATTTGTAATTCCTTGATGCAATGGAGCCAAAAAGTAGTCAACAAAATTATTGTAGTTCCTTAAAGAATCATGCATCCTTATCTTAGTGGTCCAATCACATATTGGAGCCATTTTCTTTTCTTTAACATTTGTATAGGGTTGAATCTAAAGCTTGTTAGTCTGAAACATTCCACTAAATTTGAATAGAAAAGAATAGCACAAGTAGGTTGTGAACCTAAATTTCTTAGTGGACTTTGAGTGTGCACCTCCTTTAGTCATTAAAAAGTGTCCATGCATAGATTCTACAATGTGCTCAATAAAGTTATATTTAGCAGGTTGAGATGGAAAATCAAAATGGATATTATATACCATTTCAAGGAGGCTTGCACCCACTTCCCAATTTCTATCCAGACCGAGGCAAAATGCTAGCATGGAAATAGTATCCTGAACCCATGGTCTAAAAATATCAAAATCATAAGGAAGCTTATGATTACCTTTCAATTTGTTTCTAACTTGTATGTTATCCTAAACTATTTTATTTATGAAAGATTTTTTCTCCCTTTCATCCAATGCTTCATACTCACTAGCAAGCTTTTCTAGGTCAATGTGGACGTTTCCAAATTCTTCGGTTGTAAACCCCAACACTTTTCCAAGTTCTTCTGCATTAATGGATAACAATTATTATTTTCTATCTTTATTAACAATTGCTCTTTTGTTATCATCATAATTTTAGGCATAGACCATGATAAATTTTGGGTAAGAGAAAACCTCATGTAACATCATGCGCCCTAATCCACTTATCCACAGTGCACTGAAACTATTAACTTGCATTTGGTTTGTAGCCTTATTCTCAAGTGTAAATCTAAGTTTTGAGGTATGCCTACCATAGATTTCAAGATCATAAATATCATGGTATTCATTAGTGAAACCTAAGGTTTTAAGCAATCCAACATAATGTATTTTTTAATCCGATTTTGCTCTAGTGGTATTGGTGATAGACATGCTTATACAATGTGAAATTGTGAATTCCCTCTTATTCCTCCTTAATTTTTTTTAATTTTCAAGTCTGTCAACCCTAAACCCAAACTTCAAAGTTTGACAAAATAAGATTTTAAGAAATGATGAAACATAGTTGTAGGAATTTTGTCTTTCGCTTACCTAAATTTTGACTCTTGAAAAGATTAATACTAACTGGATTTGTTGGAACCCAAAATCTCCTTGGTGCACTGCAATGAGAAATCTAAAATCTCCCTATGTGTTGACTCTATCAATTAAAAATAAAATCACTTAGCAGTAGAAAGTTCACTTCTTTTTTTTAATATTAAAGTGAATGAAATGTCAACGTGTTGCCAGTGGACTACACAATTAGTACATTACATTTCCGTAATGACACTTAGAAATAAATTCTCAAACAAATTCTAAACCGTTGATCTTTGTAAATCTAACGGTTATAGGGTGATTTTAGACGTTTGAGTTTGTAAGACTAGCACTTTGTGCATTTCATTCTAGAATGCAACTACAACCATCCATCAAATGTTCATCAAACGGTTGAGTAATTTATGATATAAATAATAAACATGTGCTTTAAAGTTATTTTAAACATGTGTTTGAAAGTTGTTTTGAACTTTAGTGGTGCTAGGATACACAATCCTAATGGAGTCATCGAGATGAGTCCACATGTCCATTCCACGATTCCATGACTCACATATAGATCTACTTGGAGCATCCTGTGGACTCATGAAATCCCTTTAAAAGAAAGACACTAATTGACATAAAGGCTAAGGGGCCAGTAACTTAACGTTGCAAAGGAATTAATAAAATGACTAATGATACTAGGAATTGAGGGAGCAGGTCAACGACAAATTATAAATCAATAACATTTCGACAAACCCTAGCAAGAGTGACAACTTTTAGTGTTTTTTGTCAATTTGATGGAAACTTTCTTTTTTCATTTATATTGCTTTATTTTTTAAATCTGCATGCAAATATTTCATAAATAGATAATATTTAATCTCTTAAAGGAAAAAAATTTGATTTTTCTAAGTTTATTAAATATTTTATTCCATTTACATTACTTGTATAATTTGAATAGACACTAAACACACAAAACAATTATTTACTGTAAATGAATACCAAAGAATAACACAACCATTTATTTTATTATAACTGAATTACAATGTTACATTGTTACAATAGCTTTTTAAAGATGAGTGCAACATGCAAGCTCTTGTTTTGTATAAATGACACATGTCACTTTACATCAAACACAATTTTAGGTCATCGTATACCATATTCTCAAACCAAGGGGTTTGTCGACCATGGTTTGGATCTTGGGATCTCAAATATGGTTCTACATTTATAATATGCTCAATCTAATGCACCAAAACACCCCAAAATAAAATAATTAATTCCAAGTTGGCAGTGGTGGCTATGGGATCCAGACCATATTACCCAACAAATGACTTATCCATAGGTCTAGCTTAGCCAACCATGCTAGGGAAATGGGAGTTGTGAAGATACAAAATGTACTTATCCTCTTTGAGAACCAGAGTCATGCAAAAGATGAGGAGTAGTAAATTTTCTCCCACCTTTTGCAGGAAGCTTCCATGCATTGGGATAGTACATAATGAGTTTGAAATTCCATAGTTCCTCTTCGAGGGCATCTGTCAAAATGGAGTATGAGGAGTTGTCGACTTTTAATGCAAACAAGATTGAAATAATTATGTGGGCGTACTCTCTGTGAAAGCACTTATCTCCATCAGAGCTCCTCATCTTGGTTCAAAATCTAACTGAGAAGTCAAGTGAACCAAATCAGCTTCTTTCTAATTCCACCCATTCTAAACTTGAAGGAAATTGGTCTTTTACTATGTAGCTACATAACTAGAGGTAGGAGAATTTAGAGTATCCCCAATAATACCACATCATCTTCTTTCTTATTAACCTTACAAAATGAAAACCCTTATGACAATTCAGAACATTGCACTCAATAGTAAAGTCTTTAGCCTTCTACGAATGATTTTAGTTGTGCTCACTATCCCTATTTATGGGCCACCAGTACCACTACCAACCTGATCCCTGTTTACTCGTGAGTCGTGTGTGGTTGGGTATAATGATAATCGTGCAACCAAAAAACCAACTTAATCATGTAACTTAAGTCTTTCTTACATTTACAATTACAATGTTTATTTTGATTAACATTTGGATACATGCAAACTGTACCTCAAGTTGATAGGATGTCAAAAGCACCACTCAAATGATATGAAATCATTACAAATCTTGTTTCAATTGATCACTGGATTAATGACATCATCATCTACAATGTGTCGTGCAGTTTTCAATATCAAGCTATCCAATCAATTATTTTGGATGTACATATGGCATTAATTTGTGGTACCACAACCACACTTTCTTCAAAGAAAGACGATTCAATGAATATTTGGAAATCGATAAAAAAAATGGAAATTGATAAAAGGAAAGCACATGCCACGTGTCATACTTTCTGCCATTTTTTGTATCAAGTTATCAAATCAAACATTTTGTAGGTACATATGCCATTAATCTGTAGTACCACATACACATTTTCTTCAATGAAAGACTATCAGGCGGATATGCAAAAATTTATAAAAATATTAAGAATTAAATGAAAATTAGAGTACTTCAAAGCATTAAAAAGATAGAATTAAATGGCTTGTTGTAACTTAATCATTATCAATGTCCACTAATAAGTCATAATAAATTTAACTCACTTATGATCATAGCTATATGTTGATAATGGTAAACGTTGAACGATGATGAAGTTACTGAGAGCCGGTTGCGGGTGAGCTAGGGCACCCATGTCCTAGCTCGAACTAGTTGCTATCATTTTTGTGTGCAGGTGGGGTGTTTGTGTGATGCGGGTTGTGGCTAGGGGTGGCCTTTATCCTTGGTTCTCTTCCTCTAATTTTAGGCTTTGAAATGGGTTTTCTTTCCTCCTTTACGCCGACGGTTGGGGAAGGCTACGTGGTAATCTACTGTGGGGTTAGGTGTCATCGTTGATGTTGTTGAAAGGCAATGATCTCTCTTCTTTTGAGGGTGCATCCTCTATTTCTCTGATTCATTCTTGCTGGTTGGGTAGAGCTCGGGTTTGTTCACTGGTGTTGGGAGGTGTGTTTTTTTTGTAATTATCTTTTGCATGTAATCTTGTTGGGTTTGGAGTTGGGCTTGTATTGGTGTGAGAGTTTCTTGGTGGGAGTTTTTTTGGAGTGGGTTTTTAATGGCAATGAATGTACTTATGGGTGAGGTGATGGGGGATGTTGCTATGGCAGAATTTGGTGATGGGGCTCCTCCTCCACCTTCTCTTGGATTGGGTATGGCAAGATCTGGTGCCTTTAAAATGCAGAAGATAAACAAATGCTTGGAAAGGGCTTGAGTTCGTCCAGTGTTGGTGATTCAATCAGAGGTGGTAGTTGATGATCTAGATTATTACTGTAAGCATGTGTTGATTTGTAGATTTATGGGGATGAGGGTTTCTCTTCCTTTCTTGGACACCTGGATCCATAAGACATGGTCTCCGAAGGGTGATTTTGATGTTTTGCTGGCTGCGAATAATTTCTTTTTGTTGGATTTCTCATGCATTTCAGATCAAAATAAGGCATTTGAAGGGGGGCATTATTTTTATAATCAAGTAGATCTTTTAATAAAACCATGGCATGCAGGCTTTAATTATGCTAAATATTTGCCTTCTAGGGTCCCAGTTTGGGTTTGCCTCCCTCGGCTGCCACTCGAATGTTGGAGAAGTGATATATTGCAATTGATTGCTTTGCTACTGGGAAAGCCTATTGGTCCTTCTCAACAAACTTTGGATAAGAGAATATTTTATTATGTGAGGGTTTATGTTGAGATTGATCTGAGTTAGCCTTTGCCTGATTCTATTGATTTGACTGTTGGCTCTAGTTCCTGGACTCAGCCGTTGGATTATGAAACGTTGCCTTTTCGATGCCAACTATGTCATGAGTATGGGAATCTACAGCAGAGGTTTCCTCGAGTTTGTGGTGCAGGGGATGCAAGTAATGTGAATGCTCAATCTAACCCAAGGGTGGAAAAGGGTAAGGCTCCCATGTAGGGAATGATAGAGGACAAAGATGGTTTTGTTTTGATTAAAACTCACAATCGTGGATGGGGTCAAAAGAGATCTATTAAGGATAGGCAGGAGGGGGAAACTTTCAACATATTTGAGGCTTTGGGTGAATTAGTTCAAGAGGAAGGGTTTCTAGCTAACATGCAATTAGAAGTCAGCTCTTGTGTTAAGGAGTTGTCTGAGGTGCAGCCTCCAGTGATTTCCAAGTTGGATCAACTTGGTGATCAGGATCCTTAGATGGTTACTATTTTATCTCCTTCAACTCTGGTTCAAAGTGTGGAGGGTGGGGTGAGTGTAGATTCTGGTGGATCCTCTAGTGTTGGTGGGGTTATTTCAAAGGTATGGGGTGGTTTTAATCTAGGTAAAAATAAGTATTCCCCCTTTGTCCTGGGCGTGCAACAAAAATCTTTTAAGAAGGGGGTTCTTGAGAAGCCTGCTAAGGTTGGTCACAAGAAGGACCAAGAAAAGGTGAAGCTAGCTGGTGAGACATTGGTTGAGGTTGGTTCGGTGAAGACTATTGATGATCACTTCTCCCAACCTCAATGATGATAGTTCTTTCTTGGAATGTGAGGGTTATGAATAGCATCCCTCGACAAAAGGCTATTTGAGATTTGGTTCATATTCATTCTCCTGATATGGTTTTTTTGCAAGAAACTAAGTTATCAGTTGATAGTATGTTGGGTGTGGCTTCAAAGATTTGGGTTCATGGTCAATGTTAATGTGTGGGAGTGTTTGGTAATTCTGGTGGAGTGGCCTATTTATGGGATCCTCAGAAAGTCAGTCCAATTTGGTGGCTCTCTTGTAGGGGCGTGATCTCTTGTGTTGCCTCTCATCTGGAGTCAGGGGAGAAAGTTCTTTTCTCTAATATATATGCTCTGATTGAATTCCAAGGTAAAGCTTAGCTATGGGATCATGTTAGATATGTGAGGTCTCTGGATCCTTATCTCCCTTGGATCTTGGTTGGAGATTTTAATGTTGTCATTTCTTTAGAGGAGAAGAGGGGAGGCAATGCTCATCTTGATCCTTCCTCGGGACTCTTGCAGGATAATATGGCTCTTTTGAGGTTGGTTTATATTAAACTAGCTAATGGAGTCTTTACTTGGAATAATAGGAGAACTAGAGATGCTTCTATTTCTGAAAGACTGGATAGATTTTTGGTGTCCAGTTTTTGGATGGGAGACAAGTGGATGACCAATTCAGAAATATTGGATGGATGAGGCTCTGATCATTGGCCAATTAAGCTTGTGGTTGAGGTACCTCACTGATGTGTTAGACATACTTTTAAGTTTCAACTAATGTGGCTTAGGGATGAGTCTCTTCATGATCTACTTCCTAGCTGGTGGGGTCTTGGGAAGCCATCTTTTGGCACTGCTATGTACTCTTTCACCAAGAGGCTTCAGTATGTTAAATATAGGTTGAAAAGATGGAATAGGCAACACTTTGGTAATCTGTTTCATGCAAAAAAAAATGCTCAAGATAGCTTGGACTTAATCACCAGGCAGATTCATGACCAAGACCTCATGGAGGAGTTGGGTTTGTTGGAGACTGTTGTTGTAAAAGATGTTGAGGAATGGGAGTTAAGAGAAGATTTTTTTTGGAAACAATAATCTCGTATTGAATGGCTTCAGGTTGGTGATCAAAATACTTCTTTTTTTCACAACTCTGTTAAGGATCGAAGGCAAGGTAATGCTCTTTCCTCTCTCTTGTTGTCGAAAGGGGAAATTTTGTCCTCCTTTGCTTCTATTTTTGCTGAATGTGTTTGATATTTCCTTGCTTTATTTTCTGAGGATTCGCCTCTGGTGGAGGAGGATGAAGCTAGGATTCTGAGTTGTATCCCGTACTTGGTATCTAATAAAATGAATGAATCATTGTTTTCTCCTATTACCTTGTCAGAGCTCGAGAATTTTGTGTTTCAGATGAAGAAAGGCAAAGCCCCAGGGCCTGATGGATTTCCAGCGAAATTTTTTTCAGGAGTTCTGGGAAGTGGTTAAGTTGGACCTCTTAGAGGTTGTTCAAGAATCCCTCATAAATAAACAATGTTGAAGTCTCTAAATGCAACTTTTTTATCTCTCATTCCAAAGAAGGAGGGGGCTAATTCTTTGGATCTTTTCAGGCCAATTGCTTTATGTAATGTTGTTTATAAGATTATTACAAAGTTGATTGTTCAAAGGCTGAAACCTTGGCTTGGTGGATTAATTTCAAAGGAGCAAGGGGGTTTTTTTACTGGTAGGAAAATCATGGATGGTGTTATTATTCTTGCTGAGACCATTCATTCTATGGAATATTCTAAAGAAAAATTTATGTTTATCAAGTTGGACATGGCTAAAGCATATGATCGAGTTAAATAGAACTTTTTATTTAAGATTCTTGGAGCTTTTGGCTTTGCTGGCAGTTGGATTGAATGGGTCAAGAGTTGTGTTACTTCTTCCTCTTTTTCAGTGCTTATCAATGGTGAGCCCACTAAGTTGTTTGGTGCTTCTAGAGGCCTTAGACAAGGAGATCCTTTGTCTCCCTACCTGTTCATCTTGCTTGCGGAAGGATTGGGGAGGCTTATTCGTGCTCGGGTAGCTAGCGGCTTGATTCAGGGTTGGAATTGGGGAAATGACATTCCCCCTTAGTCTCATCTTCAATTTGTAGATGATATTGCCTTGATGGGCATGGTGAAGGTTGAGGAGGCTATCAATTGGCACAGTGTGTTGGACAACTACTTGGCGGCTTTAGGGCAACACATTAATGAGGGGAAGTCCTTCATCTACTTCTTCCATAGTCCTAAGGCTATCCAAAGAAGAATAGCTGGTATTCTTTGTTTCCAGATTGGTTTGCTACCCTTTGTTTATCTTGGAATCCCTCTTGCCATTTGTTCACTCCCTAAAAGGTTTTGGCAGGAGATTCTTGATAAGTTTTGAAGATTAGTCAGTCATTGGACTTGTAGGTGGTTTTCTTCGGTGGTAGAGTGACTCTTCTTAAATCAGTGGTTCAGGCTCTCCCTCTTTATAGGTGCTTTGTTATTTCTACTCCTTTCAGCTTCATCAAGAACTTTGAGAGATTGTCTCATCAATTTTTGTGGTCTGGAAACTTTCTTCATAGAAAGTGGAGCTTGGTTAAGTGAGATGTTGTTTGTAGGCTGAAGCAAGAGGGTGGCCTTGGTCTACAACAGATCTGATTTGAATGATGGGCAGGCTTTGTTTGGTAAGTTGTATTGGTGTTGGTGTTCGCAACAACATATATTGTGGGCTAAAGTTCTCACCTTCAAATATTTGGGTGTGGTGGAGAGTGTGGAGGTTGAAAGATTTAGTGTGGAGGGGAAGGGATCTATGATTTGGGGTACCCTCAAAAGGGGTTCCAAACTTGTTAAGCAGGGGCTCTTTTGGATTTACAATGGTGGTCGAGATGCTCTTATCTAGCATGACTCTTGGGATGGTCACCCTCCCATTATGTCTTCTCATCCTCACCTTCAAGACTTTTTCCAAGTTTTTGAGGAGGTGGGTTGGTGTCGTGTGGCAAACTTTAAATCTCAACAAACCTTGGGTCAGATTACTGTGTCTAGGTGGAATGATCCTCTAGAGTGGCCTCTTGGTGGTGTGATGGAGGATCGTCAAGAGCTTGCTAAGATTCTATCACATCATGTTTGTAATTATCTTCATGGGAAAGATGTGCTTGCTTGGGGTCCTGATCCGAAAGGCAAATTTTTGGTAGCTTTTGGTTACCAGGTTCTGGATAAACAGGTTTTTGGGAGCTCTGAGGTTCCTTGGTGGAAGCATATTTGGAATAAATTTGCTTGGCCTAAATGCAATTTTTTCTCTTGGCTCATGGTTCAAGGTAAGTGTCTAACTTGGGAGAATCTTTGGAAGTGGGGGTTATAGGGCCCCTCCATGTGTGTTTTGTGTGGTAAGCATGAAGAATGTTTCTCGCATCTCTTCTTTCAGTGCTCTTTTGTAAAGGCTATTTGGCATTTCTGGTGGAATCTTTGGAGCATACCGTGTTGCCATGTTTCTTCCTTGGATGATTTTTGGAGGAGACAGGGATCCCCTCTTGTTAAGACCTCCTTTCTGAGAATTGTATGGGTCATTGGCCCTAGTTTTATTGTTTGGCATATTTGGTTGGAGCGTAACAAGCAGATTTTCTTGGATAAAAAAGTTGCTTATTGGGAAAATTTGGAGGAGAATCCTTGGAGTTCTGCAAGAGACTCTGACTGTAAAGTGTGATTTGTCTGTGCCAGTTGATCCTAGGGAGTTGGGTGTGGTTAATTCTTTGGGCCTAATTGAAGGGGATAGGATAAATTTGAGCAGAGTGCATCGGGGTCATGGGCGTGAGAGGGTTGTTCATGTTGGTTTTTGGTGCCCCCTGCTCTCAAAGAGCTAAAACTCAATACAAATGGGTCTTCTAGGGGCAATCTTGGGCATGCTAGAGTTGGTAGTATTGGTAGAGACATCCTGGGAGTAGTGGTATTTTTATTTTCTATGTATCGTTGTTTGCAAAATAATAATCTCATGGAGGCTAATGCTATTCTTATGGTGATTGAGCAAGTGGTTGGCCTTGGGTGGCGACAGATTGTTTGAGTCTGATTCTCAAATTGTTATTGATATGTTGCAAAAGTGGCACTTGGAGGATGTGAATTGACAACTAGTTGTGGTTGTCAAGTAGATTATTTCTATATGTTCTACTTTGGAGTCTATTGTTTATCGCTATATCCTGGGGAGTGGAATAGGGTGGCTAAAGGGTTGGCTAGATGGGCTATAGAGAGGATGGATTCTTGGTATGTGGATGATTGGGGAAATCTCCCTGATGACATGGCCCTTGTTCTTAAGGAGTGGGCTATAGAGGATATGAGGTGCTTCTTGGGTGCGAATTAATTCATGGTGTTGTTGGGCCCCTGGTGGGTTTTTTCTCTTGACTTTGTAATGTTGTTCTGATTCAATAAAGTTTTTACCCTCCTTTTAATTAAAAAACTATATGTTGATAATTACTATTAGTTTTAAAAGCCACATTTTTATATTTAACAAAACAAAAAGGATTTACAAGAATGGATCCACGAAAAAGTATTTTAATTTAAGTAGCTGAAGACTGAAGTGCATACTACATATCTAGCTTGGCCAAAAAGCTACTAATCGTGATAAAAAAACTAGTCACAAAATACATATTACAAGAGTTGTTACGCTATACGATAAAATATAGACACAATTCATTACTAAACAACTCTGTAACAGTAGCAGCAGCCCTTGATCGAGTGTTTGAGCAAAAGGTGAATCAAATTTAACAAAGTAACAGTAGAGAAGAAAATGGAATCACTCAAATCCTTCCTCCAAAAGTATAGACTCTTTAATGATTCATTTTTTGTATCATACAACATACCACACCTCATATTTACCAAGGCAAGAGCCTACACTATAGAAGCATGCAATTCCACTTTGTGGAAGATTCCACCAATCGGCGCTAACCCACTTTCAAAATTATAATGCTCCAATGCCAACTCCAATGAAGAAATAGAGTAAATGAAAGTCTATAAATAACATGATTCCAATGTCTTCACCAATCCTTTATCAAGCAAAATTTCCATGCAATTGGACAAGAAAGTTGAAGCTACCCCAAAAAATAGAGTATGGGGGTTGTTCTGAAGCCATTCCCTACCCACAATTATTCTTATAGCATCCTTAATCTACACACAAGGAATTATAAAAACCATACCCAACTTTTTTTTTCGTATGCATCATCGCTTTTTTTCTCCCAAAAACATTTGGGTAGCATGACACGCCATGAAGACTCCATATCACAGTTAAATTGAGAATAGAGAAGAAAGAAAGAAAAGCCAAATATATTATAAATGATATGAAAAACATCAAGTTGGTGAAGTATATATAAAATTTAGAATGAAGATAATGACATCACATACTCAACACTTAACATTTAATTCACTACTTGATGTGACAATATTATTTCAAGAAAATTGAGTCATGAGTTTAAGTGATTTAAAAAATAATAAAACATCAACCATTGATATTTTAAAATCTAATGGTTTTGGCATTATTTCAGAGGTTTGAATTCATAAGTCTAGTGCTTCAGACATTTACTTCTGAAATGAAACTACAGTTGTCCATCTTGTGATAACCATTGATCTTTGATGAACTTAGCATTGACCGTTGATTCCTTTTAGACCATTAACCATGAGCTCAAGCTAAATCTCGGTTCCACCGAGGACAGATGTAAAAATCTCGCATTATCGCCAAAAACTAATGACATCACCTTCTCAACAGTGCAGGTGCACGAGAGCTACCTAATCATTAATCGCCGATCTCAACCGTTGATTTTCATGAGAAAATATTTGTCACCTAACTTTGATACGCCATGAAACTATTAAATTGGTAATCGCCTAAGATGAGGGGTAGGTCACCACAATGAATCCAAAGGCTTAAGTCATAATTTAAGTGACCTTCAACTACTAGTAGCTAGCCAACGATAAAATATTATTTTGGTTTTCATGACTTTAAGTGATTTAATAAGTAATAAAAATGTCAACCATTGATTTTTGGAAATCTAATGCTTCTAGTGTTATCCTAAAGGTTTGAATTCGCAAGTCTAGTGCTTCATATATTTGCTTTTGGAATGAAACTATATTCGTCCATCAAAAATTCATCAAATGGTCATGGATTATATTAATTTGCACTCACATCTAGCTTCAGACATAATGAATATGTTGACACTTGTCCCCATTTTGGACACTTTATGAAGGAATTTGGATGTGTGGAAAATTTGTCCCGAGATAGAACAATATGTAGTATTTGATATTTTCGTCACCCATGCTATGATTTATTATTGGCATACCAATTTATTTTGCCAATGAATTTTTTTATTGGTTTAAGATTATGTTTAATTCGCAAATGAAAATATTTTTTTGGGTTTGAAAACATTTTTCAATTGCCAACAAAAAAATTTATTTGTTTGAGCATAACTTTAATTTGCCAATAGAAATATTTTGTTGGTTTGAAAACATGTTTATTTTGCTGATGTAAATATTTTATTGGTTTGAAAATAGGTTTTAACCACCAAAATATATTTTATTGGTTTTAAAAAAATTGCAGTTCACCAGGATTTTCCATAGATTTCTAACGATTACAAAAAATTCACCAATCGAGATTATTTTTTCTCAAAAAATGAAAAAATTCACCAATAAAATTAATATTTTTTCGAGAAGTATACAAGATTCACCAAAATTTTACACCTTCATCGAGAGGGGTTTTCAAAGTTATCCTTGTTCTTGATGTTGTAAGAATCGGGAAAAATTAAGTTTGGAGTGAAAAGTTATGAGCTTGGAGGCTGAAAAACAAGATCTAACTTCAAGCTGGAAAAATAGGAAACAAACAAAATATATAAATAAATAACCTACACCATTGGAAAGTACTCAAAACTATCTTTCCAATGATATCTTGTTTGTCAAAATCTGATTTCTAGATCCAAAGTTATGAATTTTAAAAAAAATTGTTGAAATTAGCTTGTAGTGACAACCCTCCTAGCAAAATAAAAAAATTCCAAAAATCAAATTCATCTAAAATGGAAAATTTTATATAAAAATAGGGATTTTTGGACCATCTAAATGCAATTGAAGCATCCATTTGGATTATGAGTGTTCCAATAAAAAGTGCTCACTAGATCTAAGCTTCAAACCCTAGTTTGCAACTATATCATACAATTGGAAAATTAAATGAAATAAAAGCTAGATTTGAATTTTTTCATTATAAATTCAATAGAGAGCTTATATTTGTTGGAAATATTGGAACCTTACAACATGAGCATGAAGTGTCATTTTTTCCTAGTGTTGTCATTGATGTCAACATAGTGGGAAACATATTTGGTATACTAGAAGCTAATCTCTACCGAAAGCATTCTCTACTGTTAAGTCAGTACGTTGGTTTTCAAGTCTTGAATTCACCACAAGATGAGATATGACTCTACTCTCTCAATCTCATTATTATGGCTCATTAAGACAGTTATATCGAGGATCTTGAGAAGTTTTGTGTTTTGTACAGAAAGTTATCAATGATAGAGTTTAACTTTGTACACTACAGTTGTTTTATGTTTAGTATGCTACTGTGGGAGATTCTACGTATTCTTAGAAATAAGATTCTAATGTTGCGGTTCTAATGGTGATATCTTTGATGTTAATGTAATGAGAGACTGAAGTAATTTTGGATCTGTAAAGTGTTTTACCTGATGTGTGTGTTGGTTTGGAGATTTTATGATTAGGTCCTATTCTTGGCTGACCTAATATATGACATGTATTAAGAAGAAGTATTATTATAATTTGTAGTTGTTAGTTTGAACCCTTACAGATCTACGTTGACTTGATATGGTACACCACCTGGATAAAAATTATTTTAAATCTTATATGGTGCTGACATGAGTTATTCTTGATTGGTTTACTTACATCTAATTAGGTCGACCTAATTGTTGTATGAAATATACTTGTATATATACATAAGAATTTTTGGAGTTGAAGAGGGAGAGTGAGTATGGGAGTAAGTGTGTGAAAAGGGGAAAGATTGTGCGAGCTTAAATGATTTATTAGTTGCAAGCAACATATTGTGGAACGAGACAAGGATAAAAGTAGAATTGTTGTGTGAGTGCTATGCAAAGCAGTACCTTACATTCAAAGCCTCATTGGAACTGAACACAACACATTAAAGGTGCATTACATCAGTTCATACTCTTGGAAGTGAGCCATATCTTTTGTATCTTGGCGGTTAGCCATTTCATTGTATATTCTGGATGTGAGCCTTTTTTGGACAATGAGTCTTGGAAGTGAGCCTTGTAATATTATATATCTAGATATATTATATTGTGAGCTAATCCTCACTGTGGTTTTTCCCATTTTGGGTTTTCCACGTAAAAATTTGGTGTTGATGTTCATTTCAATGTCTTCATTTTGGTTTGCAGTCACATGTGCTTTAATAATTGGGTGGTTTACATCTAAATGGTTTTATGGAATACTGATTCACCCCCCTCTTAGTATTCTGGAATATCAACAATTGGTATTAGAGCTTGGTTCCTCTGAAGAAGTCTAACAACTTGAGGAAGGTCCTGAAATTTGAGTATATGGAAGATAAAAAAAATCTTATTCCTCCAAAAGAAATCCCTGCTAATCATATAGAAGAAAATGAAGATTTGAAGGACAAGTTGAAGGAAGCAAATGAGTGTATTAAGGATCTGAAGGAAAAACATGGAGAAACCAATGATCAATTAAAAAGGGCACATGATGATATCACTGGTCTGCTAGAACAAGTGGAAGAAAAGAAAAGAATTGAAGACTGTTAGGAATTTGAAATTCAGAAGAAGGTGAATGAATGTAAAAACCTTGAGCAAGAAGTGGAAATTTTGAAATTAGATCTGGAAAAGGAAAAAAGACACAAGGATAAATTCAAGGAAAGCACTGCAATGCTTGATGAATTGATTATTTCTCAAAGACCTGCAAAGGATAAAAGTGGTTTAGGGTTTGAATAAATACAAATTTCAAAGGTGAACCAACCTCTTAACATGAAGATTCAATGCAATAATGGAAAATTCAAGAATCATATAAGCAATACCAGAAGGATTCCCATTAGACAACCTAATACATATAGCACAAAATACATATTACAAGAGTTTTTACGTTGTACAATAAAATATAAACACAATTCATTACTAAAAGATTTTGTAATGCTAGTAGCGGCCCTCAATTGGGTGTTTGAGTAGAAGGTGAATCAAATTTAACAAAGTAACAATAGAGAAGAAAATAGAATCACTCAAATCCTTCCTCCAAAAGTCTAGACTCTTTAATAATTCATTTTTCGTATCACATAATAGACCACACCTCATATTTACTAGGGCAAGAGCCTACATTGTAGAAGCATGCAATTCCACTTTGCGGAAGATCCCACCAACAGGTGCTAACCCACTTTCAAAACTATAACACTCCAATGCCAACTCCAATGAAGAAATAGAGTAAATGAAAGGCTGCAAATAACGTATTGCTATTGTCTTCACCAAACCTTTATCGAGCAAAATTTCCATGCAATTGGACAAGAAAGTCGAAGCTACCTTAGAAAATAGAGCATGGGGTTGTTCTGAAGCCATTCCCCACCCACAATTATTCTTCTAGAATCCTTAATCTGCACACAAGGAATTATAAAAACCATACCCAGCTTTCGTCTATCATGTGCATCGTCGCTTCTTTTCTCCCAAAAACATATGGGTAGCATGACATGCCATGAATAATCCATATCACAGTTAAATTGAGAATAGAGAAGAAATAAATCAAAGCCAAATATATTATAAATGATATGAAGAACATCAAGTTGGTGAACTATATATAGAAGTTAGAACAAAGACAATAACATCAAATACTCAACACGTAACATTTAATTCACTACTTGATGTGACAATATTATTTCAAGAAAATTGAGTCATGACTTTAAGTGATTTAAAAAATAATAAAACATCAACCATTGATATTTTAAAATCTAATGGTTGTAGCATTATTCTGGGGGTTTGAATTCACAACTCTAGTGCTTCAGACATTTTCTTCCGGAATGAAACTACAATTATCCATCTTGTGATAACCGTTGATCTTTGATGAACTTAGTGCTAATCGTTGATTCATTTTAGACCATTAACCATGAGCTCAAGTTGAAGCTCGGTCCCACTGAGGATAGATGTAAAAATCCCACATTACTGCAAAAAACTAATGACATCACCTTCTCAATAGCGCAAGCGCATGGGAGTCACCCGATCATTAATCGTTGATCTCAACTATTGATTTTCATGAGCAAATATTTGTCACTTGACTTTGATACCCCATGAAACTGGTAAATTGGTAATTTCTTAAGACGAGGGGTCGGTCACCACAATGACTCCAAAGGCTTGAGTTATAACTTAAACGACCTTCAACTGTCGGTAGCCAGTCAACGATAAAATATTATTTTGGGTTTCATGACTTTAAGTGATTTACTAAGTAATAAAATGTTAACCAGCGTTTTTTGGAAATCTAACGGCTCTAGTGTTATTCTAAAGGTTTGAGTTCACAAGTGTAGTGCTTCTGACATTTGCTTCTGGAATGCAACTACAATCATCCATAAAAAATTAATCGAATGGTCATGGATTATATTAATTTGCACTCACATCTGGCTTCAGACATAATGAATATGTTGACACTTGTCCCCATTTTGGACACTTTATGAAGAAATTTGGATGTGTGGAAAATTTGTCTCGGAATAGAACAATATGTAGCATTTGATATTTTTGCCACCAATGCTATGATTTATTATTGGCATACTAGTTTATTTCGCCAATGAATTTTTTTATTGGTTTGATATTATGTTTAATTCGCCAATGAAAATATATTTTTTGGTTTGAAAACATTTTTCAATTGCCAACAAAAATATTTTATTTGTTTGAACACAACTTTAATTTGCTAATATAAATATTTTGTTGGTTTGAAAACATGTTTAATTCGCTAATGGAAATATTTTATTGGTTTAAAAATAAGTTTTAATCACCAATGAAAATATTTTATTGGTTTTTAAAAAAATTGCAATTAACCAAGATTTTCCATAGACTTCTAGCGATTACAAAAAAATTGTTAATCAAGATTATTGTTTTCCCAAAAAATGAAAAAATTCACCAATAAATTAATATTTTTTGGAAAGTAACAAGATTCACCAAGATTTTACACCTTCACTGAGGTGGGTGGTTCTTAAAGTTATCCTTGTTATTGATGTTGTAAGAATCGGGAAAAATTAAGTTTGGAGTAAAACGTTATGAGCTTGGAGGCTGAAAAACAAGATCTAACTTCGAGCTGGAAAAATAGGAAACAAACAAAATATAAAAATAAATAACCTACACCATTGGAAAGTACTCAAAACTAGGTTTCCAATGATATCTTTTTTGTCAAAATCCAATTTTTGGATCAAAAGATGATTTTTTGAAATAAAATGTTGAATTTAGCTTGTAATGACGACCCTCCTAGCAAAATAATTTTTTCCAAAAATCAAATTCATCTAAAATGGAATTTTTTTATATGAAAATAGGGGTTTTTGGGTCATCTAAATGCAATTGAAGCATACATCTCCAGACTAGAAGAACAAAACTGGAAACAGGTCTGCAAAAGAAAATTTAGAAGATATCATGAAGAAATGTGTAGACGCACATCACAAAGTTGTGAAGGAATTGAAGGAAGTATGGGAATGTGAGAAAGAAGCTTAAGAGTTGTTTTCTTTTTGTTTGAGTTAGTCAAATAGGACTCTAAATGTAAGAGATGAAATAAGGAAAAGTGAAACTCGAATGAGTAATCAAGCATATGTGTACAACTTGGTAGATGATAGGGACAATCAAAGATGGTCCTACATTGTGCAACTATAGGAAAATATATTTTCGCTACAAGATCAAAGAAAAAAAGTAATTAAGAATTTTGTGGCACTCAGAGATATGGTAAAACTCAGAGACATCCCTGTATCCAGTGCTCTTGACAGTGTTGGTATTCTATCAGAAGTTACTCTTAGTTCCAAAACTTTGAAAGATGGTATAGAGTCTTTGACTAAGCTTGAACTACTATATAAGACTCTTGCAAGCACAAAAGGATCATGGGAAGAAGGAAAATCTACATGGGAAGACATCCCGAAGAATCTCAAGGCCTCTTCTACCGCAGGTTAACATTATTTGATGGTGCTTGATCAATTATTTTTGTGTACATACATATTTGAGGAATTATACCAGACCCTTTCAAGACCTTTTCCATTGATGTCAAAGGGGGAGAGATAGATAGATAAAGGAAAAACATTTTTGAAAAGAATTTTTTTGTAAGGATTAACCTTGGAAGGAGGAGTATTCAGTTGTCTCTTATTGGGATAATTTTTTTTTTGATATGCATGTTGTCATCAATGCTAAAGGGTGAGATTGTTGTAAATATGGGAACCTTGCAACATGAGCATGAAGTGTCTTGTTTGACCTAGTGTTGTCATTGATGTCAACATAATGGGAAACATCTTTGGTATATTTGAAGTTGATCTCTACCAGAAGCGTTCTCTATTGTTAAGTCAATACGTTGGTTTTTGAGTCTGAAATTCACCACAAGATGAGATATGACTCTGCTCTCTTAACCTCTTTATTATGGCTCATTAAGATAGCTATATCCAGGATCTTGAGAAGTTTTATGTTGTGTACAAAAAGTTATCAATGACAGAGTTTAACTCTATACACTACAGTTTTTTTCTTTTTCAGTATGCTAGTGTGGGAGACTCTGCATATTCTTAGAAAAATTTGGATGTTGCAGTTCTTTCTAATGGTGATCTCTTTGATGTTAATGCAATGAGAAACTGAAGTACTATCAATTCCACAAAGTGTTTTACTTGGTGTGTGTGTGTTGGTTTGAAGTTTTTGTTATTAGGTACTATTATTGGTCGACCTAATATATGGCATGTATTAATAAGAATAATTATACTTTGCAGCTATTAGTTGGAACCCTTACGGATCTATGCTGACTTGATATGGTACACCACCTGGATAAAAACTGTTTTAAATCTTATATGGTACCGACATGAGTTATTCTTGATTGGTTTGCTTACATCTAATTAGGTCGACCTAATTGATGTATGAAATATACTTGTATATATATAAGATTTTTTGGAGTTTAAAAGGAAGAGTGAGTATGGGAGTAAGTGTGTGAAAAGGGGAAAGGTTGTGCGAGCTTAAATGATTTATTAGTTGTGAGCAACATATTATGGAAGGAGACAAGGATAAAAGTAGAATTGCTATGTGACTGCTATGCAAAGGAGTACCTTACATTTAGAGCCTCATTGGAACTAAACACAACACATTAAAGGTGCATTCCATTAGTTCATACTCTTGGAAGTGAGTCATATCTTTTGTATCTTAGCGGTTAGCCATTTCATTGTATATTCTAGTTGTGAGCCTTCTAAGGATAATGAGTCTTGGCAATGAGCCCTATAATATTCTATATCTGGATATATTATATTGTGAGATAATCCTCACCGTGGTTTTTCCCATTTTGGATTTTCCACGTAAAAAGTTGGTGTTGATGTGTTTTGTGTTGTGATGTTCATTTCAATGTCTTCATTCTGGTTTGCAGTCATATGTGATTTAATAATTAGGTGGTTTACATCTCAATGGTTTTATGGAATACCGATTCACCCCCCCTCTCAGTATTCTAGACTACCAACAGTTAGTATCAGAGCCTGGTTCCTCTGAAGAAGTCTAGCAGCTTGAGGAAGGTCCCAGAATTTGAGTAAATGGAAGAAAAAATTTCTTATTCCTTCAGAAGAAATACCTACTGAGCATACAAAAGAAAATGAAGATTTGAAGGACAGGATGAAGGAAGCAAATGGGTGTATTAAGGATCTAAAGGAAAAACATGGAGAAACCAGTGATCAATTAAAAAGGGCATATGATGATATCACTGGTCTGCTAGAACAATTTGAAGAAAAAAAAGAATTGAAGATTGTCAAAAAGTTGAAATTCAGAAGAAGGTGGATGAATGTACAAAGCTTGAGTGAGAAGTGGAAATTCTGAAATCAGATCTAGAAAAGGCAAAAAGACATGAGAATAAATTCAAGATAAGCACTGAAATGCTTGATGAGTTGATTATTTCTCAGAGACTTGCAAAGGATAAAAGTAATTTAGGGTTTGAAGAAGGAAAAATTTCAAAGGCAAACCAACCTCTTGACATGAAGATTCAATGCAATAATGGACAATTCAAGAATCATAGAAGCAATACCAGAAGGATTCCCACTAGACAATCTAATGCTCAAAAGTATTTATCTTTTAATGGTGTCTGTTATTTTCGCAATAAATTTGGACATAGGGCAAAAGACTGCAAAATTAGAATGAATGATACTTTATTATTCTTTAGCAAATATTTTGAGTGCAAGAAGATTGGACATAAGGCTATGGAATGTAGAATTCAAAAGTTGAACAAGGCATTTTTATCATTTAATGGCTATTGTTATCATTGCAACTTATTTGGACACAAGGCAAATCAGTGCAAATATAGATTAAATAAAAGAAAATTTGGATAGAAGAATGTTGTTTTTCATGACTGCAGTAATATGAAACAATCTGCTAGAGATTGCATAAACAAAAGAATAAAAAATAACTATCCAACAAAGAGTCATGAACCAATCATAGACCCGAAAGAAGTAAGAAAGGAAATAAAAATAATCTGGATAAAGGAGAATTTAAGCAAGTTGAATCAAGATCATCAGTTTTATCTATGCCATCCTCTAGTGCAGATACGCCCATCAAATTTTGAGTCGGGGAACGACTAAGGGGGAGCATTAATTAGAAAAATTTAATAAACCACTCCTCAATATATGATGTCATATAATGATAGATGTGCATTTAATAAGGTTTCAAACTCAGGACTTCATGTGAAAGGAACTTTGAAACACATGTGTGAAGAATGAAGGTCATAGATTTTGGAAGGATGGAAGTGTACACGAATTTTGAGGTAATCTACTTGCAATTTGAAGCATTTATTGCAGAAGCATTTGAAATGAGAATTAAATTTAGAAGTATCAAGGAAATTGCATTCATCAAAAGGCATTTGTGAAAAAATAAAAAGTGTGCAGAAGAAGCTTGAAGAAACCTGAGCAATTCCATACAGCAGAGTTTCGAGATTTGGTGAAGAAAGAGGAAATTGAAGTAGATTCAAAGCATGCTCTCGAAGTTGAACATCTAACTATTCTTCGTTAACGATTACAGAGGTATTCTGCTTAAACAATCTTCAATTTTATGTCATGGATAATTCAAAGGTGGTGAATATTTCAGATAGATTTCAAATCAAATTAAGGAAGTATTCTTTGAAAAATATGTCAAAAGAATCTGTTGGTACATTTTTAGCATTTCTTCTAGAGTATTACCCACTAAAGACATTTATGCATACATTTATGGTAAAACTAAGGAAATTTCACCATTTCGATTGAGTATTTTGTAGAATGAATTGGAAGAAAATCATGATGCATACAAAATTTTAGTTTAAAAGAAGTTGAATGTATGGCACAAATCCCCATTGCTTTAATTTGACAAGAAATACATTTGAATGGCTTCAAGCAGGATTCATGATTAATCTATTTGGATTGATGAAACACACTTGATAACCAAAGAAGCTATAAGAGATGTAACTGGTTTGTGTTCCTCCATACCAATTCCCAGATGAAAGACAGTTAATGAACAAGAGATAATTGAGATGAGTGGTGCGACCCTAGAAGGAAAATAACTCATTTTGAGTACAATTGAAGATCCACTCATTCAATATGTTGCTATGGTTATTGGACACAAAATTTCCTTACCAAGAAATGACCATATAGTTTTTATTACTGTCATTTACACTGCTCTTGATATGGTTAGGAATGGAGTAGATTATGATATTTGTGAGCTACTTCAATTAAATTTGTTGAAGAACTTAAAAGAAATCAAAAAGAGCAAGAAAAGTACATTGTGATATGGTACCTTAACAATTTGTTTACTCTTTTACTTTATGAAAGAGTTATCAATAATTTGAAGGATAGATTGGACAAACTCAAAACCAATAACTCATCAGATTAGGAATTGGATGGAAAATCTTGTTGGTTTAGATGCACAAGAAACTACTCTTGATGCATTCTTTGGAACATTTCAAATGAGAATGAATAGAAAAACAAGAATTCTTGAAAATGTGATTGAGAAGTACTCCAAAAATATCAATTTCCTAGTTTCTATAGACTTTTGTTATATGGAAGCAGTTGAATCTAGACTGGTGTGGATTTCTAAATTGGATTATGAAGTAACTAAGGCTAAGATTGATCATTATGCAAAAGTGCTTCTAGGAAGCCCTAAGAACCCTCATGTAGAAGAAATTTCTATGACTGAAGCCTTCGATAGTGCAACTGGAACAAGAAAGAAGAGAAAATGTGTTGTTATCAAATAAGAAAGTGCAGAAGGAAGTGAATTAGAGAGAGCTCAATGTGAGAGTGAATGCATGAAAAATTCAAGAAGCATTAACAGAGTTGCAAAAAGTGATCCCCAATTCCAACTTTAATTCATCTATATCAATTGTGGAAAATCTCAGGAATATGATTAACTCCTTGAAAGCATACATCTTGGGACTAGAAGAAAAAACTAGAAATAGGTTTGCAAAAGAAAATTTAGAAGATATGAAGAAGAAATGTGTAGATGCACATCATAGAGTTGTGAAGGAATTTAAGGAAGTACATGACTGTGAAAAAGAAGCTCAGGAGCTACTTTCTTTCTTTTTGAATTGGTCAAATGGGACTCTAAATGTAAGAGATGAAATAAGGAAAAGTGAAACTTGAATGAGTACTCAAGCAGATGTGTATATCTTGGTAGATGATAGAGAAAATCAGAGATGGTCCTACATTGTGCAGCTACAAGACAAATTCTTTTCCCTACAAAATCAAAGAACATAAGTAATTAAGAAGTTTGTGGCACTCAGAGATATGGTAAAACTCAGACACATCCTTGTATGTAGTGCTCTTGATAGTATTGGTACCTTACATTCAAAGAATCATTGGAACTAAACACAACACATTAAAAGTGCATTCCATCAATTCATACTCTTAGAAGTGAGCCATATCTTTTGTATCTTGGCGGTTAGCCATTTCATTGTATATTCTGGCTGTGAGCCTTTTAAGGACAGCAAGTCCTGTATTATTCTATATCGGGATATATTATATTGTGAGCTAATCCTCATCTTGGTTTTTCCCATTTTGGGTTTTCCACTTAAAAATATGGTGTTGATGTGTTTTGTGTTGTGATGTTCATTTCAATGTCTTCATTCTGGTTTGCAATCATATGTGCTTTAATAATTGGGTGGTTTACATCTAAATGGTTTTATGGAATACTGATTCACCCCCCTCTTAGTATTCTAGACTATCAACAATTGGTATCAGAGTTTGGTTCCTCTGAAGAAGTCTACTAGCTTGAGGAAGGTCCCAGAATTTGAGTATATGGAAGATAAAAAAATTCTTATTCGTCCAGAAGAAATCCTTGCTGAGCATACAAAAGAAAATAAAGATTTGAAGGATAGGCTAAAGGAAGAAAAATAGTGTATTAAGGATTTGAAGGAAAAACATGGAGAAATCAGTGATCAATTAAAAGGGGCATATGACGATATCACTGGTCTACTAGAACAATTGGAAGAAAAGAATTGAAGACTGTCAGAAAGTTGAAATTCAAAAGAAGGTGGATGAATGTACAAAGCTTGAGCAAGAAGTGGAAATTTTAAAATTAGATCTGGGTAAGGAAAAAAGACACAAGGATAAATTCAAGGCAAGCACTGCAATGTTTGATGAATTGATTATTTCTTAGAGACCTACAAAGGATAAAAGTGATTTAGGGTTTGAAGAAGGAAAAATTTCAAAGGTGAACCAACCTCCTAACATGAATATTCAATACAATAATGGACAATTCAAGAATCATAGAAGCAATACTGGAAGGATTCCCATCAAACAACCTAATGTGCAAAGGTATTTATCTTTTAATGGTGTATGTTAATTTTGCAATAAATTTGGACATAGGGAAAAAGATTGCAAAAGTAGAATGAATGATACTTTATTATTCTCTGATAAATGTTTTGAGTGCAAGAAGATTGGTCATAAGGTTATGAAATTGAAAAGTCAAAAGTTGAACATGACATTTTTATCATTTAATGGTTACTATTATCACTGCAACTTACTTGGGCACAAGGCAAATCAATGCAAATATAGATTAAATAAAAGAAAATATGGATAGAAGAATATTGTTTGTCATGAGTGCAGTAATCCAAAATAGTCTTTTAGAGATTGCAAAAACATAAGAATAAAAAATAACTATCCGACAAAGAGACATGAACCAATCATAGACCCGTAAGAAGTAAGAAAGGAAATGAAAAGAATCTGGATAAAGGAAGGAGAACTTAAGCAAGCTGAATAAGGATCATCAGTTTTATTTGTGCCATCCTTTGGTGCAGATATGCTCGCCAAATTTTTAGTCAGGGAATGACTAAGAGGGAGCATTAATTAGAAAATTTTAATAAACCCCTCATCAATAGATGATGTCATATCATGAAAAAGGCACATTTAATAAGGTTTTGAACTCAGGACTTCATGCGAAAGGAATTTTTAGACACATGTGTGAAGAATGAAGGTCGTAGAATTTGGAAGGATGGAAGTGTACACAAATTTTGAGGTGATCTACTTGAAATTTGAAGCATTTATTGCAAAAGCATTTGGAATGAAAGAATTAAATTCAAAAGTATCAAGGAAATTGCATTCATCAAAAGGCATTTGTGAAAAAGGAAAAGCATACCAAAGAAGCTTGAAGAAACTAGAGAAATTCCATACAACAAAGTTTCAGGATTTGGTGAAGAAAGAGGAAATCAAAGTGGATTCAAAGCGTGCTCTGAAAGCTGAACATCTAACTCTATTCTCCATTGACGACTACAAAGGTATTCTACTTAAACAATCTCTCAATTTTATGTCATGGATAATTCAAAGGTGGTGAATATTTTAGATAGATTGCAGATCAAATTATGGAAGTATTCTTTGAAAAATCTGTCAGAAGAATCTGTTGGTGCATTTTCTAGCATTTCTTCTAGAGTATTACCCATTGAAGACATTTATGCATACGTTTTTGGTAAAATTGAGGAAATGTCACCGTTTCGATTGAGTATTCTGTGGAAGAATGAATTGGAATAAAATCATGATGCATACAAAATATTAGTTGAAAAGAAGCTGGATGTATGGCACAAAGCTCCGTTGCTTGAATTCAACAAGAAATACATTCGAATGGCTTTAAGCAGGATTCATGATGAATCTATTTGGATTGATGAAACACACCTGATAACCAAAGAAGCTATAAGAGATATAACTGGTTTGTGTTCCTCCAGACTAGTTCCTAGATGAAAGACAGTTAATGAACAAGAGATAATTGAGAAGACTAGTGCGACCCTAGAAGGAAAATAACTCATTTTGAGTATAATTGAAGATCTGATCATTCAATATGTTGCTATGGTTATTGGAAACAAAATTTTCTTACCAAGAAATGACCATATAGTTTATACTACTATCGTTTACACTGCTCTTGATATGGTTAGGAATGGAGTGGATTATGATCTTTGTGAGCTACTTTGATTGCATCTGTTGAAGAACTTACAAGAAATCAAAAAGAGAAAGAAAAGTACATTCTGGTATGGTATCTTAACAATTTGTTCACTCTTTTACTTTATGAAAGAGTTACTAGTAATTGGAAGGATGGATTGGATAAATTCAGAACCAATAACTCATCAGATTAGCAATTGGATGACAAATCTTGGTGGTTCAGATGCACAAGAAATTGCTCTTGCTGCATTCTTTGGAAAATTTCAAATGAGAATGAATAGAAGAACAAGAATTCATAAACATGTGATTGAGAAGTAGTCCAGAAATATCAATTTCCTAGTTTCTACAAAATTTTGTTATATGGAAGTGGTTGAATCTAGACTAGTGTGGATTTTTGAACTAGATTATGAAGTAATTGAGGCCGAGATTGATCATTTTACAAAAGTGCTTCTAGGAAGCCCTAAGAACCCCAATGTAGAAGAAATTTCTATGATTGAAGCCTATGGTAGTGCAACTAAAACAAGAAAGAAGAGAAAAGGTGTTGTTATCAAACAAGAAATTTTAGAAGGAAGTGAATTAGAGAGAGCTCAACATGAGCATGAAAGCATAAACATTCAAGAATCATTAATGGAGTTGCAAAAAGTGATCCCCGGTGCTAGCTTCAATTCATTTGCATCAATTGTGGAAAATCTTAGGAATATGATTAACTCCTTGAAAGCATACATCTCTAGACTAGAAGAACAAATTGGAAACAGGTCTGCAGAAGAAAATTTAGAAGATATCAATAATAAATGTGCAGATGCACATCATAGAGTTGTGAAGGAATCAAAGGAAGTACAAGACTATGAGAAAGAAGCTCAAGAGCTGCTTTCTTTTTGTTTGAATTGGTCAAATAGGACTCTAAATGTAAGAGATGAAATGAGGAAAAGTAAAAATTGAATGAGTACTCAAGTATATGTGTATAGATTGGTAGATGATAGGGGCAATCAAAGATGGTCCTACATTCTATAGTTACAAGATAAATTATTTTCCCTACAAGATCAAAGAACATAAGTAATTAAGAAGTTTATGGCACTCAGAGATATGGTAAAACTCAAACACATCCCTGTATCTAGTCCTCTTGACAATATTGGTAATCTATTAGTTTAGTTAATCTCAATCCCAATACTTTGAAAGATGGTATAAAGTCTTTGACTAAGCTTGAACTACTATACAAGACTCTTGCAAGCGCAAAAGGGTTGTGGGAAGAAGGGAAATCTACATGGGAAGACATCCTGAAGAATCTCAAGGCTTCTTCTTCCTCAAGTTAACATTGTTTGATGGTGCTTGATCAATTCTTTTTGTGTACATACATATTTGAGGTATTATATCGGACCCTTTCATGACCTTTTCCATTGATGTTAAAGGGGGAGAGATAGATAGATAAATGAATTTTTTTTAATGAGAATAATTTTACAAGGATTAACCTTGAAAGGGGGAGTATTCAGTTGTCTCTTATTGGGATAAAAATGTTTTTAATATGCATGTTGCCATCATCAATTCCAAAGGGGGAGATTGTTGGAAATATGGGAACCTTGCAACATGAGCATGAAGTGTCTTGTTTGTCCTAGTGTTGTCATTGATGTCAATATTATGACAACATAGTGGGAAACATATTTGGTATGCCGGAAGCTGATCTCTACCGGAAGTGTTCTCTATTGTTAAGTCAGTATGTTAGTTTTTGAGTCTGAAATTCACCATAAGATGAGATATGAGTCTACTCTCTTAATCTCATTATTATTGCTCATTAAGACAACTATATTTAGGATCTTGAGAAGTTTTGTGTTGTGTACAAAAGTTTATCAATGACAGAGTTTAACTTTGTACACTATAGTTGTATAGAAAGGGGACATTACATAAACAACAATAGATGAAATAGTTTATATTTTTCTAATTTGCAAATGATTAACAATCTATTTTATAATGAAAGTTAAGATTTATACATACACAACTAGTGTTTTTATTGTTTTTCATGTTTTTGAATGATTATATACAACTATTATAATTTAATTGAATAAAACAATAATAGTTATTCTTTTGTTCTTTTTTCATTACAACACAATTTGAATAATGATTTCAAGAGTTACCAAACTATAAATCAATTCAACCATTTCCTTCAACTTACTTTTGTTGAGAATACATTTTCACAAAATAAAATAAGTGGTATAACTAATTGATTTTTGTATGAGACCATAATAAATGTTTGCTTCTTGTTTCATGGTTTCTTGATCAATTCAATAGTTGTTTTCTTGACAATAGATGGTTTCTTATTGATGGCTTATCCTTGGTTTTGTTTTTTCCAAATGTGATGCTATTACAAAATAAATATGTATAAATTTATAAACAAATCTAATGAAATAAACTAACTATTTTGTAGAATCCAAGAAACCACAAGAGTTTTGTAGATTGGGAGAAAGGTGCAAAATTAATTAGATTTAATTTAATTATTTAACTCTAAAACTAAGAAACTATTCTAACTAAAAAAATTAAAAAAAAGGAATCCTCACACTTGAGATTGGTAGTCTAAGATGTTAGAAACTGATGGTGGTATGACAATAGTGTTTCCAAAGCTCCGACTTTGTCTTCTCTTTCCTTATTTTTCATTATAAGTCTTTCTTTAATGGCAGTGAGAAAATGAAAGAACAATAATGTAAAGAATGTTAAAGACAAATAGATGTTGTAGGATGGACTTTGAAGTTGTTGATTATTGTTATTATAAATAAATAAAGATCCTAGAGGTTGTATATGGTGATGATGAATTATAATGATTTCGTTGTAGGTGTTGTGGACAATTAAAAAAGAACAATACTTTTCTTCTCAAATAACGACAAAAAATAAAAATAGGTTATTGTTGGTGCTAAAATTGGAAGCTTATCTTGAAGAAACATTAGGAGAGAAGACCTCTATAATTACAAAAGAAACAAATCTATTACAACTCTATAATCTAATATTAATGGAGGAGAGTGAGGTTTAGATAGGTTAGGTGCTTTCAAGAACCAAGTATAGTGCCAAAAATAGTGCCAAAATGATGTATCATTTTAGCTAGAATTGTTGGAGCATTTTAGAATTACCTAGATGATTTGATTCAAAAGGGGCGATTTTGTCATTAAAGAATCAAAAAATAAATTTTCAAGGTGGCAAAGCATGGAAGATATGCATAAAATAAAAAACAAAAAGGGCCTACAAACCGACTAAAAACTTCCATTAATTAAAATTAACATACAAAATATTTTAATCATACCGCGTGAATCACATACTAGCCCAACAAATCATCATTGAACTTGCCATATATACCTGTCCATTTTCAAACAATTAGAGAATTATGCACTGAATTTACTACTTAAGATATAATTAGATTGAAAACATTCTTATTTATTTAGTACCCTCACCCAAAACAAGAGTACCTTCCCTAAGGTGAGAATAAAAAGTCCCAATCGCAAGGGGTATGTACGGTCTAGAGGCAATTAGGGCAAACGGCTGACTAAGAGTTTTTTTAAAATCTAGGATAAATCCAGACAAATAATACTGCAAACTGACTGTTATTAATGTCCAAAAGTGCCCGAACAAAGAATTCTTTTTCACCCTTGATTATGTCGCAGTGGATTTGAGGAGGAAGTTGCAGTGTTTTGGGTATTCAGATTTATATTTGTAATTTTCGAAGGATCTGCAACTTAAATTTTGGTGAGTATCCTATTTTTCCATATGTTTTTCTTGCATTAATATAAATCATGGATAAAATAAAATAATTTGCTTGATTGAAATTAATCTGCACATTGAACATATTGTTGCGGATCGGAAGAGTTGAGACTATAGAATGAGCTTGATCGCTCTTAATTTTTTATGATTTACTAAATTTAATTTAATTCAGTGTAAGTAGGCGGGTGTTAGGTCTTTCTGCATTGATATCAGTACCATTCAGTTTTTCATGGTCAGAGTGAGGTTTGTTATGCTTTGGTCAGAGTTCACTTTCACACCATGGAAACTCCCGAGGTATACGCCAAGAATTACAGTGATGAGATGAACTTTAAGGTCCTTAAGGTTGAATCGGCTTTTATCACTTGTTTAAAAAATTGTTTCCTTGGCTTCCGGTTCTCAAAAATATTCTGTAAGTTTTGTTGGACTATCTTAGATTTATAATTTAGTATAGTAAGACCTGATTACAATTTTCTGTAATTATAGTACACAGTTCGAAAGAATATATGTTTTACCCTCTGTCTACTTCATATAAGTTATATATCATGGAGATTCTTTGTGCCCGCGGCGTCTTAAGTACAGGTCCATCAGCTGTTCCTCTGTGAAGTTAATGCGAATTGGTTCTTAACTTTGCCATCATGGTTTTCTTTTTTAAGCTAGTTACCTTGTCAGAAAAATAATTTGTCTGTGGTCAGCGTCGCTTCATTGTCATTAGTGTCTTTTTTTTGCTACATCTTCATCTTGTGAAACAAGTTCAAGAATAGATGTTGCAGATTTCTGATAAAGATTTTCATTAAATACAACATCCCTACTGATAATGGCTTTCTTCATTTGTGGAGCATATACCATGTAACCTTTGGACAATTCACTGTAACCAATGAAGACACATTTAATGTTCATCTTATCTATTCTTTCTTAACTCCTCAAGAACATGAACATAAGCATTGCAGCCAAATTTTTTAAAATAGTTGACAGATTTTTTACTAGTTACTACTATACCTTGCTTCACAGGGTATCACATTTCTTACAACTTTTGTGGGAGACCTATTTGGTATAAAGGCTGCAATATTTATTGCTTCTGGAAAAAAAGAGAGGCAAATTCTTAATTGTAAGCATGGACCTAGCCATTTCAATTAAGGTTCTGTTTATTTGTCTGCAATTCCGTTTTATTGAGGTGTGTATCTAACTGGTAGTTGTTTTCTAATTCTTTTTTTTTTATCAAAAAGGTTTTGAATTTGTATTGTGATATATTTTTTTTCCTTTGTCTATTCTCAGAACCTCCATTTTGCTGAGATGTGGATCTAAATGTTAGTTGGCTTTTAATAACTTTTTATCACAAAAGTTTGAATCTTGTGATATATTTTTTTCCATCGTCTATTTGCAAAATTTAAATCTTTCTCCCACTCTTATTTTCCACCAGGAATTTATATGTCGTAAAATTTTCAGCTGCCTTATTTCTTTTCTTAAGAAGATAAATCCAAAATTTTCTTGAAAAATCATCCATGGAAGTTAACACAACTCGTACCTGCAAAAGGAGTAGAAAATGGACCAATGATATCACCATGCACCAACTGAAGCTGCTCTCCTGTCACATTCTCAAACCTATCCCTATGTTGCTCTCCATACAAGCAGGCTTCACACACATTCAAATTTGAATTGATTAAGGGAAGCTCATAAATCATGTCTAATTTTGCTCATAAAGAGAGACTTTGGTAATTAAATTGTCCAAATATTAAATGACACAATACACTAGTATCATCATTGGTTGACAGAAAAGCTTGGTTACTGTTGCCTCCTGCATCAAATTTGTTAATGCTTCATCCTAATAACACAATAACTTTATATTCATTCAATTTTTTTGTGAAGTTCAACATTGTAACCTTGCTTTGTGATTTGGCTAACTGAAAGAACATTCTTCTCAAGTTCAGGTGCAAATTTCTCATTAGTAATATACTTTAGGCACATATTTCTCATTATTAACATACTTTAAGTCACCATTTTTCATCTTAGCAGGTACATCACTATGTCCTTCTAGACTATAAAGATAATCATCACCAAGCAATGTCTTTTTATTTGCAAATTCTTCATCTATTGTGATAGACTTGAAACTTTCTCTATTGTAGGTCATATGCTGACCTGGTCTTGAATCTGTATACCAAACATCATTTGAAGCACTTTGTGCTGATAAAGATGTGATGAAGAGATTACCTTCATTTTGTCAATGAGTTGCAATATTGCTTGGTCACTTGCTTTATCTATTTTGCTTTCCAACCTTATTTTTGTTGCACTTGCATTGAAAATGTCCTAATCATTTGCAACTGTAACACTTGAATTTGTTCTTTTGTTTCCTCCTCTTCAAAGCACAGGTGCCTTGCTTTGGTTTTGCATTCTGTTACCTCTGAACTTGCCTTTTAAAATATAGGCTTGCTCTACGGAAGCAGGTTCTTCAAACTTCATTTAACTCTTTGTTCTTCCTGCAACAAATAACTGCTCTTCAAATGTTAAAGTATCATTTTTATCATTCACTTCCAAGGATGTTATTAGAGACTCATATCCTATATGGAGACTATTAAGACATAACAAAGTCCCTTTCAAATTTCTCTCTCATAACCTCTATGTTATTCTTAATGTCTTTCAATTTTGTGAGATGCTCTGTAACATTTTGATCATTTTTTTATTCTAACATTGTGCAACTGTTGTTTGAGATGCTAGATGCTAGTGTTTGTAAGCTTCTCAAATATTTTCTTGAGTGTTTCTCAAGCTTTATATGCATTAGTGATGTGTTGAATGCGGTATGAAGTCATTTGCTATAAACATACGAATAATGGCCAAGGCTTCATTGTTAATTTTTTCTTTGTACTAGCCTAAATCTTCAGGATCATCAGGGATTTGAGTCTCATCTTCTACAAATTCCATAAATCTTTTGCAAGCAACATATTTTTCACTTTGTATTTCCAAAGGAAAATTTCTTCCATTTGGCCTACAATCAGACACCTTAATACTTGATGTTAAAGCCATCTTTTTATATAATTTTCAATAACACCTTTTAAGTTACACAATTTACCCGACATGATGATCTTAGTTACCACATCACCACTTCTGAACTTAAAACTCCTAGATTATGTTTGGCTTATAAATAATTTTTTGATTGGGGAAAAACAACTCATTTCCTTCACATACACTTTCTAATAGCCATTCATAATTTTCTAGCTAATGCACATCAAGTATATATGTATAAAAAATCTCTTTCACATGGAAAAGTCACATTTGCATGCCATAGAATGATTTTGAATGGAAAGAACTTGAGTGTATCCTCTTGGCTGTGGATGGGAGCTTTACTTTAGAATCTAATTTTCTAAAAGAGGAACTCAAGAAATGCAAAACCATAACCTTTTAATAAGGCAAACCAAATGGATGCTGGTAGCCTTAACACCTCAGTCACTGCTTTCAACACCTCAATGCTGCTTTCAGTCTTTACAAAAACTGGACTTTAGTCTTCAACAATCCAGTCAGCCTCCTTACTACAATCAGAACCACTTTTATTATGAACAGGCTTCTTTCATTCTTTCTTTGCAGTTTCCACAACTTCTAGCCACTCTCGGCTTTGAGATAACCCACAGTCCATTAACAATAACAGATTTGATGCCATGTTAAACACTCAGAATAATGGACTGAAATAATCTTTACAGGAGATTGGATTCACATTTGTAGAAACAAAATATCAATACGTGAGAAAAAAATCACAAGGAGAAATGCTGTTTGGTGGTGGTTGGTGGGCAGCACCGATCAGACATATTTTTTTTAACATTTCTTATGCAGGTAGGTGGGATGCTAGTGGAAAAACCCTCTTAGCAAAGAAAACCCCATTTTTGGAAATCTCTGTCAATGCTATTGAAGAGTAGAATGGTACACACATTAGAGGAGGTTCCAAACTCTCTCAAGTTCTCAACAATGCCTCAAGCACAATATCAACAATTACCATGTAGATTTATGTTAGAATATTATATAATTGTGAAAAGTGAACAACTGTTCCTGGGTACAGGAAGCAGAACCTCGGCCTCATATTTTGCTGTGGCTAAATTTTATATATTTTTCTCATTTGCATTGGGATTTGGTTGGGGATTCTGAAACAATTCTATTATTTTTTGGTCCTTTTCTGTTGAAACTGTTTTAGACATCCCACTTTTTCTTCAATTGGGAAATTGAGCCAGTTTGTGGGTCAGGTATGTAGAATCTTGGTCTAACTTATTGGTGATCATGATTAATGTTCATTTATAATTCTTGAAAAGTGGTGACAAAAATCTCTGCTGCTGGCCCTTCTCTCGATCCCGACTCTGATGCAAGCTAGAGGCTTGTTCATGGACTGGTTATCATGGATATTTTGATTGTTCTCTTTTTCATAAGGAGTCTTTCTCTTAAAGAATTGGTTTTATTGTATGGCTTTTGTATGTGCTAGGTAGTAAAGGGTATCCTATTGCTGAGATATATAGGTCATTATCTGTCTTGGGTTTTGTGATCATTATGTATGGTTTTATCATCAACCATCATTTAAACTTCTGCATCAAACTGAATATTAATTTGCATATTGCAGGCATGCAGAAATTTTGCACCGTCGCTTTTTTTATGCAACACAAGCCATCTTTATTTATACTAATCATTATGTTTGAAACCCATTGACTTAATTTTTCTTGGATGAAATAATACCATTTATATTGATTATGTACAATTTCTAAAAATACACTATATCACAAAAAATTGTGGATGGAAAAAGTCACACCCCATAGTCTATGCAAGTTGTAGCTGTAAGCAACAAATTGAAAAAGCAAACATGACAAGAAGTAGCAAGAGCTATTGGATCAGTTGTAGGAGGTAGGTCACAATCATTTGGTTTACACACATCAGGATTTTCTTGGCCATTTGGTATGGAGTCCTAACCTATAAGAGCACCAACATTAGTTTGGTCATCTTGCACATCCTCAAGAAAAAAGTATCCAAGCATTGGAGAGCTTGATTGACATTATTTTATCTTCCCAGAAAGTGAAAAAAGAATCATCAATAGAATTAACAACCTGTTGATTGTTAATGGGAAGAGTGATACCTTTTGTTGAGGTTATAGCGGCGGGGGATATCTTTCTCTCAAAATTAAATGATAAATAATTAATAAGGCAAGTCGGCCTTAATTATTGCAATTTATATTTTATATTATTTTCATCTAAGGGAGCCGACCTAGATGAAAAGTCACCTTGCTTTGTATATAAGCAAGGAGAAGACTTGTCATTTTAAGACATACATTTTACACATTCTCTACAGAGCAGAAGTTTGCCCTTCAGCAGCAGATTATCATCTTGTAGAAGCAGATTGACTTCAAGGAGATACATATTTATCTTGGCATCAAAGGATAGGTGCTATTATTCATTGTATTAATTCGCCTTTGAGAAGGGTCTGATTGTAAAGCAGATTTCTGCTCTTATTCATCCTATATATAAGAGTTATATTTTGCTGGGTTTTTCTCCCTCGAAAAGGAGGGTTTCCCAGGGTATCTTGCTGTGTTCATTGTTCTTGTGTTGTTATTCTGCATATTTCATTTCTGATCCTAAAACTAACATGGTATCAGAGCGGGTTTAAGACAAGACCTGATCAGATTTGTGTAAGCAAAGAAATCACATTCTGTATAGAAGATAAAAGAAAAGGAAAAGATCACTATACAAGGGTGTATAGATTGTGGGAGCCACACTTGAAGGAATTGATCGTCTGAAGGAGATCGCAAAAGGAAAACAATATTTTAGTTTTCGTCTCTTTCTTGGTCTAAGGAGATTCCATCAGTGCTGCAAGTGATCTAGTCTGTAGAGTAAATCGTCGATGCTGAGGAAGATTGCCGTTTCACCATGTAGAGAGCTCGTGATTACCTATCTGTCTCTCGGGTGTCCAACGCCACTGCAAGGGCAGAGGAATAAGTGGTGATCGTTCAACACTAGGATCCCGTGTGGAGTCATCGGTCTAGAAGAACACGTTACTTGTTCCTCTTTGATTTCCGATCGAGAGTAACGAATTTGGTGTGGCCGTTTATATGCGATCCTGTCTCTAGACATTGGCATCCCACAGACGTGACATCGCGTAGATAGTTTCGATTGGGCATCTCATCTTGAGTTATCGAAGGTGTAATTTGGATTGCGAATGATGCACGCAACTAAGTGCGCTCTGTGATTTCTGTACGCTAGCATAGATGGGAAGAATAAGTGACGGGAAGTATTTGCTCCTGACGCAAGCACTTATTAATTGCACAATATTGTCTGGAGATGAATCAGAGATGTGTACTTATTATCCGGCCTTATTCTTAATATTGTCATTGATATCCTGGAGCCGGGTGCCATTTGTGATATTTTATGCAAAGCCGGAGTGGGATCATTATCTTCAGTCACAAATTGTTTTGCCTTTAGTTGGATGGGAACACCCAGACCGGTATCGGGCTTAACACATAGCAAGAATATCTATTGCCAGAATCACTTGTTGTTATGATATTGAGCAGAGCAGTTCTTGAAGTGAAGGTTGTGTATGAGCATTGACGGGCTATGAGGAGATGACACGGGGCCATTTTTGGAAATAGCTATATCACTTGAAACCTTCGGTTTAGAGATTCATTGGAGGATTGGTGTGATTCTGAGCAATTGCTGTATGTGTACTCATTGGTGCAGGTATGCTATTGTCCGGTTTGCTTATGCTAAGAACTTATAAACAATTTATGCAACCCTTTGAATTTCCTGTACTTTGGTGTTTATGTTCTGTATTGGTGCGGTCTGCCTTGTGAGTAAAAGGATTGCAATATATATTATTTTCTATGCAAATCATACTGGGTCACAACCTCGAGACTTCTGGAATGAGGAGTTTATGAAGTCTATCCCTGATCTTTGAGCATCCTGAGCAATGGATTGGTGTATGTTGTATCTTTACATGTTGCCATCTTTGATATCTGATTTCTGAAAACAACAGTGAATAACAAATCAGGGCGTATCTGGAGATCTGATCTTAAGAGGAACCGTGGACAAAGGGAAGTGATAGTGATCATGCGATTACAAAAGCCATCTCCCATTCGCCATAGTCGGGGACTTGGCTCATACTGTATCGAGCATTTCAATTCATCTCTGGTGAGGGTTCACTGGGTCCGAAAAGATAAGTGCAGACCTAAAAAGCTTTTAAGTGCAGCACTTAAGGAGATTTTGATTTCAACGAGATAAGTATTTCATGTTTGAATAATGTTCATGATTTTTTATGTAGTTATAATTCATGCTATAACATTGGGATAGTGAATCATGTATGCTTCTAGCATTGGTATTTCTCTTCGGGATAGTTGAGTTCTATGAACTATTATTAAAATCTCTAAAATGCTTTCAGGACGGACCAAGAAGCATAAGAGATTGCATTCAAGAGAAGAAGAGCTTGATGCATCCTGTGAGGAAGTCATGCAAGCTGAAGAATGGAGACACAACTTGCAGCCATGGGACCGAGTTGGTGGCTAGAGACATCTCTTGAAGAGGAAGAACCCATACAGATTGTCATTGTGATCAGCTTCTTCGAAGAGGAGGAATTAATATTCAGAGGGAGTTTGACAAACCACAGAGGCAACCTTGGATGAGGAGGTCAGGAGGTTGATGCAAGTAATTGGAGCTTCAGAGGGAGTCACATCATCATGAAGATCTGTTGCAATGTATATTTCTCTGTGACAAAGAAGTATGAGGTGAAAGCCCTTGTAGTGTATATTTCTCTGTGACGAAGAAATATGAGGTGAAAGCCCTTGTAGTGTATATTTCTCTGTGACGGAGAAGTATGAGGTGAAATCCCTTGTAGTGTATATTTCTCTGAGACGGAGAAATATGAGGTGCGAGCCCTTGTCCATCTCTGAGACGGAGATGTGGTTCTTTCCACACATGGGAGTAGCCATGGTGGATGTCATGTTGAGAGACTCCATGACAACATCACGTTGAGAGACTTCGTGATGAATCCTTTGCACTTGTGTTCTTCCGCACATGGGAGTAGCCATGGTGGACATCATGTTGAGAGACTCCATGATGGGCACTTGTGCACATGTTCCTTTCCACACATGGGAGCAGCCATGGTAGACATCATGTTGAGTGACTCCATGATGATATCATGTTGAGAGACTCTGTGATGAACTCTTTTCCACAAATGGGTGTAGCCATTGTGGGTGTCATTTTGAGAGATTCCATGACATGGATATTTGAAAGGATACCTCCCTAGCTAAGAGGGAGTGTTGATGTTATAGCGGCGGGAGATATCTTTCTCTCAAAATTAAATGATAAATAATTAATAAGGCAAGTCGGCCTTAATTATTGCAATTTATATTTTATATTATTTTCATCTAAGGGAGCTGACCTAGATGAAAAGTCACCTTGCTTTGTATATGAGCAAGGAGAAGAATTGTCATTTTAAGACATACATTTTACACATTCTCTACAGAGCAGAAGTTCGCCCTTCAACAGCAGATTATCATCTTGTAGAAGCAAATCGACTTCAAGGAGATACATATTTATCTTGGCATCAAAGGATATGTGCTATTATTCATTGTATTAATTAGCCCTTGAGAAAGGTTTGATTGTAAAGCCAATTTTTGCTCTTATTCATCCTATATATGAGTTATATTTTGCTGGGTTTTTGTCCCTCGAGAAGGAGGATTTTCCTAGGGTATCTTGCTGTGTTCATTGTTCTTGTGTTGTTATTCTGCTTATTTTATTTCTGATCCTAAAACTAACACCTTTGACCTAGTTTTGTGACATAGCATGAGCCAAAAGTAACTAAGGCCTTTAGCAGCCAACCCATGTAAAGTAGGAGCAAGAGGGCATGCATAGATTTAGAAAGCCCCAAAGATGAAGATTGGTGACCATTAATATTGATGCAAGTAGAAGCATCAACAAAAAACATTTCAATTGGTCTTTAGGAAACTAGGACCAAAACCTAAAGCCTGGAGCATTGCAAGTATGCAGGGCCATTCTATGCGATCATATGATTTGGCAAAGTCAAACTTGACAAAGATGGATTGTTATTGAGAATGTTTGGCCATTTCATTCCTTCCAACACAATAATGATATTATCAAGAATGTATTTGGATTTGATAAATTGATTTTGCTTAGGATGAACAATCAAAGGGAGAAGATGACATATCATGAGAGCAAGAGCTTTGGCAATGATCTTATAAGATTAAGCAAAGTGATTGATTGCCAATCGCAAATATCCTTTGGATCTCCAACCTTAGGTATGAGCTTGATTTTTCTTTTGTTAAGAATATATCCTAAGCATTATGAATCATAAACTTCCAAATGAACTCAATGAAGATCATTAGCAACCATATCCCAAAGGGCTTTGTAAAACTCACTAGGAAATTGATCACATCTTGGTGCTTTATCATTAGCCATGGAGAAGATAACCTTAAGAAGGTCTTAAAGAGTTAAATGTTGTTCGCATAGGGATTTGTGGGTAGAGGGAATCCTACAAGGAATTGCCTAAATGCATTGCTGAAGAGCATTTAATTGCTCTGGAGAAGGCTCTTGGGCTATGAGAACTTGTTTGTAATTTTGGAGAAAAGCTTGAGTAATATCAAGAAGCTCCTCTAAGAGTTGAGTTCCTTCTTTGATGTGCTCGATCACTTGAGAAGCATTGCAAATTCTTAAAGATTGGAAAAATTCCTTAGAAACTCCATTCTCCAGCTTTGAGTTAGTGAAGACAAGCTTTGATTTGTGTTTCTTGGGTATAATGATTGTTCACAATATGGTTTTGGAGTCAGAGTTTGAAAAAACGAGGTTGCATAGGAGCAAAGGGTTGTGCTTGCAGCTTAGCAATGGC
Organism: Sequoiadendron giganteum; assembly: GCA_007115665.2. NCBI lineage: Eukaryota > Viridiplantae > Streptophyta > Pinopsida > Cupressales > Cupressaceae > Sequoiadendron > Sequoiadendron giganteum. Next base: position 478,695,743 of record CM021101.1, on the reverse strand, counting down.
ATGGCTGCTAGTTTTAATGATCAGATAATCAAAAACTGAAGCAATCAGAAAATGTAACACATAAGACAATGAACACTACAAGATACCCTAGGAAAACCCTCCAACCCGAGGGAGAAAAACCCAGCCAATATATCTCTTTATATGTTGATAGAATAAGCGCAACAATCTGCTTACAACTCAGGCACAACACAATGCCAATTTGATACAATGAATAAGAGCGCCTCTCTTATTTGTAATATACAAATGAATATGTTTCTCCTTGAGTTTGACCTGCTGCTACAGGAAGATGATCTGCTGCTACACAATAATGGTCTGCTGCTCAGACTCGAACTTCTCCTCTTGAATGTGAATTATGTTGAATGAACTTGATGATCAAATGAATGATAATCACCTTGTATTTATACACCCGCCTAAGGAGAAAGACATGTCTTTTAGAACATGAGGTTGGCCCAAGCAAGAAAGACGTGTCCTTTGATATCTCTAAGTCGGCCTTTAAAGAGACGTCTTTCTTCTTTAGAAAATCACAACTTTCTAGAAGTCGGCCTTAATATAATATTATTTATTTAATATTAATAAATCACTTTAAAATACATATATATAAGAAGTGCCTCTTCAGGAGTTAATTTGATTGAATAAATTAAATAGCCCCAAGGCTATATTTAATTTACTCTTTGTAGAAATCGTTACTGGAAGTGTTCTTCCAGATGCTGAAAACAACAACACTCCCTCTCAGCTAGGGAGGAATACTTCCAGCTGTACAAGTCATATCACCTCATCGTGATGACAAACATCATGGCTACACCCATGTGTGAAAGAAGCATATCACCTCATCGTGATATCAACCATCATGGCTACACCCATGTATGGAATGGAGCTTATCACCTCATTGTGAAAGCATATCACCTCATCGTGATATCAACCATCATGGCTACACCCATGTATGGTATGTACAAGTGCTCATCACTCAACGTGATGTTGTCACCTCATTGTGACGTTCACCATGGCTCTCCGAGAGGGTGAAAACACAAGTACAAGAAAATCATCACGGACTCTCTCACGTGATGTTGTCATGGAGTCACACACATGACATCCACCATGGCTCTCCCAGAGGGTGGAAACAAGGGCTTTCACCTCAAATCTGAAAGAGAAATGCATTAACAAGGGCTTGCACCTCAAATCTCTCTCAAAAGAGAAATGCATTAAAGAGGATCACTGATACTGAGACTCCTTCTCAACTAGAGCTTGATTCTCCACCATACCAAGTTTGTCTCAAAGGTACACAAACTTTATCCTGAAGAGATGCTTGGTGAGGATGTTTGCCATTTGCTCATCAGGCCAATATACCTCAACTGAATTGCTTTCTTCAATACCATATCTTTGATATAGTGGTATGCTTAGTTCTGTCATGAAACACTGGAATGACAAAAGGCTTCTCAAAGCTTTGATTATCACAACGGATGACAGTCGGCTCCAATGATTGTCCAAACAATCTTGCAAGGAGCTTCCGAAGCCACACTGCTTCTCGAGCTGCCACACAAGCTGTAATGTACTTGGCCTCTATTGTACTTTGCCACAGAAAACTGCTTCCTACTACATCAGGATATCATCGCAGACTTCAACTGAAACAACATCCAGAGTAGCTCTTCCGATCAACAACACAACCATCTTCTTTAGGTTCAGTAGGCTCCCTCTGAATCTTCAAGCACTTGCATCAACCTCCTGACTTCATCGTCCAAGATCGCCTGCAACGCTTGCCTTAGAGAAATGGTTTCCAACGCACACCACTGTAGAGATTCAGGGCTGTCCTCTTCAACCTCATCCCAGGTCACTCTATTCTAAATAGGTTTGCGGAGCTACCAATGTTAAATCTAGGTTGACTGACTTGAGCAATTCCGATCTCAACTGCTGAAGAGGTACTTCAAGGATTTAGCGTCTAGCCTTGCAACACTGCAACCCTTACTTATTCTCAGCAAGTCATAGAAATCCCTCTGAAGATTAATTTTTCCTCTTCGAAGAGATGTCTTTAGTCATTCACTCAGACTCATGGCTGCAAGCAGTGTCTCCATTCTTCAACCTATAGGATGCATCAATCTCTCCTTGAAAGCAATCTCTTACGTTTCTTGATCCGTCCTAAAAGCATTAAGAAGGGATTACTAATAGTTCATGGAACTCAACTATCTCAACAAAAGTACCATTGCTAGAAGCATACATGATTGACTATCTTAATGTTATAGCATGAATTAATAACTACATAACAATTCATGAACATTATTCAACCATGCAATACTTATCTCATTGAAATCAGGATCTCCTGAGTAACCCCAGATAATTTATTTATCATTCATCTTTATTGATTCTGACATGTCTTTCTTCCATTTTCTCGGAAGAGCTAATCTCAGCATAACAAAAGACAATCTACATAGAATCATAGATCATGCATATAGAAAATCAATCATAATCGTAATTTATTTCTCCTTTTATTTTAGAGTCACACTCAGAAATTAGCATGAAACGACTTGCAATGAATAATTCTTAATTCTAAAGAATCTTATCCCAGTGATCACTATTTACTGGTCACACGTAATCCAAGCAAATAACGTCAGATTTGCACAACTCAGCAAACTGAATTTTAGCCTAGAAGGGTAATTACAATCGAAACAAAGAATACTTATCTCTTAAATATTTTGATGGGTGGACACAGTACGATACACTGCTCTTGCACTCAGATCAGTACACAACCTTCACGGCTTGAATACATGCCCATGACTTAGAATAGGAATTCCCTAGAATCATTTTGAGGGGAGATCTCATTCACATCCGCAAATGAAGCATGCTGATTAGGCCTGGTTGGGCAATCCTTTGCATAGTGACCAAGCTTGTCACATCTAAAACATTGAACACGAGAGAGGTCCCTCTTCTTCTTGAAAGCGGGAGCACCATCAAAACCTTTATCTCTATTCCGCTTGAAATATCCTTTCTTTCCTTCTTTCCCTTTCTTCTTCGAGGAATGTGCGGAAAGAACATGAATGTCTTCATTTGTAGAGCTTTGACCAATACCTCTCGCAGCCAACCTAGACTCTTCTTGAATACAATCTGCCCTCAAACGATCAAACTTGGGAAGTTTCGATCTCGCACTGATTCCTTGAATGTAAGACTCCCAAGATGAAGGAAGACCATTAAGAGCCAACATGGTCAAATCCTTGTCATCAACAGTATGACCAATGGTAGAGAGCTGATCTCTCAACTCGGAAATCTTCATGAAGTAGGTGATGATGACAAATTCTCCTTTCGCCATCTTAACATGATGAAGTTATTGCCTCAAGGCTAGAGCATGACTTGTGTTGTTGATCTCATACATCTCCACCAAAGTCTTAAGCATCTCTCTTGCTGTCTTCAACTTAGAGATGATTGGAACAATATGGTCCTTTACGAAATCAACTAACATCTTCTTCTCCTTGATATCTTTCTTCTTCCATTGAATCTTTTCTTCCTCATCCGTAGGCTCGGTTGCTGTGCTCTCCACGAACTCTGCCAACTCACTTTCTTCCAAGGTGAGCATAATTCTGAATCTCCATGATGTGAAATTTGATGCTCCCTCAAGTCTGTCCTCAATCTTGAGTCCGTTCACCATCTTAATGAAGGGATAGATGTGATCAAGATGAGAAAGAGAATAAAGAGTATCGTTGCAATACTAAATCTGATCAAGATCTTCTTCAAACCATGGCTCTGATACCATGTTAGTTTTAATGATCAGATATTCAGAAACTGAAAGCAATCAGAAAATGCAACACATAAGACAATGAACACCACAAGATACCCTGGGAAAACCCTCCAACCTAAGGGAGAAAAACCCAGCCAATGTATCTCTTTATATATTGATAGAATAAGAGCAGCAATATGCTTACAACTCAGGCACAACACAATGCCAATTTGATACAATGAATAAGAGCACCTCTCCTATTTGTAATATACAAATGAATATGTTTCTCCTTGAGTTTGACCTGCGGCTACAGAAAGATGATCTGCTGCTACACAATAATGGTTTGCTGCTCAGACCCGAACTTCTCCTCTTGAATGTGAATTATGCTGAATGAACTTGATGATCAAATGAATGATAATCACCTTGTATTTATACACCCGCCTAAGGAGAAAGACGTGTCCTTTGATATCTCTAAGTCGGCCTTTAAAGATACGTCTTTCTTCTTTAGAAAATCGCGACTTTCTAGAAGTCGGCCTTAATATAATATTATTTATTTAATTTTAATAAATCACTTTAAAATACATATATATATAAGAAGCACCTCTTTAGGAGTTAATTCGATTGAATAAATTAAATAGCGTCAAGGCTATATTTAACTTATTCTCTGTAGAAATCGTTACTGGAAGTGTTCTTCTAGACGCTGAAAACAACAACAATGGCCAAGTTCCATGGTGGTGGATTCATAAGCTAGACAATGAAAATGTGCTAGTTGGCACCCATAAATGTGAAGAAATTGGGAGGCACACTTAAGCGCATCATTCCACCATTCAAACCAACTAGTTTGATTATGGAGATTGGCTCTAAATTCTAGACACATCAGATATGAACAAGGGTAGGTTGGTTACTTAACAAGGAAGTATTTAAAAAGAAATACATTTTTTTGGCTTTGGACTTAAGAAATTGCCATCTAATGCAAACTTTTATTGGGGAATGATTAGAAAGAACAACATTTGTCAAAGGTTGAATTGACATGGGAAAATAATTGGCGAAAGAGAAAAAATATTGACATTGTGGATTGATCCAACTTCTAAGAACCCATTCATAATTGGAATAGAGATAACTCTTCATATGCCAAACAATTTGGTTATGACAACAACCGATGTTAATTGAGATAAAAAAAGGCCCAATTTATTGTGCATGTAAAACTAGGCTTCCCTTTTGCTAGTTGTCTAGTGCATAGGCAACACACCACACTTGTTAGCAACATCCTCAACTATATTAAAGTCTTCACATAGGATTGAAGTAGTTGGAGGTAGTGAATCGACAATCCAATGCCAAAAGATTGGATTATTCAACATCATTGTTTGGAGCATAAACTTTAATTATGCCAAAAGAATGATTATCAATATTAAGAAGAGCCCATAATGCTTTATTGGTGGGGTCACATCCTTGGTCCGCTAAGTGCAGTTGCCACTTGGGAAAGAAAAATAACAACTCCACCATGTTCGGTGTCATGGATATTGCACGAGAACCAACTAGTTGGCCATATGTTATGGCAAATAGTAGAAAGCAAAAAGTTCAAAATATTGAACTCTTGCAAACAAAGAATATTTGGGTTTGTAAATCTTCGTTGGACATCCCACACTATATGTTTCGTGTGAGGTTTGTTAGACCTCAAACCATTCATGCGAGGAAATTCATTCCGATGGCATGTCATCACCATCAATCTCATCTATAGTTGCATAACTATTTTGCAAAAAATCTCCATATGATGATACATTGAAACTTCCTAGTTGAATGACTAGTATGAAATTCCTTTGTTTATCTAGAACACATTTACCATTGTCTAGAATTTTAGTTGGACTCCATGAATGCCTTGAAACAAGCTTAGGAGAAGGTGGAGGATAACAGGCTAGGCCTTCCATCTAGGAAGACAACACACTATCTGGAAGTGGAGCTAGATAAACTTATGCTTACTCACCTTCGTGGAGGACTCTCCATGAGAATAAGAGAGATTAATCTCCTTCCCCTTATCTAGGAGTTTTGAAATTGTAGCAGCTAGATATTTTGAAGGTGCCTCACCATTGACAAGCTAGGATTTTGCCCATTGTAATGGTTGTTCTTGTGATTTCCAATTGTAGACCAACCCTCCTCTTTTTTTGGAGGAGAAGCATCTCGTGAAGGCTTGGGCCTAGATTTGGTTTTGAAAGAAACAAGGGGACAATCCTTGACTTCATGTCTAGAGGATTGACTCTTGTAACAAGTGTTAGGCAAGTTGAGATAGACAAATCTTTAAGAGTGATGTATTTGACCAATTTGGATATTAGCTGACTCCTTCAAATTCTTTGAAAGGTCTACCTCAATGCATATGTAATGTGAAGAGCACAAGGATATACTGAGAGGGGGGGGTGAATCAGTATATCAACAAACTTTTACTCTCTTACTTATTTATCAATTTCAAACTTAAACATACATCCACTATTTGATATGAACCAATTTATACAAGTTAACATAACTTTTATTGAACTGATTTTTACAAAGTAGGTACCAACCTGCAGATTTATAATAAGATGATTTAGTAGGACACAACCTACAAGGAACATCCAAACCTTTATAACTTTAGTAGGCACCTACCCACAAGGAGCACCAACCCCTAATGCAAGGCACCAACCTTGCCTTGATGGTTGCAAGATGATGCCTTCAATCTGACCTGCGCTATCCCAATCCTCCAATCTGCCTTTGGTGATGAATGATCTCACACTTAGCCCACACAAGGAGATGGGACTTCAGACTTACAATGCTCTCTTACACAACAACCACAACTTCAAGTTTAAAATGAATGAAAATATATACTTTGTTCCAGAATCGCATCTTTTGGTGAAGGATCACATCTTTGTCTTTTTAAGATTCATTCACACCTCTTCATTAATTTGATTTCTTTTAAATAAATCGCGCCTTTTATGAATGCGTTTTTACTTAACAGATTTTGATTTATTTTATTAACTCTGAAGTTGCATCACTTCATAAGTCGTGCTTCTTCAAATATTATCAACTTGTTCATGTTGCGTTGTCATTTGTTTAATGATATTATCGTATTTTCCTCATAATCATATCTTCTTTATTAAACTGAGTTGCAATAAGTCAAATCGCACCATTTAAGAAATCGCATCATTTCATTAGTGTAATTGCTCTTGAGATTTGCGATTTATATTCTAATCACTCTTTGTTATTATTTAACGAATTCTCCCTGGCGCTGATTTCTTAGTCTATTGTTATTCCTCATAAGATCGACACAACTGCCGGATAGTGAAGGTGGCCCGATAGACCAAATTTAGTAGTTACTTTGACAGATAAATCTCGGACGTCTCCGTGTAATTCCCAAATCAAAGTGTTACTGACACATTTTATTCTCTTCTAGACGTGGCTATTTATTCCTGTTCCTTCGTCCTCTTCACTTGGAAATTTATTCATAATTCTTTTTCATCGATGTTTATTTGAGTTAGCGATTTGGAAAGCTTCGATGAGTAGGAATATACGATCCTTCCTATAGCTCTTGTCTTCATATGTCAACGGCAGATAAGATTCCTATAATCGTTGGCTTCTTTAGACAGGTTGGTTATCATTGTATGTAACATCTGGCTTTTCTTTAACTTATATTATAAGCATTGTTTCTTCAAGTTGCATTGTTATGAATGAGTACATCAATGATATTATGCTATGACTTTGACATCAATGGCAATATTTCAAACATAATGTCCCCGTTTTTTAGTGTCCTTATTTGGGCTAGTTTGGTTTTGACTCACTATTTTTCAGGGAAACCCGAGGATGCGTCCCCCCCTAAAATGGCCTGTCCTTGTCCCTGGGACGTCCCGCGTACAGGGGGACGGTTGGGGGACGGTCCCCTGGTGTCCTCTTTTTTTCAAAACCTGGGAAACGTCCCCGAAATGGGGAAACGGTCAACAAGAAAAGGGGGACGGTTGACCGTCCCGAGGACGGCTAGGGGACGCCTGAGCCGTCCCCTGACCGTCTCGGGGACGACCAGCTGTCACCCATGTCAAAGCATGCAAAAAACAGTTTACGAACAAAAGCAACTCAATTATCAATTTCTGTTCTAGTTTCCTCAATTTAACATGCATCATTTTTCAAAGATAAACTATTTTTAAGTATACTATATCATCTCTTTCTTCATTCTAGCACTTTGCAAGAAATTGTAATCTGAAATGCACTTGGTTGTGCTTATTCTTATAATGATAGAAATGTGTTTTAATAAAGATTTTACGAAAAAGAAATCAACACTTACCGTTATTAGAAAGGACAGAAGAAATTTCCTATTTCCAAGCAAGGATTTAATAAGCAGGTTTGCATCCCAAATACACATTAGCCAGATATCACTGTTTTCAGACCCAAAAGAATTTAATTATCAGGTGTGTCTTGAAATTACATGTATCTGTGTACACTCTTGTTGTAAGAGTAAACATGTATTTTGCAAAGCATTCTCATAATTTAAGAAATAATGTGCCTCCATGACATTGATGAGAGCAAACAAAACCATCAAAGGAAAAGTCCGTGATTGCCAAAATCCACATATATTATGTTTAGTAGAAAATTTAATTCAGGTTTTACAGAGAAAATAAATATGACAGACAGATACTCTTTCCATTTATAATTGTTTTGATACCAATGTGCTTTGATAGAAATGATTTTCCTTTTTCCTTGGTCAATAAATATGAGATCAATTAACATGACGTGTAGATTTAAATAGCTGGAAATAAATTAAATCCTAGCCTAGGGACATTAAAAACAATAAACGTCAACATAGGGAATAGAAGCTTTGGTGCACCAATCTATATATTGGTGCCATATGCCTATAAAGGGGTGTGAAATCTTATTCCAGCAAATCTCTGCATCAAATAATGGCATACTGATAGAGGCATATTGTGAGATGCAGCAATTGACGAGTGACCACCAAGCACAAATGATGGTGCTGCTCACATTAAACTAGCAATTGCACCTTGGGGTGCAATGGGTACGCCAAAGACAATATAGTGATTGCTTTGTTAATCTAGTTTAATAAAAAATTGGAAACCTGATTTACGGCCGTAAAGTAAAAATTGTTAAGGTTAATGGTAAGGAGAGTTTGTCTTTGTGGATAGAGCGGAAAGAGTAAATTATTTTCTCTCGGAATGTTGAGAGAGTGGAAAGAGGCTATTGGAGATAAGAAAAAGGAGGACAAATCAAGTTGATGGCATGTAATGTGATGGATGCCTACTTTCTGCCTTTCCGAAATGCATGCTCTGAGCACCATTTGGAGATAGGGTAGGGGACTCCAGGAAAAGCATTTGTCCTGAAACACCCATACTTTTCTAGCGATGTTAAGAGTTAGGTAGATGAATTGCCACATCGAATAGAACATACAATAACATAGTTCGGTCTACATTTGAAAACAAATCCACTACTCATTGCCCAATGCCCTTAAGAAATCCATGGTCATTCTAAGGTTTGTATAGGTACTACAGAACAGTCAAAGTTGGGAAAACCCAAATGATTCTTCAGCTGAACATTCCAGATTGATACATAACATGGAGCTGGTCTACATGAGTAATCTGTAAAATACTAAATGAGGCTTAATCGTCAGTTTCCTCTTAAATCTTGTTAGTAAATCTTCGTAAGAAAGATCAAAGAACCCTCACACCAATACTATTAACCCTAACCTTGATGAAACTTAAGGCATAAGCCCGTCACTTTAATGGAAGGAAAAATATCCAACAATACATTAAACATTTCTGTTAAATGAAATTTACATTAAAAGACATTCTGCAGAAAATGAGATAATATTAAAGAAACAAATTACAGAAGTGGAAGAGAAACTATAGCAAGGCCTCTTCAAATTATATGCGATGTAAGGTATATACAGTTGAAGGAAGTGATTTTTCGCTGTGAATCAGATTAAATAGTGGGTGTAAACTATTTATAAAAAGGTAATTTCTGCTATTGTAGAGAAATTTGAAAAGATTCAATAATGCCCAACACCAAGAACCCTTACAAAGACCTGCTAGACTTAACCAACCACCATGATGATCTATGGAATTAATCTCACAGAGAAATGCCATACACAGAATAGAAGGCGTTTGAAGAATTGAAGTGATCATCATGCGTAGTGGTAGTATTTGTTGTACCAGATTTGCAACAGCCATTGAAGATTGAAATTGAATATTCAGAATATGTAATAAAATTTGATAAAGTCCTCACTCCGCACTAGTATTATATCACACACTATACTCAGAAATTGACAACATAGTCGCAATATATTGTTCAAGCATGCAAGAAGTGGTAACATTGAAATCTAGAAAAGAAAGCAATCCTTCATAACATAATTAAAAACCTTGGACTCAGCCAAAACTTAAGAGTTGAAAATTTTAACTTGGAGTTAGAAAAAAACTCAGCAAAAATATTAATAAATTACATAAATACACATAGTAAGTGGATGAAAAGCATAAAGAATGAATTTAGAAAGATACATATAACATTATGATTACAGTACCATAACTTAATCATTGACTCCGCAAATGAAAATCATAAATGGAATTCAATTAATCATGAGCGAAGTGGTTGCTGAGTTTTAAAACAGTGATAATCTATATTTGTTACAAACATATTCAGGTCGTCCGCAAACTCAAATTGCAAAGCACCATTGTTAAAACAACACATTGTTAAAATGAAATGGAAGTAGTAAAGAAAAATAAATGAGACTAAAAAAATGTGATAGCAAAATGTAGAACAAGGATATATGTATGTTGGTATGGAGGAAAAGTGGTGGTGAAAATTTATAATAAAACACTACATTCAGTAAGTTTTATGTTTTAAACACAGTCTTTGTATTTAGATTTGTGACCGTTGTACAGATTGGAAACAAGAAAAGATAGTCTGGAAATGGTAGCAACTAAGCAGCATAAACTTCAATTGTCTTGTGTTTGTTGGGATCTGCCGGAGGAAGCTTTGGAACGTTTACATTGAGCACTCCATCTTGACATTTGGCTGAAATGGCCTCCATATTGCAGTAGTTAGGCAGGACAAATTTTCTTGTAAATTTCTCGACCCTGCGCTCCATACGGATTAATTTGACATGATCGTCGTCCTCCTTCTTTCGCTCTCCAATGATTGTCAACACATTGTCATCCTGTACTTGAACCTATTTGTTTCCAAACATGCAACAATCACTTAGTTAGTCTTAGTGGCGAGTGATTTGAAGCTTCTTCATTCCCAAGATGCACAGAATATTGAGGTTTTTAGTGGTTTGAAATGGAAATACCTTGATGTTGTCGCTTGGAAGGCCTGGCATGTCTATTATGAAGACATAATAGTTGGGATACTCTTTGATATCAACAGGAGTGGAATCCATGGCCGTGTTGTCCAAATTATAATTGTGCGTGGGGTTATTCAGGTGTTTGTCCATATTGTTAGGGAGTTGAAGAAGCTTGGGCGCAAAGCTAAACAGGGGCTCCATCTTTTCTCATGATTCTGCATTAGTGTCATATTTCATCTTCAAATCAGTCAATAGTATGCAAATGCTAAATAAACTTTTAAAAAATTACAGAGAAAACAAAAATGAATACCCTTAAAATAGAACATACAATGCACGTGCTTATTGAAAGACTCCTTTCGAAAAGACGACTTGGTGCATTGAGTGTACCATACAAGAATGTCCCAGCCTAGTTGGCTCTACATTTCAAAACAATGATGCAGACCTTTGTAAAGGGATAGGGCTGCGACTAGGGACCTTTGCCAATGATACATAAAGGCACAATGATGCGGACAGTTCTTTATCTCTAAATTGCAACTTGCTAAATTCACTTGGGATTAAAGAAAAAACGCAGCAGACTAAAAAGAATAAACGCAGAAAGAATTAAACACCTCTCTATAAATATCCATTGAATAACAGAGTAATTACAGGAGAGCAATTAGTAAACAGTCATTGCTGAAAATACCCAGTGGTAGAGTTCCCAGGACCATACCTATGACACACTTCGTCGGTAGATAAATCCTTGTCCAGTCCAGTAGATAAGCAAATCCAATATTCCAGTAGGAAGATGCGCAAACCCTAGCACGGTGGGTATTTTGTAGAAAAAGAGGAAACCAGTTTCTTCCGGCAGCTAAAGCAGAAACCAAATCCGAAACATACCATGCAATGCTTTCTCGTATTTCAACAAATTTTGATGCTGACAAGCCAACACCAATAGCTTTTAGGAAAATTCTTGTTGACAACCTTGTGGATTGCGATATTAGTGCTCAAGAGAGTTGCCACCTTCTCTTAAAACTACCACTCTGCTTGTGTAGCCGAACATTCGTTTCTTTAAATGTCAACCAAAAGAACTATCAACGCGTTCCACTCTCAGGCGCATGTACATCACCGCACACAAACTACATTGATGCATATATGGCTCGTCCTATTATTCCGGAGGCAATGCCACTTATAGAGGTGACGCAAAAATGGAGCTTCAAAACAACACATAAAGTGAACCAATGGAAAGAGCGCTCCTCAAAAGCAGTTGTTCGAGTCTCCCCTCGCTTCACAAGCATTCCCTCTAAAGATGACCCAAGATTCCATGACTTTTGCTAGAGTGAATTGGTTCTCTACAAACCTTTTCGTAACATTGCAATTGACCTTGGTTCCACACCAGTTCAAATTTTGGCACAGTGGGATAGGATGGCATGCACTTACCATCCATGGCATGCTCGACGCAGTCAACCAAATACAACCTCTAATACAGAACCTAACTCTCCATCTGACGATGCAGAACCCTCGCATCAATGCAACCAATCTGAGTGGCAAGTCTTGTCAAGTGTTCACCCAGGCCATCCACTCCAGTTGGATGCGCTTGACATGCTAGGCAGCCGTGAATTAGACCTTAACCATGATTGGAATACTCATTCCATAAATCCAATAGAACTCAATGTAGCATCCAACTTCATAGACTCAAACCGCACAAGATATCAAGTCCCCATTCCGCCCTTTGTAAATACCCAGCACAACCTTTCATTAGAACAAAAGAAAACACTGGATTTAGTGTTGTCACACCTATCCTCCATTACTTACCAGCCACCACTCAAACTTATAGTTCAAGGAACTGCAGGAACTGGAAAATCACACCTAATTAAACAACTTAGGTATGCACTAGATTCTTCCACTCCAATCGGACAAACATCACTACTACTTCTCGCACCAATAGGTGTTGCAGCATTCAACATTGGAGCATCAACTATTCATTCAGCATTGCGCATCCCCATCAAAGAGTTTGCTCCCTTGCAAGGCCAAATACTAGCAAGCTTCCAAGAGAGATTGCACTTTGTTTGCTACATTTTAATAGACGAAATAAGCTTCATCGGTCCCAAACTACTTGAGCGGATCGACTATTGCTTGCGCGAAGCTTTCCCAACAAACAACCAAAGCCCTTTTGGAGGTCACTCAATACTGCTTTTTGGAGACCTCGGACAGCTACCACCGGTCAAAGACATTCCTATGTACTCTTCTACTTCCTATGTGGGCACACTATGGCGTAGCTTGCACTGCATCTATTGAGAGAACGGGCTGGCAATCTACATTTGCACGCCAGATGGAGAGGATAGTGGGGTTGTGAAGATTAACTCGGTCATCATTACGAGCAGGGGTGTGCTTTGGTTGGCCACTCTCATTTGAGTGTTGAATTATTTTGCGTGGTCCATGGGGCTTTGTAGCGGCATTCAACGGTACCTCCTTTTCTCCGCAAACATGTTTGCAAGGTACAACGTGTATGGCGCTGAACACAATTGAGCAATTCATTGTAGTCATCTGAAGGGGTGGACAACATAATCATTCTTGTATCCATTAGGCAGGGGTTTATTAAGGAGAACCTTGGAACTGTTGCAATTGAGGTTTGGTTGGGACGTGGGTTCCAAGCAGAGACATAGTTGTCAATGTAGTCGATTGCTTGCTGTACTGATCGAAGATTATTCCATTGCAATCTAGCAATATCGGGTGTGTCTTTGAGCCAAAGGAAACCGTGGACATGTGCAGAGCCACGGTGTTGCCATTCATACCTAGACACAAAAAATATTAGTAAGCAAATGATGAATGAAAGACGTAAATATAAAAGATTGTGGAGTGAATTTACCTGTACCAGTAGTCATTTGTGCAAAGAATCTTTTCCAGAACCTCCTCACGAAATGCAGTAAATCGGTGATGCATGTAAAGTGCACAGAGGTGCGGGTTTTGCACTATATTTTGGATCCTCCACCGAGCAGCTGCTGAAGGATTTGTAGGTGCGGTTGATGGCATGGCATTGTGTAAATCCGGCCATTTTGTATCTGCTGCACTAAGGGTAAAGAATATAGTTGGACAACCAACTTGTATAACCATGTCTGATAGCTCCCCCTTGCGAAGAGTCCAGAAGGGGCGAGTACCACGATTTTTTGAGCCGAACCACATAACTTGGTCTGCAAGATGTTCATCGGGGAGGTCCTTGAGTCTTTGGCGCAAGTCAAATATTGTTGTTGGCAGTCTACTTTCGAAGTGTTTTTGAACAAATACGGAAGCTGTGGCCTGGCTACGGTGACGCATAAGAATATTAAGTATAAAGTATCTAAATCGTGGGTGTTGGCCAAATCTATTATCATGGTATCGATGAAGATGGAGAGCATATTCATGTAGCTTGACCTCTTTCATACTTTGTTGATTGAATGCAGCTCTACCTTTTGGAAACAATGTCGGGAATGCCATAACAAACAAGCCTTCAGTGGTGTATTCATTAAGAGGTGTAAGAGAAATTGGTGGCCAATCAATAGTAGGAGTTGGTCGTCCCTCCCCTAACTGCAACAGGGCTCGCAATTCTTGGACTTCAGTACGTGCAGTGGGCAGGTTTGCGACAAAGGAAGTGGTTGCTTCCGCATTCTCTTGCAAGCGTTCTTCGGTTATATTATCTGTCTCCATGAAGCTAAAATCAGGGGGGTCTGAAGTTGAGACTGTTGCATTTAGAAGCTCAGAGATGTCAGTGGAGGCAATAGGCAAGGATAAGAGAGAGGTCTCATCTAATTGGACATCTTTGTAGCAGGGGTCATAATGGATCTTATATTGCAAAGCCTCGTGAACATGTGCTCTGCAAACATAGAAATTGTAATGTTGGGAGTCAATATTTTTCTTATTGACTATGAGTATATCCAGGTCATGTATATGGCGTGGCAAGTAATTGGCAATTATTGTAATATCCTGAGGAAAACAAATAGTGTGGCCACTGTATTTTAGTTGTCCTCCTCTTGCATAAGTAACTTGGAGAACAGGGCTAACTCTTGATATAAGCATTTCTTCAATCTGAGATAGGTGTTGTAAACAAGGAGGTTGCTCTCCAGGGTCCATGTTGTTCCATTGTGAGAAGCGATTGCCATTTTTTTCAGAAATGCAACGTGAACAAGCACTACTACCATTGAATGGCCTAATCCTTATTCCTGGATATCGTTCCATGCATACATGGCATGTTGATATGATTGATAGGTTGTCCAACTTTGAGCGGAAAGAATTTCTAGCGATGTAATAGTTTGGAGGAAATAGTGGAGGATGGAGGTTTTGGGAGGGAGAGCAAGGGTGAAATGTAGATTGCATTTGAGGTGGTGGGGGTTGCACCGGGGGAGGGTAATTGGAAAGACAAGGCGGGGGTGTGGAGGAGCTTGCAAGGTTACTTTGATGGTTTTCTCTACTTCGTCTATTAATAGAATCCTTATTTGCATGGTACCATAATCGTTTTAGATGGTTACGATGAGACCGTTGTGCTTCCATACTTTCAGCTTGGTTTTCCATGGTAGTGGTTGCTGAGGAACAGACGAATGCAATATTATTTTGCATTAGAAAATGTGAAAGTTGAAATAATACGTTTAAGTTAGGTGAGTTAAATTAGCAAGAATACCAATGAAGTAATAATCATATTACAAAACATGTCCAGTAGACAACATTGTCATATAAAAAAAAAATTGTATTCAATTCATTTGTTATTTTAGGCACACATCATTACATATGGTGGTATGCACAGCAACAAAAGTTGTACTACATAAGCAAATACTATACAGTATTGTCCAAAATAAGAGGTACTTGCATACTTTAAACAGGTTTAATTGCTGTAATTACAAAGCTTTGTACTTCTTTCCCAGCAAAAGAATTCATTTGATGGCCACTTCAAAGAGAAATTGGTGCCCAAGAACTTGATCTAGCACGTGTTTAGTTGCATCAGGTTCAGCCATAAGAAGTTGAAGATTTTCAGCGGAAACTCCAAACAAGCTGTTTGCGGGTCCCTCGAATGCAGTAACTTTAACAAGAGAACCTGTGCCATCGTCTAAGTCCACTTTGACCATGTAGCTAAAGTCACATCCAGGGAGATCAGTAGAACACTTTGGGCAATGAAAGCTATTGGGTTTCTTTTGTACAACCTTCTTCTTACATTTCTTGTTGCCTACCAGAAGAGGACAAGAGAGGTAGTAAAAGTTTTCCAAGTGGACCTTTGATATGCTTGCTTTTACACAAACATTTGCTTTTCCAGGATAGTTTGTAGTATTGATTGATGCAATCTCAATTGGATTTCCAAACTTGTTGGAAGATAGATGATCTATTGAGAGTGAAAGGAATGGTGTCTCACTCGCTATAGTGGCATACCAGTCATGCAACGTAGACACTTCTAACAGTTTTGGATTTATGACAATTGTAGTTGCAAATATGGTATCAAGAGCTTTTCCATGCCAGGAGGTTATACGTCCACATTTGATCAAGATAATGGGAGGGGTTGGTAGCAATGACAAAGTATGACATGTTTGTGATTGTTGCAGTGCACTTGACTGTTTCAGTCCCATCTCTCTTACGGATTGTTGATGCAAGGGAGATAGACAAAAGTATGTCGAGAACATCAACAATGGAATTAATAGGTAGTGATAGTAGGGAATCTATGCTTTTGATATGCAAGCTATGCATGGGGATTGTAGAGTCTACACATGGTGAAGGAGTAATTGTTGATGATTTGTGTAGGAAAATTTCAAATGGGTTAGCTAAGCTACTATATTTTTTATTAGCAACTTGTATGCGACCATTACAAATAATGTATACACAATTACAGTGCACAATATTATAGAATTCATCAACAAGTTCATTGAAGCATGTGACATGTATGTCAGTGCCTTCTTTGTCAATGAAGTCAAAACCAAAAACTTTTCCTTCTCGGTTAGCATTGTGAAACTCATGGATTGGACTCTTTGTTAATACTCTACCCTCAATGGACCAACACTTATAGTATGGGGTTAAAGATTTGATGGGAAGTATCTCAAAAGCGGGTATGGTTGGTTCTTGGGTAGATATTGCATCCTGTTGTAATCCAAACGGTCCTTGGGAGCTAGTAGATGACAAATGACTTGTTGCTTGTAGAAGAGGAGTTGGAGTGCCAACAAGTGGTGCTTTATTCGATACCATCTCAAGACTATTGATAATTATAGCCCTGCAATTTAATGATGTAAATGATTTAGGAACATCACATTAGTGAATGAAAACAATATTAAAAAATAGAGTAAAGTTGTACGTATGTGTATTTGTCGAAAACTTTGGATGTATATTTTGTAAGGTGGATTATAGACCCAATAACCATTGCTTTTTCGACAACAAGATTGTTGAATTGGGTAGGAAGCAAAGTAGGATGGGTATGGACACCATCAGAGAGTTCAACCCTGTATTTAACATCTGTTGAATGAGCATGTTGTATTGTGTTTATGGACGTGACTTGTAATGAAGGGTCAAGATCAAACATGCCTGCAAGAATATCTTCAACAGCATTTGGAGTCAAAGTTGCCATCGAAAAGGTCAAAGGTAGTTGAAGCTTTGTGCCTGCGACGTAGTTGTGAGTGTTAGAATTGGGTTTTATGACACATCAAATAAAGGTGTTGCTTAATTGTATGACTGATGTTAATAGGGGAAACCACAATTGGAAGGTAAAGAAGGAAATTGTACAATTGCTAATATATTGTGACATAGTTTATCTACACGTTTAACAAACCAATGGTTTCTGAATGGGTAAAATTTTATGAAAGCTATATAGTACAAGCCGTATTTCGAGTGTTATGTTTAAAAACAATATATGTCAAAGTATTGTGTGTTTAGTTTTTAAGATTTACAAAAACCTAAAAATTTGTTATGGAAACAAGTACTTAAAATATTTATTGAACATTAATTTCAATCAATAAAATTTGAAATCACAGTATCTATGAGAATGGTAAACAAATATATTTGTAATATTGGAGCCCTTTTGGGGAAAAATAGTACATGGAAAATTTGCAACACTTTCTGTTCAAAACAGTATTTACAAAACTTATATTGGAAGAGCATAGTAGACACGAGTATAGAAGGCTATATTGTTTCTTTACATTGCAGCCATAAGTAGGCATAGTATAGGCCCAAAATTTAAAAACTTATAATGGACTAAAAGTTGTCAAGGTAACTTTGGAACGCAGCGATTATTGTAGGAGCTGCAACAGTATTATAGTGTTGATCATACTTTAGCTCTCTTATGAAATTGCACAAACCCTCTAATTTTGCACAGCTAGATTGGTAAGTTGAGACTGAGGCTTGAAACATTTCGACATCGAAATCTTCAATAGGACTTTCTATCTGGCATGCACGTTTGAGTATGTCAACGATGTTGTGGCAACTATTAGTTACAGTTGCAGAAAGATGTTGAATGGTTGTGTGAACTGAGTCTGGTTTATTAACAGTAGATGATGACTCTGAAACTGCTTGTTGCATACGAGTAGTTGAATGTGTAGCCATGACCTGGCATGAGTGGATGAAATATATGTATAAGTTGGAGTAAAACATATACAGTTAAGCATGTAAATGAATGCTTGAAACATGGTATTTAATTATAAAGGAATTAACAATTTAGAAGCAGGGAGTATAATATGTTGCACTCTAAAAACAAGGCAGAGAAATGTAACATATGTGTTACATATGAAATTCATTCCAATATTTGAAAAAACTGTTAATTTGATAGATAACAACATAAGTGTTTAGAAAGAAATAGAACACTTTATATTTCTTTGATTTCATGAATTTCTATCAATATGATGTGTTTTTGTAAAGTAAACAAAAAATTCAATTCACAAGTTATGGAAATATGAATGTGGAAAAGCAAATAGGAATCTAAAAATCTGCTAATTTGATAGATAACAACAAAAGTGTTTAGAAAGGAATACAACACAACATAGAATGATGTGGCAAGTGACTTACCGTAAGATTTTGGAAAAAATGTGTCCTGCGGAAGAGATAAAATGGGTAGAAGTTGCTTAAAATTAAGACAAACCAAAACCAATCTGCTCGCAGCTGTTGTTTCAATCTATTCACAATAAACAAAAAGTGGGTGTAAGTATATTGGAATTGAGAGGTTTTGCTGAAACAAAAATGAAAAAGTGAAAAACTCCAAATAAACATAAAATTCATTGCACACTTAAATCATAAACGTCTGTATAAAAGTCTGTATGTGAAGAAGCAAATAGGGATCCACCCCCACCCCAAAAACACAATGGAACATACATATTTAGTAATCCTAATCCCAAACAAATTTTCAATAACAAAATTATTACCTTTAAGAGATATTTTCCTTATTAAAGATATGGAGTGAAGTTTTACGAGTTTCAAAAAATGTTAGCTGATTAATAGGTATAAGTAACGGTGTGCTTAACAGGTTGAGCAGGAATCTCTCTTCAGATTGTCCATTTTTGATTCCCCTGCATCCCTTGAGTGAGACCAGGGACATATCAACATAACTAATTGACACTACCAAATTGTATTTCTTTGAATGGATTTTCAGATTTTTGAGCAAAATGATTCTTCTGCACATACAAGTTCACACAGATATACATGCATGTTCTACAGTAGTGCGAAATTGAAAACATATAATTGAATGTATTGATCTTTTTCGCAGATGTATTGAATGCATAATATCTGTTAATAAAAGGAAATCCTTCCCCCCAGATTACAATATACAACCGTCATCTTAATTGTGTAAATTTTGAAGTGTAGAGTGATTTACAAAAAAGGGGAAAACATAGTAAACATAATCAGAAAATTTAATTTAACATAAAAAAAGATCTGATATATAAATTCAAAAAAAGTTATATTTCCCGATGGGACATAATAATAGAGACATAAAAAATTTGAATGTGTACAATTGTTTAAAGCTCTTATGCAAATCATATAGTTGCTGTACATATGCAGTGCATCCTTAGAGTACTGGCTTGAAATGCAAGTTGCTTTATTAATATATACCAATATAATGAGTTAGTCACGTTTGCAGCTGTAATGTGAAAGCACAGATTTTCTAATGGAGGTATTGCATAGGTTTGAACATTTAAACCATTGTTCAAATGCAATATGAATCATTCCAACCCTGCCAAGTAATATGGATTGCTGCACCAATTAGAAATTGCAAAATTGAAAGGACAATTCTTCAGTTACAAACTGAAAAGTAATGAATTTTGCACATGGGGGTCTCTGTTCAAAATCAGTCCATGGAATTGTGGTTCACAAAAACAACTAGTTTTAAAATAAAATAAACAAAAATGAATGTATGTGAGAAGTAATTTATGGATTAATACACTAATTAATTTATCTTTAGATGGTCTTATGATCACAGTCAAATTTCGTTGATCTGCAATTCCAGATGTGTTATTATTGTAAGTTATGAGCCATTTCTTTGTTTCTTCTGAAATTTAAAAAAAATTAGTAACCATTCAGCTCCCACAGTTGATGTGCAAATACTATCTAATCATAATTAGAAGACATTTGAAAATTATGTTTCCTTATAGCAGGTATTTGACATCAATTATTTTGAAATAAAATTCACCAGCAAAAGAGCAAAACAAATGCAATTGAATAACGTTATTCAGTTCCATTAAAATTCCAAAATGTTAGCAACCTTAACAGATTTCAAATAAGAAAGAACCCAATGATTACAGTCCAACTTGGATTTACAATATGTAATCATTCATAAGCCATTGATGTTATTTCAAATTAGGAATTAGCTCAGAGGACATTATAATTATTACAACTCCAAATATAACTACAGAAAAAATTTCAAAACTGCTATTTTTACTGATTTGAATGATGATTAATCTGTTGGCATTTTATGATTTGAGAAATTTACCAAGTTTAGCACTTATAAATCTGGAAGAATCCTAGATCTGAGTATACAACAGCCCTAGGTCATTACAATCAAGCTCACAATCTGCAATTTCAATAGTGTCAGGATCAATTATGAGAGTGAATTATTTGAGGTTGTTTTCTCTTGACAATTTTTGTAGAACCTACAAACATTATTTCACACAGTCTATTTTCTAATTTATAAGAAATATGCAGATCAACATTCTTGGAACATCTCTTAGGTACTTGAGCCACAGGACACCCTGACTGTTTCTTTGAATCTGACAAGGTTCATGATCCTCAATTCCATACCACACAACCAATTTCCTCTAACATGCATGATCTTTTGTCTTCTGGGGGAAACAAATTTAAACAAACAACCTTTTTTCCCTCTGCATTAGCTTGCCTCTGTTGCGGCTTTAATATCACTGCCTCACTGCAACAAAGTGATAGAACAATAACAGTGACAACAGGCTGTGATTTTATTAATATCAAGTAAAAGGTACATATAGCAAAGGGATGTTCATGGCCCAAGAAATCTCATCTAAATAGACTCAGCATCTACCTAACTATCTAAATGAAACTACGCATACTTGATCATGTAATCAACAGGAGACTTATAATGTACATAAAAAGAAAACAGCATTTGTTCTTGACATCAAATAATCTGATGGCATAAAAGAAAAATGGCAGTTTTAATTGACATCATTCAGTCATAGATCCACTAACTCTATGTTCCATCATATACCCACTGTCTCTCCCATATATAATTATGTTCCATATTTTCTCCTAGTAACTGTTCATCCAAAACACTTTAATCGTCATATCTCATAAGCCCGGTCAGGGTCTAAGAATCCAATTAAGAACTATCAAACTGAGCTACATAGAATCAATCACACCAACAGACCTCAATGATACACAAAGTTTGAGTTTGTTCAAGGTGAAACAAGAACACCTATAATTGAAGTGGAGTTAGATTGATATTGAAAGAGAAGGCTAAAAACATTGGCAAGTAAAGAGAATCAACATTTGATGGAACTTGATAATATGACATCCTAATCACAGATCTGATACGCTAAGTAATTCATCTTTCCAATGGAAGAATCTTGATAAATCAAATATCGACAAATCCATTTCTGCTTTTGACTTTCTTGCACAGCCATATGATATTAGGGGTGTAACCAGTGTCATGGCTCTAATAGCTGTTTAATAGTAATTACAGAGCATAGTTTAGAGTACAGACCAGGATAGCATCCCATGGGATATGATTATTGCAGCATCCGAAGGACAGGGACAATTGGCTCTTGATGGCATTATTGAAAAGTATGCCATTATCTAGATACTTTATTTAATCAGCACGCCAGAATGTCACCTCCAGAGTTAAAAAGATGCAGAGCGACCAACCAAATTAGATCATTCAGCTGTGCAGAGAATTATTTGATTTTCCAAATGGTCGCTGAAGTTCATAGCAGGCCACAAACAATGATTATGGTCATCATATTATTAATCTCTGTGACAGAATTCTAAACCTTTCTACTCTGTGATAGTTTGTTACTTCAAACATACCATTGAATGCCCCAACCTAGTTCACTCTACATTTCAAAACAAACCCACTGTTCAATTCCCAGTGCCCTTAAGAAATCGATGGTCATTCTAAGGTATGTATAGGTACTACAAAACAGTTAAAGTTGGGAAAACCCAAACAATTCTTCACTTGAACATCCCAGATTGATACATAACATGCAGCTGGTCTACATGAGGAATCTGTAAAATACTAAATGAGGCTTAATCGTCACTTTCCTCTTAAAGCCTATCAGTAAATCTTCCTAAGAAAGATCAAAGAACCCTCACACCAATACTATTAACCCTAACGTTGATGAAACTTAAGGCATAAGCCCGTCACTTTAATGGAAGGAAAAATATCCAACAATACATTAAACCTTTCTGTTAAATGGAATTTACAGTAAAAGACAATATGCAGAAAATGAGAGAATATTAAACAAACAAATTACAGAAGTGGAAGAGAAACTATAGCAAGGCCTGTTCAGATTATGATTTGATCTCTTTAGATTACTTGTTTTCAGGATACATAAATATTGAACATTTATCAAACAAGAATCTTAAGATCACTCTCTGCAAGGCTTGTCTACCAAAAAATTTCACACAGTAAATTCCATGGGTTCGGATACAAACCACATAGGTTCCTCCCATTGGTGGCCTAATGAAGCAACATGCCTCGTGACTAAATTGTTGATGGCTTATTTGTTTCTTGAATGAAACCTTTGTAAATGGTAACTGAAATAAATATACCATACAATAATGTTCATTGCTATATTTGTTAAATAATTCCCTACAAATGGATAGTTTGCTACTACAAACATACCATTCAAGAAATGGCCATTCGCATATCTGTTCAAATTATCTTAGGTAGATGATTTGCCACATCAAATAGAACATACAATGCACGTGCTTATTGAAAGACACCTTTTGAAAAGACGACTTGGTGCATCGAGTGTACCATACAAGAATGTCCCAGCCTAGTTGGCTCTACATTTCAAAACAATGATGCAAACCTTTGTAAAGGGATAGGGCTGCGACTAGGGACCTTTGCCAATGATACATAAAGGCACAATGGTGCAGACAGTTCTTTATCTCTAAACTGCAACTTGCTAAATTCACTTGGGATTAAAGAAAAAACGCAGCAGACTAAAAAGAATAAACGCAGAAAGAATTAAACACCTCTCTATAAATATCCATTGAATAACAGAGTAATTACAGGAGAGCAATTAGTAAATAGGCATTGCTGAAAATACCCAGTGGTAGAGTTCCCAGGACCATACCTATGACACGCTCCGTCAGTAGATAAATCCTTGTCCAGTCCAGTAGATAAGCAAATCCAATATTCCAGTAGGAAGATGCGCAAACCCTAGCACGGTGGGTATTTTGTAGAAAAAGAGGAAACCAGTTTCTTCCGGCAGCTTCAATCAATTCTAAGAGTTCAGATATTGCAATGAAAACAATTTTAGGTTTCGAGCATTCTATTTAAGGGCCATTTGCAATAAAGATGGAGATATTTGTATTTGAGATATTTCCTTTTGCAATAACTGTTGTGGCGATTTTTGTCTTAGATAAAACCTTTTGCAATAACTGCTCTACTGCTACAGTTTCGCCCTTCTTCCTTCTGCAATAACTTCTCTACTGCTACAGTTTTGCCCATGCCAGCTGGAGAAATGAAAGGTCAATACCAACGACAAAGAGTTTGCAGGAGCGAGGAAAGTAGCCGACGAAAATGACGAACGACTGTGATGCATTCCATCATAGGCGATTGGGTCTCCAGCATTCTGCATCGTCCGATATGAAATGGGCTGCAAATGTTAAGCGTGGGGATGCCTTCGGCGTAATAATGGTGAAATAACAAGCATGGATAATGGAAGGAATGGCATAGGAATGGAGGAGAATCTAGGAAGATACCATAGAAAGAATGAACAACCTTGGCAGATGTAATGTACAACTACCATTGGATCTTACCATAGAAAGAATAGAAGCTTTGGTGCACAAATCTATATATTGGTGCCATATGTCTATAAAGGGGCGTGAAATCTTATTCCAGCAAATCTCTGCATCAAATAATGGCATACTGATAGAGGCATATTGTGAGATGCAGCAATTGAGGAGTGACCACCAAGCACAAATGATGGTGCTGCTCACATTAAATAATGGTGAAATAACAAGCATGGATAATGGAAGGAATGGCATAGGAATGGAGGAGAATCCAAGAAGATACCATAGAAAGAATGAACAACCTTGGTAGATGTAATGTACAACTACCATTGGATCTTACCATAGAAAGAATGAACAACCTTTGCAGATGCGAATTAGGGGTAGCAGTGCTATTGCTTTTTGTTTATTGTATTTTGATTTTCATATCATAGTTTAAAACTATATGACAACAATGTAGCCTTTGGGCATTTTGATAGAAGTTTATAAATTATAACGTGGAGGTTGTTTCTTGATTCATAATTTTGAATTTTGAATGCTTATTGAGTATTGACAAATAATGTTGAACACAAATGTTATATGTTAAGGTTCTATAATGTATATTATGAATGGCTTATCCATGTTTTCATATAAATATTTAAAGTTTCCCTATATATTTAAAATTTTTCCTATATTTTATATAGCCGTCCCCTCGTCGTCCCCAAATTTGGCCTCAAAATCTGGAAACTTGGGGACTTGTCCCATTGTCCCCTGTTGTCCTCGTCTCGGAAACTTGGGGTAACATTGCTATTTTTAGTAAGTACTATATTTAGTAACTGGTCTTGGTAGCAGTGCAGTGCAGGGTTTCTTATTTGGGTAGTTGTCAGGCGAACTCTATTGTTTTGTGCCAGTTTGGTGTTTGGTGAGTACTTACTATTTTTAGCGGTTGCTATTTATAGTAAGTCTATTTTGGGAAACTGGTCTCAGGCCCATAGTGTTCTCAGCAGTGTTATTTCTATGGTGGCATTGGAGAGCCTAAGGATGGATTATTTAATATTTGCTTTTCATCAGTCACTTAAGTTATTTTTATAAAAGAACTTTATAACTTAAGTGAGGGGGTAGGTGGTCATCAAAAAGTACCTTGGTGCCTAATGTGATAATGTTGTTTTAGAAGGCTGAATAAAACAAAATAGTTTCCTTATGAACATGGATGCCCAATGAGGGGCAAAATGTTTTAATTTATTAAATTTTATAAAGCTCATAAGGGGGGTGTTGGATTTTGGGAGGGAAAAGCATTTCAAAACCTAAAAGTTGTCCTAATTCCCTCTCACTCTCTATAAAACTTCATTTTGGCTCTCATTTGGTTATGTTCTTTTTGGCAACTTCATAGAATGCTGTTGGAATGACTCTAGAGTACTCGGGCTGTGTGTTGAGGACGAAAACCCTCGCCGTATTGAGCTGGTTTCGGTGGTGAGAGATCCACCCTAGTCAGATTTTGAGTGGTTCCATCCAGGGATCACACAGTGCTTCAACAAAGTTCAGATTTTCAGGGGTTTGAAGGGTGAAAGATGAAGATTTATATGGTATTTTGATTTGGGTTTGTTAGTGTTAGTGTGTTTTGGAGTTTGCTTCTTTTTGGAGGTGATTAGTAGACATTTTTGGTGTGTTTTGAGGACTGAAAAAGCAATAGTAGAAGGCAATATCAGAAGTTCTGGAAACTCTGATTTTCCAGTGGATGAGGGTCGGATCTGTTCATATCTCCTTTGATAGCTGATTTATCATTCTGGGCACTTGAGCATTGGATTCTACAAGCCTAGGCGCCACCTTTCCAAGCATTGTCCAGGGGTTATTGTGAAGATCTGATTTTTGGAAGCAAATTGCCCTCTTCAGGGGGCTGTACCATTCTGTGCCATCCAATGGGTGGGTTGCTGTTGTATAATCCTCCTAATCAGTCCATTTTCAGCATTGGTATTGCTGCACCTAGGCGTTGGAAAAGACAAGGTTTGGAAGTAATCTCTCTGTGTGGTCATGGGAGCTCTTATGCAATGATTTGCTGCTGTTACAAAGCCATTTCCAGGTCTGAAACACCTTATTACAGATCTGAAAATACATTGTAATATTCTGTTTAAAATCTGAAAGCTAATGTTCTTCACATATTATCATATTTATGAATGGTATTGTTCTATATTAACTTTCTACTCTTGCAATATTCTTTATGTTGTGATGCATCATGAAAACATATTGAAAAAACATACACAAACTCCTCAGCAAACAAACCAAACAGCAGACTGTGTCTTTTCAAAAAAAATCAGGGGTGCTTATTACAGCATACACATTTTTGTGAATGGGCTGCAAAATGTTGTTAAAGTTCAACTCAAATAACATGGCCTAGAGAGGCTGCAATATGCTCCAAAAAAGGTCACCAGGGCAAAGGAAGACCAACTAACTCGATCCAAATAGTGACTGACAAGGCTTTCTTACTGGAGATGACAAAGCCCCATGTTTAGGGTG
Source organism: Sequoiadendron giganteum (assembly GCA_007115665.2). Classification (NCBI taxonomy): domain Eukaryota; kingdom Viridiplantae; phylum Streptophyta; class Pinopsida; order Cupressales; family Cupressaceae; genus Sequoiadendron; species Sequoiadendron giganteum. The sequence goes on along the minus strand of CM021101.1, from coordinate 478,668,864 downwards.
AAAAACTAACAAAAAACTATATATGTACCAACTGTCGTGCTTAAGAATAGCTTTGGTGTGATCAGGTTTGGCAAAGAAGGAAAAACCCCTTAGTGAGGTTTTGTACAGCATCAAGGTGGATCCCATGAGGAACCCAAGCCTTGTTAACCCATTCTTGGAGCATGCTTTTTAGAGGGAATTCTGCTAACAAAATAGCCAATTAAAGTAAAATTTTCTATCCATTTACAGGCACTATCAAATTCTAGAATAGGCAAAATGACATTAGCAGGGGATTTAGAAGACATAGCTTGTGAAAGACTTTCGGAAATAACTTCTAAGGATGCTTTGGGGGAGGAGCCATTATCCTTCGCTTTCAAACCAACAGCACAAGCATCAATTGCTAAATTGCTAGGAGTTGAAGCCATTTAAAAGGCAAAACTCACCTTCAAGCTTTGAATCCATTTAAAAGGCAACACTTGCTTGAAGGTGAGAACCAAAAAAAGCCTGCAATAAATGTGGAGGGCTAAACCAATTCCTGCTCCAAAAGAAAAGTAGTATGAAAGGTGACGAAAAGCAGATGCATGCAGAGCTAGATCCTAGCAAAGCTCACTTACCAGTATGTAATGTCTCTAATCAGATGTTTTTATTAAATATTTGTTTTTTTTTGTATTTTCTGAATGTTGGAAATAAAATGAAACTAAAACAGCAAACTGTAAATTAAACTGGATGCTGATCTCAACTACAGCGGGCTGGAAAATAACATATCAAATTGTCAATTGCAAATAATCAGTAGATATGAAACCCTAGGATGCCAAATAACACATAAATCTGAATTGAAATAGTTAGAACAGATTCCACATCAAACACCAGTTTAAAATCCTTTGAAACTGATTTTATTTAATTGCAACAGTTGGAAACAATATTTTCAGATTTACAACTATGTCAAATCTACTCACAAGATGTCAAGGTCTGCAAATTTGATTATGTGATGATGAAAATCTGACTTGTACAATTGTTGAAATCCCATGAATGACCTGTATGACCACTGGTATGGCTAGCAGTTGGGTAGTATTGCTGCAATGGGATAATGTACAGGCGTGGTTGCTGTTAGGGTGGACTTAAATGAAGATGCAATAGAAAATGAGGATGGCACACCCCAAATTCAGGCCGTAGTATGCAGATTGCAGCAGATTATGGTGTATAACTGCTTCAAAAAATCGTACGGACCTCTCTATGACTATGGTGCCTCAACTTCAGCCAAATAATATGCAATAATTGATGGTAAAGCAACAGTAAAATATATATGGAATCTCTGAAATAAGCGATGGATGATGATAACCAATCCTCCTCAATGTCGTGCATAAGATCTAGTATGAAATGATGATGAATAGCAGCCAACAAATTCTGAAAATAAGCAATGAACCTCTTCAAATCATAGCGATAACATATGCTTGCAAAACCAATTGCTCCAATTTGAAACTTGAAGATACCTTGCCAAAATTAGCTCCAATGCAACCCAAATGTGGAGATGTCCTAGATGAAGATGAGGGCTTTCGTCTCCAAACCTGGTGATGGAAATCCAAAAGTGTTTTCGTTCTCGAAGATCTCTGACAGCCCAGGGTTTTCGTCCTTGGTTGTGAAATTGAACATGAAGCTCAAACATTGAATTGCAAAATGAAGACAAGATGATGCACAATGAATCCAAGTGCCTCTTTTAAAGGTCTTCAATTTGGGCCCACAACTTAAAATTTCCCTCCAAATATTTAAAAGTATTTTTTTATTATAAAGTGTTTAAAAACACCTTATTTTAATTAATAATAATTATATTTTTAAGTTTCCCCTTAAATTAAAATTACTGGGCCCAACTTAAAATTATATTATTAATCATTTCTTTTTCTTTATCCTTTAGCCTATGGAAGATGAGGATAGGCTAGAGGTCTTCTCCATGGCTCTAATTTGGAAAAGGTGACATGACACATTACTCTTCCCTCCCCATTAAGCTATTTTGATCGTCCTAGAACATTAATATATATTTTTTTCTCTATCTATGAACTTAAGTAACTATCCATAAATATCAAGAATCAATAAGTCCAATGAAAGTTTAGTTGTGGGCTAGAGTAAAGGGGTTCAGCCTAGCTACTTCTGCTGTGCATTATTAGAAATCATTTTGGCATCTCAAACTTGGGATAGAGGCAGTCTGCTTGGCAGCAACTGCCATTGCATAAGAACCAGACACATATTCCACTCTCGATAAGAGGAGTGACTATCTGGACAGTCATAGTAATATTCAATCCCTTACCAAATTGATTTGCTCCTAATTAGCATGTGTGCATTCTTTTCTTGAGACAATCTTTCTGTGTACATGACAGAGGAAATCTCTATACTTATGCTAGGTATCTCTCTGCTGTATTTGCCACTTTTTGTCTTAAAAACCCTGAATTGTGGGCACCATATTAAAGTATTTAATAATAATGAGTTTGTGAATTATTGGCTGTTTAAGTCTAATAATATAAAAAGATAACACACTCAGGAAATTTGTATGTGCATGCAGTTCATCTCTGATAATAATGCTCGGATTACAATTATGTGAGAATAACATCCAAGTTATGAGATTAAAGGAGTAAATCTTTTTTTTGTGTCAGTAGTAATTATTTTTTCAAGCTTTATCTTTGGTTGGATGTGTTCCCGTGAAGACTAAGACATAATGGACCACACAAGAATACAACTGTGTTGATGTGTCTTTAATCACATGCACCAATTACAAGTAATCCCAAGGCATAAGTTGCATTCTGGTCCTTGAGAAACTGTTTTGGGAACAACTTCTGGAAGTGACATCAACCACTTGGGATGAGTCTTCTCCTAACTTAATGGGTCTTTGGTCAGTAGTTTACTATCTAGTTGAGTTGTACTTCTAAGTATGGACACATCTTCCACATTCACCTAATCTGAACTACTTTAACTCTATGTACATATAATTCTTATATTACAAGCTATCATTCTTCCTTGAATGAAATAAACTTCAAAAGAGAATAAGGTTAGAGAAGGGATAGAGAAACAACAAACAAAGGATACAATTCTTAACTAAGTTTAACTCTTTTGCTTTGAATAAAGATAACTGTATTTGAATCTTTAGGTTGCATGCATTAACAGTTCAAAGCCGCTAGATTCCAGATCGGTTATTTTCAATCTAGGAATCCAATGAAGCATACTCCTAAGGAAGTTTTAAAGCTGAATCATTTTTGCTATTCTTGAAATAATGACCTCTTTCATTATTAAAGCTTACAGACAAGCACATACCTTTCAATCTTGCTTCATTAACATTTGAAATAAATAATAACTTTGGTTCAAACTGAATGATTCGTCCCCAAGCAACAACTTCATAAGATTCAAAACATCCTTTATATGCAGAAAAATGTCTCATTTCAACACATTAGGAATATATATCTAGCTATGAACAACAAAATTATTGTAAAACGACTGTCAGCAGTCTAAATTTTTCTACTGCATTCACCAATCTATATCTATATCTGATCAAAATGAATGCATGCATATATAGTTTTCAGCAGGACACAGCCTCACTATTTATAGCAAATTAGCTTTTTTGAAATAAAAGCTCAAACAGAGCAGTCTCAATAAGATAGCTGAACAAACCGATTTATGGATACATTGGTCCTTTTCCCTTCAACTTTGCTGCATAGAATAAATAGTTCTATCTGTTTGAGAGGTCTGACCAGTTGCCTCTGCAACTGTTCCTCCATGATGCTGAGTTCTAGGGGCATTGCCTTTATTGTAGTGTTGATGAATTCTGAGAGCACTTTGATTCTTTCAACCCTCTTTGTAGATTCACTGACAAAGTCAAATGCCCTTTGTCCCTTTGCATCCTGTAGCTTGTCCACCTGTTTGTTGAAAGCTAACATAAAAGATTCCAGCACCTTTCCAATCTCCTTGGTTAGCATCTCACCACCATCTCCTTGTAAATGTATTATCCCTGGGAGAGAAACAGAATGATACTTTGGTTGTGTGATGTGAGAGTAACAAAGGACTGTGCAAAACCCCCCAAGCTTCTACAGCTTCACCTTTGAATTTTTTAGTAGAAACTACTGCACAAATCAATGGCAGATTCAGATAATAAAGGGGTATTAGATGATGCCCTTGTTGGATCACCTTGGCAATTACATAAATTTTGTTTGCCAACTGTGCGCCTTTTGCTATTTGTTTATGGACAGATGAATGCAGTGCACAAATGCCATCTATTCCTTTCTGGACTGTGGGCAGAAGATCATATAAGACTTTGATTACAGCTTCCACATCGATGGGTACTAGTGGAGGAATAGTTAGTAACGCTTTAGCTTTCAGGGCTCTTACATTAGCTTGTAGATCTTCCAAGGAATGTTGAAAACTCTAAGGGCATCAACGGTGGACTTCAGATTCTATTTATGCTTCTTAGGAGAGGAGAATAATTCCCCCTTTGTTTGTATCAGCAGGGGTTGGTTTCCTGCCCACTTTCTTAGTGCCGACCTGAGAGAAAGGATTTGTTCAAAACTGCTTCAGTTTCTACAGCTTTACCTTTGAATCTTTTAATAGAACTCCTGCACAAGTCAATGTCAGATTCACATAACAAAGAGGCTTTAGGTGCCTTATGCTATTTGATTATGGGCATATGAATGCTGTGCATGATTGTCATCTATTTCCATTTGCACTGCAAGCAGAAGATTGTTTAAGATCTTGATTCCAACTTCCCCATCAATATGTACTGAAGGGGGAATAATTATTAATTCCTTAGCCTTCAGGGCTCTTACCTCATTTTAGTTTCAAGCTCTCCTGTGTTAACAATAGTGATGTTCGCAGACCTATCAATCTCACTCCAACTGTTGATAAATCCTTCCAATCACCCAACAATCACTTAACGTGGCAAAAATGATAACAAAGGTCGATTTCTGGAGGAGCTTAACTCTGCTTTTCCCTCTCTTTTTTTTTGACATTTGAGTCTCTCTGTCAGACTTGCTGAGCCCAAGCAAGTTTCCATGTGCAACTCATAGACTAATTCACATTTGTTTTTGGCAGAATTGGCTTGTGAGTTGGGGGCAAGTTACTTAACCAGTTCAAATCTTGCGAGTCTGGTGAGTACTGGCAAGTTTAAGATAATTGCTGTGACTGCTTAGATTTGTCTGTTTAGTCTCTGTCCAGATATTGTGCTAACATGGAATCATGGGAATGGAAGCTGACCAAATGTTTTCCAGATTCCCTGGGGTCCAATACTTGTCAGAACTGCTGCTATTTATGTGGTTTGAAACCCCCCAGTTAAAATGCTGTCATGCCCCCTGATCACAGTCTGCACGGAAATTAAGTCATCGCTGACCCAGGGAGACTTCAAGAAGGTCTGCTGGAAATTACTAAAGGAAATGTTAAATATAGTGATTCCATATTTGACATGAGGAGGCGCCTACATATAGGAGACTTTAATTAACCTTTTTTATGTGCAGCGATTCCAGCACCTGTTAATATGCAGCGATTCCATAAGGAATTAAATCATTAATAATTAATAGAGTTTTGAGGCAGCAAATGGGAGTAAAATAAATTAACATTAAGTTTAAACAAATAGTCATAACCTTTGGAAAGGAGATTTGAGATTTCTATTCCAAAGGGTGCATCATTTCATGGAGATATGAGGATATATAAGGAAGTCCAAATCATTTGTAAAAGGCATAATATGGAATGAATAAAGCAGACTGGAATTGAATGAGAATTCTGATTAAAAGGGAAGCAATCTAAAATATTGGAAAATGATTAGTATGCAATATGGTTGCATTTATTATTTATTTGTTTATGAATCTGTTAAGAAGCTTTAATTAATTTATTAATTTAAATTGTCAATTCATTAAGAAATATTAGTAATCATTTATTTGATTTCCAACAAGCAATCATATCAGGAATCAGTGTGAAACGTGTGATAGGGAGATGCAGCAACTGGTTCCCTCATCAAATATGCCAACCCCAAGATGGATGTGCCAATACCTGGGGCCAAGGGGCCAAATGATTCGAAGGCTCCTTCTATGTCCTTGGGCTTGATTGAGGAGGACAAGCTCCTGGCATCCTATCATGCTTTCCCACAGAATGCCTAATATCTAAGTTACCGGTTCATTTTTGGGTTTGGGTACGGGTACTAGATTCCGGTATGCGGATTCTGTCAAAATGTTTTTTGGGGTTGGGTTCATTTTGGGTACATTAATACAAAAACATGTAAAAATCAGAAATATATACGTATTTGCTGTAGTAATTAAGTTCAAAATACACCATCATATTAATAGTCAAATAACATAGCAAAAATACACCACCACTTTCATAGTTTAATAATACAATACAAGGGGCTTCATACTCCCAATCTGATGTAAAGCCAGTACATTTTTACTCAATCCTCATGCTATGGTTCAATGTTGTGAATCAATAGAAAGTAGAAATAGCAAGGCAACTTGTTTCTCATGAAGACCAAACACAATGCCATCTCAATATCCTAAACCATCACTTACAACAGAAATCTGGTTTCTATGGTGCTTAGAACATTCTATAAGCACATCAGAACATCTTTCCGAAGAGATGTGCAAGGATATGGCATAGTTCATGCCTTACTTCCACTGAGAACATCAGAATCTGCACTCAAAAGTTTAGGGAAGTCAAATAGACTATGGTCATATGTCCTCCCAAACAGTGATATCTTCCAAGTCCCAATTATAAATTCTAACAAAGCAATGAATAAACAGAGCTGCCCTTAACATCACCATAACACAAGATGCAAAGTTTACAAAGATCACAAAACAATCCCATAAAGGAATATAATACAGTTTCTGATTTTGAATCCCCAACATTTTGCTCATGCCTAATTTGACTCAGCTGCTCTTCATCAAATATCTCAGCCATCCTAAAGATATCAAAAATATTCGACACCTGAGAAGCCCTAAAAAACAATCTGTTTTGTTGGAGAAAAATGTGACCAAAGTTGAAATGTGAAAAAAAATCACAGTTTACAGCCTTTGAAGGGAAAAAATCAGATAATATCTAAAAACGTTGACGTGGATTCTGTCTGGGTTCGAACCAGAAACGAAATTTCATACTCAAGTCACTTTTGTTTCTTGGTCGTTTCCACAGGCAGAAAATCGTATCTTGGACGTTTTTGAACTGTTTCCGTATCGTATCCAAGGTCAATTTTGGGTGTACTGGTAACTTAGCCTTATATGGTTGGCTGTTGGAAATAAGCTATGAAATGGATCCAAATGTTATTTAGGATATGGTGTTTTCAATAGGGATTATCTATGATCATGATACTTGATGCTAATTAATTACGGTTTTCAATAAGTTCTATTGTAATTGTGTAATTTATTTATAGAATACTCTTTGCAAATAAATTGTATTGTTGAAATTCTTATTTTTGGGTAAAAATCAGGTATATCCCCAAAAGGGGACATTACACATGCTCAAACGAGCATATCTAGTAGCCATGCTTCCTATGGACCTTTTCTTTGTTCCTACCATTTAATGAAACAAAAATTCTAGGTAAACATGCTGTGGTCTACATATCATATGAATACTATTTCTGTACTAAAAATAATGTTGATAAATTAGGTTTTGCTCTATATTTTCTATGATAGCTAGCAATTCCTATCATTAGGTGATCGCCTATACTGCAGTGCATTTCTATTGAATTGTGACTTTTTTGCATCGGTGATCAATTTTATCATTATTTGATGATTACCCATGCTGGTAATTTATTAAATAGAATATACATAGCAGGGTATGCAAATGTATATTTCATAGCATAATAAGGCATGATATTAAAGTTTAAACCTCTAGGATATGGGATTATATGCTTCTCTGAGCTATAAGCTTTACTAGAATTGTTGGACACCCGAAGATTGCAATTTGGATGTTTTTAGGTTTGTGTTAATTAGACCTCTCTACTGATTGCCTTTTTTTGCTTTTCAACAGTCTTCATTGACAGTCCATATTTGCATAGATGGTTACATATCTCTGAAAGTAGTTAATCAAAAGCACTATAAAGAGAGAAACATAGTTATTGAGGATTACTTAGAAATTTTAAAGCTTTAAAAGTTTAAAGCTATCTGTTTGTGTAGCATGTATGATGGACAGGGAAAAATAGACAATTGGTGCATTTTAGAATGCTTTAATTGCTTATTAGAATTCTTTTATCCTTCTTTAAGATACTTAAGTCAGTTATGTGTATAAATTTATGCAGATACGGTGTAAAAGACATAAGGAATCTTGTAGGTTGGAAAGGAAAGAATCACAATGAGGGTGGATTTCCTTCTAGGTCTGGTAGGAGGTGCCCTTCTTGCATATGCTGCTTACTGCACTATCCAGTGTAAGTAACTTTGTGTTTTTTAAAGTCAAGCTATGTTGTATCTTTAAGTGTATTTGAAATGGAGCTCCAAAAAATATAACACTTATCTATCATGATTATCTTGGGGTCATCCCTGCATTCCATATATCTTCATGGTTGCAATGTTGGATTATTGCAGATCGTGCAGTTCTGAAGATAAGGGGAGAAGAATTTGCTGGACCTCCAGCAGAGGTGAATATATTTGCCAAATTACTCTTTGTGCAAAATAAGTTTTTGACTTGGGATTTTGAACTCTCAAGTTCCAAGAAATTTGCTTTGATATGCAGGTTCTGTTAGAGGTAGTCATTGGTCTTGTATTATGCTTTTGGGCAGCTTTGAGTGTGCCTGGGAAATATCTTCCGATATTGCCAGATTCCAAAGAAAACAGGTAACATCCATTGTTACATTCAAGATCCTATAAATTTAAGTTATCGATCTTTTAATAGAATTAGCTGTAGATGATATGTCTAATATGAGGTACAAACCTTGAGAAACTAGAAACAAGTAACCTGACTGCTTCCACGTTAAACTAAACTGATTTCTAGTTTAAAAGCATTGTTACATGAATTTTCTGGGATGTGGGGATGTGTTGGGATATTTGGAAAAAATAATGGTGTTTGGGGGTGACGTGTATAACAAAGGATTTTAATTTTAATTTTGAATGCTATTAACAAATATTGACTATAAACTTAAACAAAAAAGAATCATCTTGTAATAAAAAAATATAAATAGTAAATACATCGTGTTATTCATCTAACCTTTCAATCTCATCATTTGATACTGATCAGTAATTCAAAACTGGACAAAAATTGAAATGTATTTACAATATTTATTCCATGTGAGCAGTACAAGCACTTATTACTGCATTTCTTGTCCGTTAATTTTAATTTTATAAATGTCGATCTCTTCATGATTCCTTATATGCCAACTGAACCCGGTATTGAAAGTTTTAGACAATATTGTTTAAATAAGTAGTAGGTTAGAGTAGAAATTATTGTACAAAAAACTCTCAATTAGTTTTCATATGATTGGTATAGTGTTCAAAATAATTACATAAACAGACAAAGAAATAATCTGCTTTAACATCAAAAGGCACATGCCTAAGCCAATCAGTTGTCTTACAGCATGAAATTTGTGTCAATGACTGACTTAGCTGTAGACAGGATATCATGTAGTGTCTCAGTAGAAAAACCTGCATGGGGGCAGCAGTCAGAGGGGCCCAGAAGGCCAACTTATGTATGGTGCTACCCATTGAATTTTTTTTATGGGTTCTCACCAAAACTCCTCATTTATTCCCATTTCAAATCAAGTTGTTTCTTTCCCCTTTTTTCTGATATGGATTTTTGGACTAAGGAAGGGCAACTTATGCTTCTTCTACCATATGATTAATTGGGGGATTGTATTTTATCGTTTTTGATCCCTCAGGAGTTCCTGTTTGCAAGGGAGAGTGTCCTTTGTTACAGGGCATGAATATCCCCTCAAATGAGCACATGGAAGGTATCCCTAGTGTCTTTTCTTTAGGAGATGTGTCCTGCAGAACAAAGCACATTGTTCCTGAAATGTTTTCCTCGAGTTAGGCGACAATTCCTCACATTATGCTACTCGCAAGTATAACCCCAAACTAGACCAAATGCTTTACTTATAAATGAATTTAATAACTCAGAACGGGGAAAGTTTCCGAACTCATTAGGGTGAATTACCCCTAAAGAATGTGCTCCTTGAGTTAGGGTATACGTTATTTCCCCTAACTAGTTCTCAGCTGACTAGAAGAGGTTCACCTGATCATTGTTAGAACATTAGATGCACGCCCTTCCAAGTTTGTTGCTTGCATTTGTCTTGGCACTTGTTTCTTTCAAAAACCTCTATCTTTATAGGGGATGATGTCTGTCTGACATTTCCCAAATCTTGTCTATTATTTTTTTGACTTTATGAGAACTATCTTGTTTTGCAAGGGCCTCCTTGCCTTGAAATGATAATTGATATTCAATATTTGTTATTTTGTATTTACAAAAAGAGAGGAATACTCCTTATAAAGCAAATTACAAGATGATGTTTCTAAAAAGAAACAATTGTTAACTGAAGCAAACTAAAGCAATTAATTGAAAGATGCTAAAATGAACTAAAGCAAAAGCAGAAGTTACTAGAAGCTAATTAAGTTAACCAAAAGTAAACTGACGACTAACTAAAGCTAAGATGACCATTAAATATTACAATTAATACTTTAATACCCTCCCTTAATGGTCATCCTACAAACATAAACTAAGTCTACTCATATTCTGATGGTGTGTTTGTCATCAAAATGCATAATATGCAGACTCCTTTTGCCCATTATACTTCGCCACTTGAGCACTTCGTTGAGACTCTTCCTTGTTGGACTTCTCATCAGCCAACCGCTTTCTGCAATACTTCTGAATATGACCAATCTTCACAATAATGACAAGTAATAGACTTCTTGGAGCCCTCTGTTAATGCAACGATCAGATTCCAGATTAATTAAGGTCGATCCTCACATGTAAACAACATCAGTAGATTTCCATGTCGTTTAAGTGAGGAAGGAGTTAGTATAAATATCAAATGTGGGAGACACGTCCCATGAGCGGGATGTGTCTCCACAAAGTGGAGACATGTCGGCTCAAGGGGCGTGTCTCTCCATTTAATATATTACTTGTTTTAAACGTAGATCAAAGTCTTTTATCAGACTGATGCTACCTAATATCAACACTCCCTCTTAGCGAGGAGGATAAACTCTAAACAAGTATAAAGTGATATCACCTAACTTGTGATATCAGAAGATATGGTATGCTTCTGAAAGTGTCAAGTCACATGACATTCATTATGCAATACTCCCTCTTAGCTAGGGAAGATAACTTACATCAAGTAAACGTGATATCACCTAACTCGTGATATCAGAAGATACGGTATGCTTCTGAAAGTGTCAAGTCACATGACATTCTTCATAACACATCTTCATTATGGTATGTGCACTGACATCAAGTCACATGATGTCTACCATAATAACTCATGGCATATCCACGGATATATAAGTATCCACCATGATTATCTCTTAAGGATCACAATGATCTTCAAATGACATCAAGTCCCATGATATCCATCAAAGTGTCCAAGAGATACTATCATGACATGTCCACAGATATCAAGTCACATGATATCTATCATGATAGTTCAACTCATCATTGTAGAGTCATCACTTTACAATGTCACATACAAGTGTTCATTATTAGAAAGATCGTCACCTTTCAATAATGTACATAGGGGGAGTAGGCCCATAAGGTCATGGAGTCACACACATGACAAAAGAGTTTACACATTAAACATCTTTATATATTAGTACAACTTATGAACAATTTGAATTTTAAACATAATATCAAATTACATTTCAACCATACCACGTTTCTTCTTGAAGTGTTCTACCTTGATTCGAGAGAGAGGTGTGGTGAGAATGTCTACTGTTTGATCATTTGTACTAACATACTCCAACTGGATCACAATCCTTTCTACCATGTCTCATAATGGTAGGGATCTCGATGTGCTTAGATCAAGGAGTCCCACAAGCAATTTACGAAGCCAAACTGCTTCTCTTGCCCCCACAGAGGCTGCAAGGTATTTAGTTTCTGTCGAGCTTTGCGCTACAAAAAATTGTTTTCTGCAGATCCAAGAGATCATAGCTGATCCTAAACTGAAGTAACATCCTGATGTGCTTTTCCGATTGGTTACATTCCTAGCCCAATCTGAATCAAAGTATCCAGGTTGATCTAGTTGGTCATTTTTGTAAAGAAGACCGTATCCAATAGTGCCTTTGAAGATATCTCAATATATGTTTTACAGCCATAAGGTGAATTTCCTTTGGCTCACACCTGAACTGGCTTAGAGCATTCACTAGGACCTTCCATTTGCAGCATGAGTGCTCTATCAATTGAGCTACTGATCCTTTGTGGCCAGCCCATTGTCAGTCCGGGTGTGGCTTATAACCAACACCCCCCCCTTAAGCCACACTGCGGGTGCTTGGGGCTCTTCTGAAGTTAGATCCAGGGACCTGTCGTCATGGAGTCTCTCAACATGACGCCTCATCTCAGTCTCAGAGATGAACAAGGGATTTCACCTCATATCTCTCTATCTCAGAGAATTATGCATTACAACAAGTGATGATGAGACTCCCTCTGAAGCTCTAAGTACTTGCATTAGCCTCCTGACCTCCTTGTCAAAAATCGTTTGCAATACTTGTTTTTAGAGAAATGGTTTCCAACTCACACCTTTGTAGAGATTCAGGGCTGTCCTTTTCAACCTCATCCTAGATCACTCTATTACGAATAGGTTTGCGGAGCTACCAATGTTAGATCCAGGTTGACTGACTAGAGCAATTCTCATTTCAATTGTTGAAGAGGTACTTCAAGGATTTAGCATCAACACTGCAACCTTTTACTGAATCAAAGGGCTCCCTCTGAAGGTTAAATTCTCCTCTTTGAAGAAGCTGATCACAAGAACTACCTTAATAGGTTCTTCAAGATATGTCTTCAGCCACCAACTCAGTCCCATGGCTATAAGCTGTGACTCCATTCTCTTCTTCTTTTGAAAGCAATCTCTGGGTCCATCCTAATGCACATTTAAGAAGAGATTACTTAATAGTTCATATAACTCAACTATTTCGAAGAGAAGTACCAATGCTGGAAGCATACATGATTTACTATTTCAAGGTTATAGCATGAATTAATAACTACATAAGAAATTCATGAACATGAAATACTTATCTCATCAGACTCTCCTAGATAATTAATTCATTTGCTTCTCGATCCAATCTGCATTTTAAAGTATTAATAATAACAATAATAATAGATTTTATATCAGAAGCAAAATATCAAGAGATCAAAAGTAAAGAAGTAATAGAGCTTATCTTTATTGTGTTCTGATATAACTCTTTCTTCCATCTTTTACTCCTCTTGATAATGCTAATCTCAGCACAACAAAATATAATTTGCTCAACTCAGATTTCTTAGATGCAATATGCAGCCAGCATACACACCATAGAGTTAGGCCTCTTAAGGCATCATCGTTGTCCATGCACAAAGAGAATGATAACGATGTGTACAACCAATCACAATCGAGATTGTAATTCTCTTTTCATCTCTGAGTCACACTCAAAAATTTTCACAACTGGCATGAACATCTCACAATGAATGAAGGGTGTCTCCATAGGATCTCATCTAGGGATCACTATTCAAGAGAAAGACAACATGATCTTTACTACACACAAGATCAAACAAACGATGTCAGATCTGCACAACTCAACAGACTGACTTTCCACTCAAATAAAAATTATTTCAAAATCAAAACAAAATACTTATCTCTTTAATTGATGGTACACCATAGACTTGGATCTGAGACTAAGACTTATCTTTGCCACCTTCAGTAATGCCATCCTTGAATTTACACCTATCATAGGAGCCACATCTCGGGGTTTGCAGTGACCCACGGATCATCTCCAAACACAGATAATGACCAAAGCACCAATGCTTTAAGATCTCAGATTATATTGCAAAATCAATAGATGTACTCTCCAAAATTGATTTCTCATAGCCTTTCCACTATTAAGCAACTTTTGGAGTTAAGTAGTCCCAGATGAGCTGATGAAGACGTTCAACTAAGAAGATTGTACCCTCCCAAATGAAGAGCACTTCACCATCCAGATGAGCGACGACCTCCTCAATCAACAACAAATGTGGTAAATGGAGAAGGCGACGGAAAATATTCACCCTCAGTACCTGGCACAACTTGAATTATCTGATGTTAAGGCCCGATTCTCCAATCAAAATACAACACCTTGAATACCAACAAGCCACGTGTTTTATCTTTTCCTCCAGATATGAAGCCCGACTAATATATTCCTTCTTCAATGCTTTTTGCATTTGTTATATTCGCCATCCTTGTTGTCTCTACATGACGCGATTTAAGAAGAATAAGAAATCGGTTTATTTGTTCCTCCAGCTTGGCTGAAGATGCCACGACAACTCCCAGGTTTGTCTTTTCCCAAATAAATCGACAATCTCCACAATATAATATCGGCCTCCTTTAGACTAGGCAGGAGCCTTGGTCTCATGTCAATTATTTGACTTGCGTCAGACTTAAATTTGTCTTAAGTGCTCCCAAAGATATCTCCCGCATATAAGACAAATTCCTATAGAGTCCAACGCTAATAATAGTAGTAGCGCCCAAACATTCCTGGCACTCGCAAATATAATGCGGCGCCCAGATACGAAAACCCATGAGATGCGACGTCGAAAGGATGCACACCAATCCTAAGAGTCTCTCCAATGTAGCAGAGTACCAAAACTTGCAAAGCAATTAAATAATGCATAGCGATAATGAAATTGCGCAGAGGTTGAGGCAATGTGCACGCATAGAATGGCCTCTGGAATTTTGTTGGTGGTGTAGGGATGGTTGTAGACAGATGAATTTTGATGATATACTTTGTTCTTGGTCCACGCAACACTAGTATGAATCTTATATTTCCGGGTGTATTCTGTATTTCATTAACTATCGGGTAATGTTTATGATTGGTGGTTCATATAGCATATCGTTCACCATTAGTATATATGCGCACTCCCCTCAAACTGGTGATTACTTGGAATTTTCGGCGGTTGTCTTGGAGTAGATAATTTATCTTATATTAAACTCCACGCCACCATGTTGCCGCAGAAGACTGCTGCTCTAATCTCCTTAGCCTCTCAATTGCATAAAGGATGGCAAATTGTAGACAAGTTTTGATCGCAATTAACGACTTCTCAGAATATATGTCCATCCTCCGAATAGCCTTGTTCTTATGGGCGCCAAGGGAACAAACCAACACCCTGCAACCACCCTATTTTCCTTTCTTCCCGTCTCCATCCCGATCGCATCCTCCATCCACCGTAGCACCAAAGCCTTCATACATCACGTAAAAAACCACGATTTCATAATGTAAGGAATGGCGACGCCGAACCAAAGGTAGAGTTTGCAAGGAGTGAGTTCGACAATGCTACAATAAATCTGATCAATCTCGAAACTTGGCTTTGATACCATGTTAATGCAACGATCTGATTCCAGATTAATTAAGGTCGATCCTCACATGTAAACAACATCAGTAGATTTCCATGTCGTTTAAGTGAGGAAGGAGTTAGTATAAATATCAAATGTGGGAGACACGTCCCATGAGCGGATGTGTCTCCACAAAGTGGAGACATGTCGGCTCAAGGGGCTTGTCTCTCCATTTAATATATTACTTATTTTAAACGTAGATCAAAGTCTTTTATCAGACTGATGCTACCTAATATCAACACCCTCCTCCGAATTGCCTCGTCCTTTCTGTTGAGTGGACTTGCCTTTGCCAATGTCCTTGGCAATAAATGCTTGTTCAACATTGGAAGACTCCTTGCTGCTCCCAAACTGTTTTCTCCACCTATCTTGTTGCACAACTCATCAAACTTCAAGTCAACATTGGTGGATGCAATGTTGAGTGTTTCGATGAAGTGCTCGTAGGAACGTGGCAAACTTTTCAACGTGATCACCACCATATCCTCCTCTTCCATCTTACGACCAATTGTCTCCAATTGATCGCGAATATCTTTGATTTTCATCAAGTGCTCCTGCAAAGACACTTGGTCATTCATCATAATGGAAAATCACATTCTTTAGGAAGAAAGCTTTGCCCTTGTTTGAGGTCTCATGGAGATCTTTCAAATCATAGTTTTCGAGAGACGCGTCTCCCCCCCTTTGAGATGTGTCTCGAAGACCAGTATCGTCTCTGGAGATGCCTCTAGGAGGCTAGGGACTTCCGTCGAAGTTTCCAAAGTACCCTGCCGTCTCAACATTGGTGGATGCAATGTTGAGTGTTTCGATGAAGTGCTCGTAGGAACGTGGCAAACTTTTCAACGTGATCACCACCATATCCTCCTCTTCCATCTTACGACCAATTGCCTCCAATTGATCGCGAATATCTTTGATTTTCATCAAGTGCTCCTACAAAGACATTGGTTATTCATCATAATGGAAAATCACATATTCTTTAGGAAGAAAGCCTTGCCCTTGTCTGAGGTCTCATGGAGATCTTTCAAATCATAGTTGTTGGGAGACGCGTCTCTCCCCCTCTGAGACATGTCTCAGAGACCAGTATCATCTTTGGAGATGCCTCCAGGAGGCTAGAGACTTACGTCAAAGTTTCCCAAGTACCCTGTCGTCTCCCGCTACAAAAAATGACGTCTCCTACTAAATTATCTTAAAAAAACTTTAAATTTGAACATTTGAAACTTTAAAAATTAAAGCATAATGTATTTGACGCATCTAAGAGCGATTAAATTATTGTTTTGAAAGTTCAATGTCATCATATTTTCAGATTTTTTATAAATTATTAATTTTTATTTATATTATAAAATGGCGTCTCCAAGTACCCCTATCTCCTCTTTTAAAAAAAAGCCGTACTGGAATCAGTGCCAGTCTCCCATACCAGTCTCTTGGCAACTACTTTTCAAATGCTTCTAGATCTCCACAACAGATTTTTCAAGATGGTATTTCTATTAACATCTCATCGGTGATAGATAATTTTCGAAGCATAACTGTCTCCCTATTATCTCCATCATACTTGTTTTCATCCTTCCCCGTAGCTGTGGGACGAACTTTTGTACCTAGAACAAGTGCATTCAGACATTGGTACTCAAAGATGGTAAGCATCTTTTGCTTCCATGTGTTGTAATTCTTTCCATTGAACCTTTGTGTATTTTCCAACATGACATTGGACAAAGATGCCATTCCTCTCATTTTCCAAAAGCATGAAAGAAGAGGTAATTCTATGATCAACTGGCACAACTCACGATATTTTAAAAAAATCGTCTAAAAAAAGACTCAAAAACAATAAGATTTTTTCAGAAAAACCTTCAAAAACTTTGAAAAGTAAGATTTTTTTCAAAAAAAAATCTTAAAAAAACTTCTGAAAGTTTAACAAAAATTTTATAGAATTTTTTCCAAAACTCTTTTCACGAATTTTTATTTTTCTCAGAAAAATCCATAAAAAACTGGTATTGGCACAATTTTTTTTTTTTGTTCAAAAAACTCTGAAATTCTTTTGTTTTTTGTTCATCAACACCTTAGCCGAAAAAAATGGCTAGCACTGAAAATTCAATCTGCAGAAAACCCTTCAAAAAAGAAGGCTGGAATCCTAAGTTACCGAATCATCTGTATATACCCCCAATTTTTGAGTACGGGTCGTTTTCGAATCGGATATTGAATGGAATCGTTGTAGAATCAGGTAGGGTTCGGGTATTTTTGGGTGTTGATTTTGTGAATGCATTTCTTTTTAGTTTTGTGATATATGAAACCCTCCACAAGAAAAATTCCGTAGGAAAAAATTCGTTGGAAAATATCCGCAGGAAATGATATGGTCAAATGCAAAGGAAGGCTTCTTACTCCACCCAACCCTAGCACAGTATCTCTATCTCAACCTGTTAGTGGTTGATCTGCGCCTAGAATCGGGTGAACTCAAACCAAATGCGATGCGGCTCTTTAATCTTTGCCTTCCCCTGTTCTATCCAGCTTTGTCTGTGATCATATAGCCGCCTCCATACTGTTAGAGTAATAAGTTATTATACTTAATTAATTATATCATACTGGTTAATTAATTAAGTCACTTATTCCTTTAATTGCTTAAGCTAAACTTAGGCTCATTAATAATTGATTAATTATTAAGTGTGCACACTAGGGTTTTATTTAGGGTTTCTTGATCTCCTTCATAAGGATTGATCTTGTTGTAATAATTGATTCTCAATAATGAATTTTTACTTTGAGGTAAACAAAACATCTTCTTTGGTTCTGCATGTCTTTTGCATGTGACAGGTGATTGTATGCAGGCGATCTTGGTTTCTAACATGGTATCAGAGCTCCAGACCTGCAGCTGCTTGTTCGTGATCTGAAGATATGGCCTTTCAGTGAGTTTCAAGTGCAAGGGTTTCCACAGGCATCTTTTTTGCAAGATCTGGGGGTAGCCGATTTTTTGGGACACTTTGGGCTCAAATGGACGTCGCCATTGCGTTCGCAGCAGCCCAAAACCCTAGAAATGCCTGTCAAATTGTCAATTTTGGAGAAATTGATTTCTGAGGCAAAATTTTTTTGCCAGGGAGACCGTACAGCCTCCCCGACATGCACTCTGAGGCATTTTTTTCAAAAAAAATAAAAAAAGGGGGTGCCGCCCGCGGAGCGGCACCACAGTGGCGCACCGCCCGTGGAGTGGAGCTCGCCAACTGCATGGCTGCGGTGCCCACCCGGTCTGGTGGTGACCGCTAGCCTTCTGGCTAATCGTTGGCGGGTCTAGTTTTTTTTAATTTTTTAAAAAATAAAAAATTTGCCGCTAGGGTCATATGGGCGACCAGCGCTCAGCCCTAGGGGTCTTTTTTTTGTTTTTTTTGCAAAATAAGCAGAATAGGGAAAACGGGCATAACTTTTCGCTCAGTTGTCGAAATTGGGCAAACAAGATATTGTTGGAAAGTTGGTTCCGAGTATTATCAAATGGTGCTGGTTTTTTTGTCAGATTTTGCAGCTGGTGCTTTTTATTGCTGTTTGAAGTCAGATGTTTGTTTTATGCTTTCGAGCTCATAACTTTTTGCCACGATCTCCGATTTTCGCTATCTTTGTGGCGTTGGAAAGGTATTGAGGAGCTCTATGTTGCTGTCCATGCACTTTTTCTGTATCTGTCCCAGGTTGATCGCTTAGTCCAAATTTGGCCCGATGGGTTGTTTGAAAATTACTTGGATGTTTTGGCAGTTGGGAGGGTGCAACTTGCATTTTTGCACTTTGTTTTCAGTAATACATCATTCAATAATTGACTGTTGCTTCATAGATTCCAGAGTTGTTCCCGTTTGGAGTTTTCGAGTGTTTCGTGGCATCGGGTCTGCTGTTGCATCATTATAATTCCGATATGGATTCTTGTAGACAAAAGTATCTTTCCTTGCTTGCCAGATTGCGATTCCAGTGTTACTCTACAGTGTTTTTCCAGTGCTTCTTTGCAACATGTCATTCCATTGTAGGGGGGTTTTTCCCACTGGGTTTTCTTTCTCTACCTCTTTCTTGCATTTGTAAATGGGTACCTGATCAGACCTAGTTGCCGAGACCCATATTTACTTTCATGCATCTTTTTCTAGTGTTTTAGCTTCTTCCTAAGTTCATCTTAACGGGGGGTGTTAGAGTAATAAGTTATTATACTTAATTAATTATATCATACTAGTTAATTAATTAAGTCATTTATTCCTTTAGTTGCTTAAGCTAAACTTAGGCACATTAATAATTGATTAATTATTAAGTGTGCGCATTAGGGTTTCATTTAGGGTTTCCCTTTTAGGGTTTCTTGATCTCTTTCATAAAGATTGATCTCATTGTAATAATTGATTCTCAATAATGCATTTTTACTTTGAGGTAAACAAAACATTTTCTTTGGTTCTGCATGTCTTTTGCATGTGACAGGTGATTGCATGCGATAATATTATCCCGACTACAAATAAAATACAATATGCATTGAACCTATAAAGTATTACCGTATTAAAAGATTATAGTTCTATAAATATATTTATAAATGATTTATATATTTTTAATAGTTTAATTTTGTTTTCAAATATTCTAATTTATCATATATATTTAATATATAATTTAAATTAATTAATTAGTTAATATTATAACATAGCTTAAAAATTTAAACTATTATATATTATATTAATATATTGCTTATTAAATTATATTTTTATAATTATATAATAAAATTAAAATTAAAATTAATATTAAATTTAAAATTATTGAGTTAAAAGCTTGTATACTTATACTTAATTTATAATGTATATATTAATTATATATTAAAAATTAAATATATTTATGATTTTTATATGTTTTTTTGTGTACGGACGTACCCAAACGTATCCAACCCCTTAAAAAAAAAATGCTGTATCGGCGTACCCGATTCCGATTTGGCAACTTAGCTGGAATCACAATTTTCATAAAAAATCGCCAAAAACTTTAGGTAACCCTAGGTCGCCCATAAAAAAACTTTGCAGAAGCTTCAGAAATTCGTTGGAAACCCGTGTAGATCCATCCCTAAACATGGGCGTGCAGCTTCAGAAAGGAAAGGCCGCCAAAAAAAATACAGGAATTCGATTTTGGAAATAGCTCAGGAAAAACAAATAAAGAAGCCCACGAATTAGAGGGTGCGACTCAGACAAAAACGAAGCCGCCTGAGATCAAGAAAGAATGGCATGATCAGAAGGCACACAAAATCGCGGGTAAAAAGATAGGTCACGTGAAAATAAACAACCGCCAAAAATAGTAGAGGACGAACTCAAAAAAACTTCGCTGAAAAATGGTTCTGAAAATCGCGATTTATTAGAACCTGCACTTAGAAATGCAGAAATCTCGACCCAGCTGAAGTTGCGATTTCTGAAAAATCGCCCAGAATTAGAAAAGTCTGCCCTCTAGTAAAGTCTGCCAGAATAAAAGGCGCGATTTTGCCTCTTGAAACCCTTGAATCTATGCGAAATTTGCTTCAAAAGACCCTCAAAAGTCTTCACAAAATTCCTCCAAAAAACTCTTTCATTTTTATCTTAAAAAAATTGGCTAAAATACTTAAATGAATTTTTATAAAAAAATCCGTCAAAAAAACTTCCAAAATAATTTTTAATTTTCTAGGTAAAATTAACATTTGATTTTTTAAAAATCAAGCAAAAACATCTAAGATTTTTTTTTTAAAATTCCTTAGGGAAACCCAAATTTTTATTACTAAAAATTCGTCAAAAAAGTTTGAGCCTAAGGGTAAGGTCCCGTGGAGGAGGGCTTCCTAAAAAATTTCAGTAGGTGCTGCTGAGATTTTTAAGAATATTTTAAAGCTGGTGGTTCCATGAATTCAATTTTGCAATTCAGCTTAAGAGTTTGAGCTCCAAAATTTAAGGAACGAACTGGAGTACTTTGATAAAAAATAATTAATAAATAAAAATTCTCTCATTTTTATTTTTTTAGGAATTTAAAATTTTAAGTGATAGACAAGTGGCAAAAAAAATTCTTAAGCTGAAGGGGCAATTTTTAGCCCCACCTCAATTTCACCCACTGAAATTTGCAGTCCTAAAAGGTAGGGGCTGCTATTTTTCAGGAAAAGATTCCAATTAATCCTGCAGCATAATTTTTTTTTTGCTTCATGAGACTGCTTGATCCAAGAAAATAGAAGCCCAAGCCCCCCTATGGGACCATATAATAAGCTTTGATACCATGAAATGATAATTGATATTCAATATTCGTTATTCTGTATTTACAAAAGGAGAGGAATACTGCTTATAAAGAAAATTACAAGACGATGTTTCTAAAAAAAAAAACAATTGTTAATTGAAGCAAACTAAAACAATTAACTAAAAGATGCTAAAACAAACTAAAGCAAAAACAAAAGTTACTAAAAGCTAACTAAGTTAACTAAAAGTAAACTAACGATTAATTAAAGCTAAGATGGCCATTAAATATTACAATTAATACTTTAATAGCCTCCACTTGGGCAGCCACGATGGGGCCAGCTGTCATCAAATTTCTGTGTTCGTGGCACCATTCCAGTTCTAGGATGATTTTCCAACTACCATTTTCCTTTGCAAATGTTGTGGCACAAACTGTCAAAGAGTTCTCTGCAATCTTCAAAATGATTGCAGCAGACAGAACTGGTACAGCCAAACTGATCCTTAACCAGGCGTCCCTTGGGCTGAACCTCAATATTCTGTGATTGCTGACTGATAGTTGGGCTGTATTAAGGGTCACACGTTTCAAGATACATCTTGGTAATGTAGAATGAAATGGCATTGCACTTGCAGCGGAATGAAAACCATGCTTCATTGTAAAAAATGTCACCTGGACTCAATCAATGTCCCTCTTTGCTGGAAATAAATTCTTTTATTCAGTAGATCGGCAAGATAATAAGCTTGTATAACAGTAGCCATTTTGAAGGGGTGCTAGCACACCAAGCCAAACAGTGAAATCTTTAAAGAAATTCATAAAGGATTCTGCCATAATGGTAGTCAGACTGACATGGTTGGGGTTACAGTTGACTCTCTTATCATTATTAGAAAGATGAAATGTTGAATGGCTGTTGGGGCAACACTTAGAATGCAACGGGACAGACAATGTGCAGTGGCTACTAGGGAAAATTAAAAAACTAAAAATCAGGCACAACAATAACTGGGTATGTTGCATGATATGAAGTATTTTGGAAACAGGAGTAAAGCAAGATGAAAGGAGCCACAAATGTACACGAACTTAGCCTAGTTGATGACGAAAATACCCCAGGGGCCAATGACAATGCCAAGATCATGCTATGCTTATTAAGGTCTTGTTATAACCAAGATTACAATCACAGAATTGTGAAAAAAACAGCGTGCTATTGGAAGAGTTAAGTTATTCAGGGAAAGTCCAGAGTAATAGCTCAAGAACAATAGGCTTTCATAGTTATGCCTTAAGAAACATCATTTATATTTTATCAGCAAAAAATGAACTTTGAAATGGTGTAATCAAACACTTTAATGCAGCTTAGAGCATTCTGCTAAACAGCCAGATTCTGGTATTTCGATGTTATCACTTTCTATATTTATCTAATTACTACTTGAAGTATCAGAATTTGAAAAAAAAACAGTAAGTGAAACTTGTGACAATAGCTCAGTATAAACCCCTTGAGATAAGCAGTCTCTCTAGGCATGTATAACATGCAAGATTTACTATCATCAATCTGCTATCTATGTTCATTGGCCTGAATTAACAAAATTATAATGAATAGATTCAATATACGAGTTTTCCCTCACAGAACGCAATGACAGCCTACATAGCACATAAAACACAAATACTTGGTACTAATGCATGACACTGGCTTGATCTGCACATCAGACGCCTAGGTACATAATGGTGGGAGACCTTGAACTTTCGGTCAGTCTTTTCTCAGAGAGAGGATGGTTTTCTCAAGTATTCTTTGAAGGGAAAACACAGGATTCAGAATTGCATGAAATGAGATCTACTCATAAAGAAAATATTTTCAAGATGTGACAACCATAGGAAGAGGGGTCACATTCTGTAGAAGTTGTTCTGGCTGGAGAAAGTAACAATGCAATTGTACAGCTGATTGGTGGAATTCAGTCAAATTCTTGCCAATAAAATGGACAACCACTGTTTGTGGGTGTGTGTGCCTATCCGTGAGTGTGTGGGGTGCATATGTGTGTGTGGCATGTGCATGTGCGTGTGTGCATGTGCATTGTGTGCATGTTGCACCTGTTTGTTACATGTGCAGGTGTGAGTGCAAATGCAGTTGCGGGTGCATGTGTTGTGCGTGTGTTCTCCCCTTCACTATCTATTCCTAGAGTCAAATGAGATGTGAGTCACATCCATCAATTCATCACTGCAGGAACTTTTGTTAGTGAAAATTAACTAAATCTTATACATGCTGCTTGATGGTTTTCATTGTACTTAATCAGCTGAGGTAAAAGTAATAATCCTCTCTCCACTGTTGAAATAGTGGAGATGGTCTGAAAAGTTTTTTACATTATTTTGCTTTCCCAAAAATTTCTGTTTTTACCGCATTGAGTAAAATACTTATGTTATTTACATAGCAATATATTATCCTAACACATTTAATGAATGGGATCTGTGCAGATTAGTATCTCTACCAGAGAATCTCGACTTTATGATCTTCAACCACCGGGGTAAAGTTTTCCCACTGGAATTGGACATAAAACTTAAGACCTAAAAATGTCTGTATTACAGCCTCTTATGATTTTCATTTGCAGGGAATTATGACCAACTAAATCTGAAATGAAAATTCCACTGGGTTTGTGATCCCATTAACTGGATTTTGCATCTGCTCTCCCTTTGGAAGCTAGTTTGTGTTCTCAAGTCATTTTCCTTTACCACTGTCACTTTCGTTTTAGTCTTAATTGAAGTATTCTTGAGCTTCTTGCCAACTGGAAAGTTGCAATTATATTTAGTGCATTTTGTGGAAAAAGTGGTGTCTTCTCATATTTTTAACATTAATAATGAGTATTGTTTAAGAGGGCTTGTGGTTAGACACTGGGACATTCATCTGGTACACAAGATACAAATCAACCTTTTATCATCTCAATCTTTGTTAATCTTACTGTTAATCTCATTTCTAATAGTTGTGCTCTTTTCTTGTGAGCTGCACACCTAATGCCACCTCATGCATGTTTTTATTGTTTTCTTTTAGACAGAAGAAAGCTACATATTGGTGATTTATGATGGTTTGTTTTTGGGGCTTAAAGGTACTACGCTGCAATCCCGGAAGTGAACCATCAAGAATTTGAATACTGTGATAATGCAAAACATTCAACATACTAGTTAATAAAACAACAGTTAGAGTGTATTGTCAAAGATATTTTTCTACTGATCTGTTGTGCTCTAAATATGATGTTTATCGGAATGATAGTTGTTTTTGACTTTTGAGTCTTGAAGGCACGAAGCCAAAGTAACAAAGCTAAAAGAGAAATACAAGAAGAAATGGAAACATCTGCTGAAGTTCCACCTAACTGCTAACAAGTACCATTAGTTGGAAGGCTACGTAAATATAACTGTACACAAAACTTTTGACTGTTCTTGTATATATGTTGTACATGTACGCCAAATTCAACTAAATGTAGAGGGAAGAGAAGAGAATGTACTAATGTGGAATCAAATTACAAGGATATGGGCATTCAAATAAGAAAGCTTACAACAACAATTACTTGCCAAGAGGTTTTTTTTTTCTGAATATTGAAACTTGCCAAGAGGTTTTACAATGCACAGCAAGCACAACTTTGCGTTGTTAGTAGTATTGAATAATGCCAATTAATACTGAGATGCATTCTATAATGGCATCAAGGAGAGTAGTGTAATGGTGTGTAACAAAAACCCTTAATTTTTATCTTGATTTTGATAGTCATTTACAAGTCAAATATGAATATTAATTATAAAATAACTTTTAGGTAAATAAAATAGCTCCAAATTGATATCTCTTTGATTGAGAGAGCTATTTTTTTGGATTGAAACTGTCAGTCTTTTTATATCAACGTTTCAGATCATACTCCATGATCCATACTCCATAATAAAAGAGAGTAGCGTAATGTAGACTCTCTCTCTCTCTCTCTCTTGCTTGCATAGTATCCTGATGATGGATCATGGAGTATGATCCGAAACATTGATATAAAAAACTGACATAGTTTCAATCTAGAAAAATAGCTCTCTTGATTATCATGGATTGTGGAAACTTGATGCGTTTAATCTCTTGGTGTTTTTTAGATAGATGCGTTTAATCTCTTGGTTTTATTTTTAGATAGACGCGTTTAAGATATTTATACTAGTATGATAGTTCAATGATTTGCACCTTGAAGCATGTTTGTTGACGAGAAAAACCTTTAGACACAATATTTGACAAACATTCTTGATCGAAAATTATCAAATAAATCTTTTAGTTATTACTTAACAAACTTTCAAAACCAAAAATCGACTCACATAAGAGGTTAGAGTTGATAACAACCATGAAGCAATGGGATTCAAAACATGATATACATTACCAAGAAAAAGGACCTACTCTAGGGAGGATTTGACTACAAGGAGGACAAGTATGATGGTTGGTCTACCCAACACAATGTTCACTTATTAGGGGGCTTGGTAGCTATTTGTGTTCGACCAAGGATCACATTTTACAAGGTGGTACATATGGGGCATGGCAAATTCTTAAAAAATAATTGATCAAGGTTGTGTTCCCCCAACCGATTCACCCTTTGGACTATCTTTCACCTACCAATCCTTGCCCTTTGGACTCTTATTGTTGCCATATGGAAGAGAGCCTATTAGATATAAATGGGTATTCAAAAAGAAGATTGATTTTGGATGTAGTACATTGAAAAGTAGGAAGGAGAGGTTGGTTGCAAAACATTAATCCCAAGATGAGGGGATAGACTTTGGTTAGATTTTTCCTTAGTTGCTAAGGTGACATCTATAAAGTTCATGTTATCTATAGCAATAACTTTTAATTTGGAGATAAAATAAATAGATGTGAAGACTCCATTTTTACATGGTGAGTTGGAGGAAGATATTTACATGGCACAAACAAAGAAATTCATGAAGAAAGATAAAAAAAGAAGTCTGTAGATCAATTTGTTTTGTATGATCTTAAGTAATCACTTAGCATGTGGTAACAAAAAAATGATTATTTTGTATTTGGATTGGGGTTTTTGAGATCCAAATTAAATCACTATATTTATTATAAGATGGATGGTGATAATTTCCTTGTTATCACATTGTACGTAGATGACATTATTCTTTTATAACATTAATGAAGTGATTTGTGATTTGAAGTCATTAACTTTTAGCATAATTTGACATGAAAGAATAAGGAGTAACCAAGTACATTTTGGGCATGGGGATTAGAAGAGATAGAACACACATAAATTTTGGTTGGACTAGAGTAGGTGAACTCAATCTGAAGAGATTCAACGTGTCATTGGGCCCTTTGAGTGTTCCCATCTCAATGGGGACTAAGTTACTAGAGTAGTGTTTGTCTTCACCTGGCGAGATAGAAGACATGGCTCAAGCACCTTATAGTGCCATTGAGAGTTTAATGTATGCTATGGTCCAAGTAGTAGGAGTCTTCAACCATTTCATGGTTATATGAGATAACTGGGATGCAATTAACAAGGGCTTCAAATATTTGTGAGGTACTTTGAAGTACATTATTACTTATCATGGCGATTCTACAAGGAACCAACAATTTGTGGATTTAGATTGGGTAGGTGAAGTAAACACCAAAGGAAACATTAGTGATTATGTTTTCAATTTATTTGGTGGTGCTATCAACTGGATAAATGACAAGTTGTGGTCACTTTGTCCAATATAAAGACAACACATGAAACTACTCACGCTTGTAAGAAAGCCATTTGGATGTGGAGTTGAGTTGGGGAGCTATAAAAGTTCTATGTGACAATTAGAGTGCCATATGTTTGGTAAACAATTTGACCTTTCATGCAAGGATGAAGCACAAAGATGTCTTGTAATATAAGACCCCAATTTTTTTTTTCTTGATTTTTAACTGCCGTTTGAAAGGTTTTCTGAGATGGTTTATCTTGTAGTTTCATGAGCCATGCATTGTTTATGACATGCCAATTGAAAGATAATAGATAAGCAATGGATAACATAAAAAAACTTGCTTTTCTATGAATGGATTTCAAACTTATATTGCTCAGAAATATTGATAGAAAATTACAATCAGTACATGCTCATATTTGACTCAAAATACAATTGCAGACCTGGAAATGGTCCTTAACAATAGATTAGACGACCGCTTCTTGACACATGCAACTCCAATGAAAGGACCCTCGAACCCTTGTGATATTCTTGCCAAGAAAACACCTCCAACAACTCCAAACAATAACAACAATAACACTCAGAGAGGCTGTCCAGAGAAATTATTTTCACCCAAAATAGGGCGCTCTCAGTAAAGGGTCGATGTGGCCTTAAAAATCCATATCTTCATAAAAAAATGCGAGCCAATACTTGTCGTTGATGCCTTGAGGAGAGCAATCTATAGAACCAATACTCACATGGAAATCCTAAACCATTTTGAAGATATGAGCAAATAATCAAATTCAGATCAGAATTCTCAAGTGCCTAGAAAATGATAAAACCACACCAAAACTACTTGAAATCCACGCCAAAATAAGAATATGCAATCTCAAACCAAAACTCTAACTAAAACTCATAAAAAATGTTGAAAGATCTTCATTTTAAATGACTGTAAACTGCAACTTGAAGTTCATATTGTGACTTTTGGATGGAACCACTCTTTCACCGGCTAGGGCAAGTCTTGCACTACCGAAACTAGTCCAAGATGTCAAAGGTTTTCGTCTTCAACACTCACTTTTAGACCTCTCGGTGAAAAACCAACATCTTCTTGTGCAACCAAATTCAACCATGTCAAATGAGGCCTCCAAATGAAGTTTTAAAAACTCATTGTCAAATTAGGGCGACCACATAGTCTAAAACCCTAAACCCATTCAAAAACCATGCCTCATGTAATTGCTTTATTTGATTTCCCTTTAATTTTTTTCAATCTCAACCTTAGTCTAGGTGCCCATCTCTTATCTAGCATGCTAAAACGTTTTTGATGCTTAAAAACAACTTGAAGTCATTGACTTAGGTGTCCAAGGTGCTTTTTTTATGTTCCCTTTACCCTCAACTTTAAGATACAAAGTAACTTTATATTTAATCCAATTTCGAAGGGAAAAATTAAATATTATTTATTTCAACCTTAGCAAATTGATGCCTCAACTGAGAATGAGCTTCTGAGAGAACCCCGACTAGGCCCAACTTACCCAAAATAGACTTACTATTTTTAGAAAGTACTAAAAATAATTATTACCCAAGACTCAAGCCGCAGAGAAATTGATATGCTCAAAGGGCTCATTGAAGATTGTAAGCTTAGTATTGGACCCTTGCTAAGAATAAAAAGTTCCCCAGAATACTGAAAACCCAACACCAAGAATCGAAACTGAGTTCCCTTACCAGAACCATTTAGCCTACAGGAACTCTGGAATAGGCTAAGGGTCATGTGCATTGCTCAAAGGCTAGGAGGGGACATTACAGTCTGCCCTCTCCAAAGATTGCTTGCCCTCAAGCAATCGTAATGCTGGATGTTGTAGTATATGCTCACTCTCCCATTTAGCATCCTCAACTGGTAGGTCCCGCCACTTCATCAAGTACTTTGTGATCACTCCTCCTGACAGTCCTCTTCTTGAAATCAATAACTGCCTCTAGAATAAGCTCCAATCTCCCCTCCTCATCCAATGGGGTAATAATGTTGAAGGTATCACATTGTGTCAAAGTGCCTTCTTAAGGCGTGATATGTGAAAAACATTGTGCACTATGCTCTCCTCAAGTAACTCCAGCTCATAAGCAACCTCTCCAACCTGCTTGGTAACTCTGAATGAGCCATAAAAACGCGGTTTCAGCTTCTCTGCTCCACTCTTTTTGAGAGTGGACTATCTGTACGACTGTAATCTGACATAAACCATGTCACCCACCTCAAACTCCCTCTCTATACGGTGCTGATCAACGTACATCTTTTGTTGATTCTGCACATGCTGTATGTTTTCTCTCAAGGATCTCATGATGTCTTAACTCTCCTGCAAGAAATCCTTGGCCTTGGGCACTCTACAATCGCCAAATAACAAGTCAGTGAAGCTAAGAGCTTCATAACCATATAACGCCATGAAGGGTGACAATTTAATGGACATATGATAAGAGGAATTGTAGCAAAACTCCCCAAATGCAACCATCTAACCCAAGTATCATGCTGTCTTGAAACATAGTTTCGTAGATAGCCCTCCACCCATTTGTTGACTATTTCAGTTTGCCCATATGTTTGGGGGTGGTAATTAGTGTTGGGAGTCAACTTAGTACCACAAAGCTTGAAAAATTATTGCCAAAATAAACTCATGAACTTGTTGTCCTTGTGACTTATGATGTTTGTAGGTGCCCCATGAAGCCTAAACACCTCTTTGAAAAATAAATCTACCACTTGTAATGCTGTATATCCTGTTGATATGGAAAAAAGTGGGAAAATTTAGTCAAATGGTCTACTACCACATAGATACAATCCTTCCCTTGCACCTTGAGAAGCCCTGTGATGAAATCCATCGAGATACTCTCCCACATTTGAGTAGGAATGGACAATGGTTGTACAAACCAACAGGGCATGTGTGCTCGTTTTTGTTTTGTTGGCACACTTGACACTCACACACATACTTAGTGATGTCATCTTTCATGCCCTTCCATGCGAATCTCTCAGGGACTTGCTTGTATGTCTTATAGAACTCCGGATGACCGGCCATAGGGGTGTCATGAAATGATTTTAAAATCTGCTCTTTCATCTTAGTTTCAGGGACCAAAAATATTCTTTCCTTGTAGAATATCAATCCATCCTTCACATTATATTTTTCATCAACCAAAGTGCCATCAAGAATGTTGTTTGTAAAAGAGTTCTTAGCATAATCTGCTTGGATTTTCTCTTTCCAATTTGCTGCAATCTCTGAAAAAATGTATAAATGTGGTCTCCTAGAGAGAGCATCAACCACTACATTACGTTTTCCCTTGACATATTCAATGTCAAAATCAAAGGCTTGAAGTTTGCTTACCCATTTTTGCTGCCTCTCACTTAAGTCCTGATTTAGAAAGTATTTAAGGCTGTTATGATCAATTTTTACTACAAATCTGCCCCCAGTGAGATATTGCTTGTACTTGGCCAAAGCATGTATGATGGCCAACATCTCCTTATCATATATAGAATAATTTTTCTCACCTCCCCTTAATTTTCTGCTCTCAAAAGTGATGGGATGCTTGTTCTGCATAAGGACAACCCCTATACCTTCACCTGATACATCACACACAAGCTCAAAAGGTTTAGTAAAATCTGGAATAGCTAACACTGGAACTGAACTCATCAAAACCTTGAACTGATTAAATGCCTTCTGTGCTGATTTAGACCAATAGAATGCCCCTTTCTTGGTCAAATCTGTAAGTGGGGTTGCAACCTGTGAGAACCCCTCAACAAACCTCTTGTAGAACCCACATAGCCCAAGAAAACCCTTAAGCTATGTCAAGTTTGTGGGTGGTGGCCAATCAAGTATCGCCTTAATCTTCTTAGGATCTACTCGCACACCATTAGCACTAATAATATGACCCAAATATAGCAGCTCTGTCATCCCAAATTCACACTTAGATTCTTTAGCAAAGAGGGATTCACTCTCAAGAATACCAAGCACCTTATCCAAGTGTCTTAAATGTTCCTCCCATGATCTAGTGTAGATAAGAATGTCATCAAAGAAGATAAGAACATACTTACGGAGTTGCTTGCTGAAAAACCTGTTCATGCATGACTGGAAATTGGCTGGTGCATTTGTCAAGCAAAAAGGCATGACAAGAAACTCAAAGTGCCCGAAGTGACATCTGAAAGCAGTATTCTCCACATCCTCTTCCCTCACTCTA
Organism: Sequoiadendron giganteum; assembly: GCA_007115665.2. Lineage (NCBI taxonomy): Eukaryota > Viridiplantae > Streptophyta > Pinopsida > Cupressales > Cupressaceae > Sequoiadendron > Sequoiadendron giganteum. The sequence goes on along the minus strand of CM021101.1, from coordinate 478,637,426 downwards.
ATCTGATGATAACTTGATCTCAAATCAATCTTGGAGAAGTAAACTGCCCCATGCAACTCATCTATGAGCTCATCAATGTGAGGAATGAGATACTTGTTTTTGATGGTATTTTTGTTTAAGGCCTTGTAGTCTAGACACATGTACATAGTCCCATCCTTCTTCTTCACCAAAACAACTAAAGAAGCAAATGGGCTCTTACTAGGCCAAATGTGTCCCATCTCAATAAGCTCTTGTATGGCCTTCTCCATCTCATCCTTGTGCCTCTTAGGATGACGATAGGGAGTGGTAATAACTGGCTTGGCTCCCTCAAGCTCAATAACATGCTCAATGCCTCTATCAGGAGGTCTCCCTGGAGGAATACTACCAAACACCTTGCTTCTTTTAGTAAGAAGCTCCTATACATCAGGTGGATATGTCCTCTTAACCTCTTTAGTGACTGTAGGCATAATGATGCACTTTGCAACCCACTCAACCTGATCATGCCTAAAAATTATTTCCATACGCTTGAAGAACACCACACGTGGCCCTCCATTAGACATTCCTCTCAAAACCACATTGTTACCCTCATATTGAAATTTCAGTTCCATGGTTTGAAAATTTAGAGTAATCCCCCCCAAAGAGCATAGCTACTGAATACCCATCACCAGATTTGTGTCTCCTATGTTCACCACATTAAAATCTTCCTTAACCTCATGATTTCCAAATAGTATGCTCAACTGAAGAACCATCTTAATGCAATGAATAGTGAACCTATCTGCTACCATAACTCAAAATCTGCTCACCTCTTGTGTCTGAAGGCCTCTACGTACAACTAAGCCCTCATCTATGAAATTATGAGTAGCCCTTGTATCAATCAAAGCCACCATACGCTACCCCTGGAGCACTCCTCTAATGCACATAGATTGAATTTTATGGAAACTGTGAAGCTGAGCTAGCTTCCCACCATTGTCCTCCACCTTCTCACCCTCTTCTAAAGCTTTTTCATCATCACTTTCATCCATATCAGCTTGCTGATCTGATTTTTCTGATAAAACTTCCTCATCAAATTGGTACTCAATAAGTAATGCTTTAGCCTTGGTTGAGCATTTATGACCTTGTGTATATGGTTCCCTACATATAAAGCACAACCCCTTCCTTCTAAGCTCATTTAGGGTCTCACTATCTATCTTGGTATATTGTTTTTAGGCTGCTCATGCTCCTTTGTACTAGTTTTCTTGTCTTTTTCCTTTTTTGCAGCAAACCCTTTGACTAAAACTTACTCTTAAAGGCTAATGTCTCAATGTCTAGCCTTTTTGATGGCTTCTTGAAGGGTAGGAGAGTTAAATGCTTTGATCCAATCCCTTAGAGGATCAAATAGACCATCTATAAACAACACTATCAGTCTTCTTTCTGAGATACTTGTCACAAGCATAGATAATTTTTGAAAATCTGCAATGTAAGAATCAATTGTACCCCATTGTTTTAGTTGAGCTAGCCCCTTGAAGTGCAATTCGAGGTCCTTTTTATCAAATATTTCAATTAATCTTTCGGTAAACTCTCAATAAGAAGTTATTTGGGCATGTCCCAATGTTGTCATCCCATTGTACCACCATTCATGTGCAATACCATCAAGGTGTATGGAGGCATATTGAATAGACTCCATCTTAGACATGGGGTTTAATGTGAAGTAAGTGTCAAGTTTTTGAACCCATGCTCTTGCTGCCATATTTTCGGAACCATCAAAGTATGGGAGTGTTAGCTTTCCAACCTTCCTGCGCAAGTCATTTTTTTGGTCCCTACTACCCCTTGTGTTTGTATGCCTCATCCTCAAGTCAATGTACTCTCTAAGAGAAATATCTTGCTAAAAATCAAGCCTCGCATCATGCCAATCCTGTCTAAATTGTTCTTGCTATTCAAATAGAGTGAGCTCAGCTGGTGCTTCTACTCTTGATGGAAAAACAAGCATAAGGGGCCTTGCCATTGCTCCCCCATTCTGCTGGTTACCAACTATGTGTTTCCCTACTCTATTGCCTTGACCCATTTGATCCATTCTTTGTATTAATTGCGCTATTCGCCGATTGGTTTCAAGTGATTGTTGCTCTACTCTAACTTGTCCCCTAACCAAAGCATCCAATAAAAGCATCATCCTATCCGGTGGTGGTTCATTTGTCTTATCTTCTCCTCTCCTATCTCCCATGTTTTCAGAGCTATATGACTCTACTAATTGATTTTTTGATCTAGGTGTCTCAGTTGAATAAGTTTATGACCTAGATGAATCACTAGTTGATGGCCAATGCTCCCAACAACTCTCTTCTTTCTTCCTAACCCTCTCTTGATACCTCCTTTCCCTATCACTGGTGCTCATGAATCGATTATACCCACAGGATGGCAGGATCACATGTGCTCTAATACCACTGTAATATAAGACCCCAATTTTATTTTATTTTGATTTCTAATTGCTGTTTGAAAGGTTTCTTGAGATGGTTTATCTTGTAGTTTCAGGAACCATACATTGTTTATGACATGCCAATTGAAAGATAATAGATAAGCAATGGATAACATAAAAAAACTTGGTTTCTATGAATGGATTTCAAACTTATATTGCTTAGAAATATTGACAAAAAATTACAGCCATTACATGCTCATATTTGACTCAAAAAATTACAATTGTAGACCTTGAAATGATCCTTAACAACATATTAGATGTCCTCTTCTTGACATATGCAACTCCAATGAAAGGACCCTCAAACCCTTGTGATATTCTTGCCAAGAAAACACCAACAACTCCAAACATTAACAACAATAACACTTAGAGGCCGTTTAAAGAAGGTATTTCACCCAGAATAGGGCACTCCCAGCAGAGGGTCAACCTGGCCTAAAGAATCCATATCTTCATCAAAAAATGCAAGCCAATACTTGTTGTTGGCGCCTTGAGGAGAGCAATCTATAGAACCAATACCCACATGGAAATCCTAAACCATTTTGAAGAAATGAGCAAATAATCAAGTTCAGGTCCATATTCTAAAGTGCCCATAAAATGATAAAAACACCAAAACTCGAAATCCATGCCAAAATAAGAGTATGCAATCTCAAACCAAAAATCCAACTGAAACTTATCAAAAATGCTGAAAGATCTTCATTTTAAATGATTGTAAATTATAACTTGAAGCTCAGATTTTGACTCCTGGATGAACCCACTCCTTCACTGGCTAGGGCAGGTCTTGCACTACCGAAACTAGTCCAAGATGTCAAGGGTTTTTGTCATCAACACTCACTTTTAGACCTCTTGGTGAAAAACCAACAACATCTCCTTATGCAACCAAATTCAACCATGTCAAATGAGGCCCCCAAATGAAGTTTTAAAGACTCATTGTCAAATTAGGGTGACCACATAGTCTAAAACCCTAAACCCCTTCAAAAACCACGCCTCATGTAATTTCTTTATTTGATTTCCCTTTATTTTTTTTCAATCTCAACCTTAGCCTAAGCACCCACCTCTTATCCAACATGCTAAAACTTTTTTGATGCTTAAAAACAACTTGAAGTCATTGAATTAGGCGCCCAAGGTACTTTTTTTATGTCCCCTTTACCCTCAACTTTAAGTTATAAAGTAACTTTATATTTAATCCAATTTCAAAGGGAAAAATAAAATATTAAAATATTTCAACCTTAACAAACTGATGCCTCAATTGAGAATGTGTTGCTAAGAGAACCTTGACCAGGTCCAGCTTACCCAAAATAGACTTACTATTTTTAGAAAGTACTAAAAATAGTAAGTAGTATCCAAGACTCAAGCCAGAGAGAAACTAATATGCTTAAAGGGCTCACTGAAGACTGTAAGCTCAGTATTGGACCCCTGCTAAAAATAGAAAGTTCCCCAGAATGCCGAAAACCCAACACCAAGAACCAGAGCTGAGTTCCCTTACTAGAACCATTTATCCTACAAGAACTCTAGAATAGGCTAAAGGTCATGTGCACTGCTCAGAGGCTAGGAGGGGAAATTACATGTCCACTACCATTTTGTTCATGACATGGTAGATGATAGGAGGGTGATGCCAAAGAAGGTTCATTCTTTGGTGAATGTTGCAAATGCAAACAAATGTTTAGTACCTTTTGTTCATGACATGGAAGATGATAAGAGGGTGATGTCAAAATGGTTCATTTTTTGGAGAATGTTGCAAATGCATCGATAAAGCTAGTGAGTAAAAAATTTCAAGTGGTGTAGTAAGTCTATGGGCTTCATGACCCCTAGCAATTAGATTTCATTGTTGGAATTCTCCTTTGGTATTTTCCAAGGTATTTGATAGGTTGGAGAATGTTGGGAAAGGTGTTTCAACCTTGCATCATAATGTTCTAATTTATTAAGTATTTGAATTTATTTACTATTTTGACCCCTTATTGGGAAATGATGCATCCCACTCTATGTTGGAAATAATTTTCATGTGTCAAATACTTTGGGAGGTGTGTAAGAGGTGGTAATAACATCTAATGTCATTATGACATTGTAAGATGATAGTTACTTATGACAAATTCTTATGATGCACATGAGCATAATTATAATAGAGTTACAATGGAATCTTGATCTGCATTATGATAAATAATAAGGCATCTTTGAATGGGTTTGAATATGCCAAAGTGGAGTGACCGAATTGAGGAGTCAAATATGACAAACATTATGATGGGTTGCAACAATTGTAAGAGCATCTTCTATTTTTAGCAGAGACGTGAGCAATTTGGGTGCTTAAATTTGGATAAATTGTGATGCCATTTTTGGGTAATAATTTTTCCTCATGGTTTTAGTAAATTACTTTTTAATTTTTTCTTTTTATCGATGCTTGAAGATGGAGTATTTATAGGTTGTATGATTGACTTGTAGGTACTATTATCTTGTTAGAATTACTCTAGAATTTGATTGTTGGTGATACTCCTATTAAAGCAGAGTTTGAATTTGTATTGCAACTTTTAGTTGTTGAATAGTACAATTGGTTTCGCCTTGGATTGTGGGTTTTTTTTTTTCTCTTTAAAGTGTTTTTCCCATATAAATCATCTTGACATGGTATATTATTTGTGTATTCTTTTCTCTAACTGTAAGATCTTTTGTTTTTGCACATTATTTTAAAGGTTGGTGTAGGGAGCATTTCCACACAATTGTTTCCTTTCATGGGTCCCGACAAATGTGTAATAATGTTAGTTAACCATGTTCAAAATGATCCCCTTCAAATGAAGAGAAAATATGTAGGACAAAACTCCCTCCTAAGAGGGGCTAAAGAGGGAAGGTCTAGATGACCCCCCTTGAAAGAAATGAGAAGGATAAAACCCCATGCAAGGAAAAACTCCTTTTTAGATTAGAGAGAAGAAGAGAGATTATGTAATCCCCTCAAGCAACCTCTTGTGCCCATGGTAGATGCTTGAAATTAAATGCTAAAGATGGTTGAGGGTCGTCAAATAATGTTCCACTCCTTGGGAAGAAACAAACATAAAGGTGTATGCAATATATCTTCACATTACTAAAATGAATGAGGGAAGAAATTTTAGAATATATGATGTCTTTGGAAGGTGCTCAATTTTTTCCATGTCAGTGCAATAGTTGCCACAATCAAATTAGGAGTCTTGGGCCAATTGAAGAAATTAATAATGTCTATTGACCATTAGTATGCATTTTTGCAATGTGTCAAATTATGATGTTTTATCATGATTCGGTTGTGTAGTTTTTTGAGTCAAACTTATTAACCCATATTTCATGAGTATTAGTTCACATGAATCCATCTCTCATGAGCATGAATGGTCCACTTAGCATTCATTACATGTACGTGATGCTCATAGGGATGAAGGATTGGGACTTCCCAAGAGATTATCCATCATAGTACTATGCTGATTCAAGTGTACTTGACCATGAAGTTTTCCCTAAGATCAAGCCCACTTAGCCTTCTACCCCATTTATAAAACATTTACTAAGTTCCGTGCCTTATGAACCATTCATTATAGAGCCCCTTTTGCTAATCCATTGACAATTTTTATGAGGTATTTTTGCATTGTGAAAAATTATGATGTTTTATTAGGATTTAGCTATGTAGTTTTTGAGTCAAAATCATTGATCCATATTTAATGAGCACTAGTTCACACAAACTCATCTCTAATTGGTATGAATGGTCCACTTGAAACCCAATGATGATGCTCAAAGGGATGAAGGATTGAAAATTCTTGGGAGGTCACCCATCCTAGTACTAATCTAATTCAAGCACACTTAACCACATATATTTCCCCAAGATCAAACCTAGTTAGTTTGTTACCCCATCTGAAAAACCTTCAACCAATGTTGCACCTTATTAAATATTTATTATAGACTCCCTTTACCTCATCCATTGAAAAGTAGAAGGTATTTTTGAAATGTGCCAAATTTATGATGTTTTATCTAGATTCAACTATTTAGTTTTTGAGTCAAATTCATTGACCCATATTTCATGAGTAGTAGCTCACATGAACCCATTATTCATGAGCATGAATGGTCTACTTAACACTCATTGCATCTTGGTGATGTTCACATGGGTGAAACATTGGGACTTCCCAAGAGGCCACTCATCCTATTATTACTTTGACTTAAGTCCAGTTAACTATAAAACTTCTCCTAAGATGAAGTCCACTTAGTTTTCTAGCCCACTTATAAAATCTTTTGAAAATGTTGAGATTTATGAACCTTTATTATAGAGCTCCTTTAGCTCATCCATTGACAAATAAAAGGTATTTTAGAATGAGTGAAATTATGATTTTTTATTTAGATTCATCTACATAGTTTTAGTCAAACTTATTGACCCATGTTTCTTGAGTAATAGCTCACAAAAATCCACCTCTTATGAGCATCTACTTAACATTCATTACATAAGGTGATGTTAACATGGTGAAGCAACATAACTTGTTGAGAGGTCACCCATCCCACTACTACTATAATTAAAGAAAACTTCTTGGTGTGAATAAGGTATTTTCCTAACCGAGTTACCTCTTAGGTCCTATTCACACTAGTTTACTTAAGGTATTCGTAGGGCATTATCACTTTGTGTTTCGAGTCATAATATTAAGAGACATGCCCTTGACCAATATAACCAATGGGTTCTTGTTGTAATCTAATCCATCATACTCAATCATATTCATGTACACATATTGTGCATTTGCATCCTTTGATAGAATATACTTATTCTCTTATATTTTGTCTTTCTTGTGCTTTCATTGAAGTTTCTAGATCTTGGGTGGCTATCTCTATAGCTAAATATTACATGGTATAGAGAATTCTATATCAACTCTTACATGGTATTAGAGTTTGTGGGATTGTTTTTTGTTAATATTTTTGAGATATCTAGGTTGCAAATCTTAATTACTCTTGAAAAGTTGAGTATACTCTTCTTTGGCATCATATAATGATCTAGAGATTTTTTTTTTTTATTTATAAAATACTACATTTATGGTGGTTATTTTTATGGCTTTGTATTACAAGTCCATTTTTAAGTATGTTGGTGTAATGAGTTCACCTTTGAGTTTAGGGTGTCTAAGAAAGTTATTTTAGCTTTTTGATTTGTCTAAATTAGACATTGGAATTAAGATCTACAAGGGTTTGAAGTTGGGAGGTGGTTGCTATATTTAGAAGGTAGCTACATTTTTGAAGTATTTTGTTCAAATTTGAACTTGACATCACATTCAAAGGCCTTAAACCCTAAGGATCAACTATCAATTCATTAATTTTGGAGCACTTTGTCTAACATAGAGAAATGTTTTCTTCCCCAACCATATAGATCATTGTGCAAAATATTTCGTAGAATCTTCACTATGTAGTGTTGGTGTAGGTTGACTCTTCATAGGCATACATGAATAGTTTTTTAAAGAACTAAAAAATTCATGTGGACATGGTATGTAGGGTTGCATTGTTGATGAAAAAATTTCATCAAAAACTAATTTTCTAAATTGTAGAACCATCCCTAGACTCATAAGCAATTTCCTACCAATTCAGATGCAATTTTGATTTACAAATTTTCATAAGCGAATCCATTTTCAAAGATCAATGATAGTTTTAGGTCCAACAAGAAATATTTCATCATCTAGAAGAATATTTTGTCTAATTATATATTGGTGTCAGTATGTTGTCAACCATCTTCACTCCCAACCTTGCCCACTCATAGTTGGTAGTTTTGAATTTGAACCTAATCTTTAGAGGCTTCAATCTTAGTCAAATGAGCTCCTTTTTGCAAGCATTTTTTTTATTTGGAGTTATATTTCACAAGTTTCACAGTGATGTAGATGCTTTTTAAAAATAAAAAACATTTAAAAATAAATAAAAAAATAATACATTCTCATAGGTGTTGTTGAGTAGTTCTCATTTTGGGCAATTTCGAGGCTTCATTTAGGCTCATATAATAATATTTTTTGGTGCAATATTTTAGAAATGTATAATTTATTGTGTACTTTGAAATTATGTGATCAAACTGATTTCATTCTATCAAAAAATTACATTTTCATTTTTGTGACCAAATTTAGCATCTATAAATTACTAAAATCAAGACCACTTCATTGATTTGACAAGTGGTAGTTGTAATCACACTAAATATAAAATGTTAATATCATATATTTCTAAAGGGGATTGATTAAGTGAATTTGGGGGTAATTTAGTGGTGATTGTTTGGTTTTATTTCTTTCCATGTATTCATGTAGTTGATAAAAATCAAATTGAACTCTTAATTCCATATAATTATGCCTCATGGAAATAATTAGTATGAAATTATCTAATCAGAAAAGGTTTTACATGATATGCAAAATAAATTATTTCTAAACTTACTAATGCTAGTGCAAAGGCAATATGGAAGATCAATCGTGAGAAATTTTTTGGTTGCATCTATTCATTAGTATCTTTTGATTTGCAATTTCATCTTGAATCATACAAAGCACCTAAGGAGGCTTGGGAGACTCTTGAAAAGTTGTATGGTAAAAATGACACAATCAGGGGATATTCGATTGCTAATACTTTGAAAAGTTTTGATCCTAAAGGTTTTAACCACATCTAATATTATATCTTTAATACAAAGAAATTATGAACATAGCTAAATGATTGCAAGATTAATAAGAAGGGTTTACAATTGATTCTAAATATGTTATCTAAGTTTGGTCTTGAGTATTTGAGATTTGTTTATGACTTTCACACCCTTTAGCTTTCTATAGGAGCTATATATGTTGAGCCTACTTTTGATGGTTTTTCAAATATTCTAATTCAAGAAGATGTGGAGTTAATTCAAATGGGTATCATCAAGTCTACTAAACCACAAGCATTGGTGGCTAGTGAGCCTAAGATATATAAATAATCAAGGAATATTGAAAAGAAACAAAAGAAAAAGAAGCCACACAAAGATTGTAAATCCTCTCTCAAAAGTGGATTCATCTAAGAAAGAGAAGCACACATGTGCATATCCCAAGAGATCAGGGCATGATGAGCACCAATCCTATTCAAAACAAATTGACGAATTGAAGCATTTGAAAGGGGACTTATCTAAGAAGGAGAAGCCCAAGTGTGCATATTGGAAGAATTCGGGGCATAATGAATACAAATTCTACTTAAAATAAATTGATTAATTGATTAATGAATAATCATATCAATTTACCTTTAACTATGTCAAGGGGTTCATTTTCTTATTCTTCTTTAAAATCAAAGAGATAGAAGGGGATTTTTTTTTTTGTAGCTGTAGATTCTAAGTCAGAAAGGTGGATAATTAATTATGGAGCTTCATGTCATATGGGTTCATCACAAAGTATGTTCTCTTCATTTGAGACTTATTCATCAGCACACATCCTAATGACTTACAATGCATATACATGCATGTTTGTAGGAAAGGATTTATTGACATGGAATAAGGATCATTTATGATATTCTTTGTGTTCCATCATTATCAACCAATATATTTTCTATCTATTAGATTGTACATGGTGGAGTAGGAATGAGTTTTAGTAATTTTTTTAGTGGCTAATATTCGCCAATTGGCTAATAGTTGAAATTTGGGAATCCAAATTGGCTAATAGTTTGAGCTATAACATGACTTGAATCGCCTCATTTTTACAAAATTTTATTATAGTCTTATTTAAATCGCCAAAGAATTTATTTTATTAAAAATTTGAAGTCAAAAATTTTCCACAATATTCAATACATGATTAGATCATATTCGCCTAAATTTAATAAATAACAGTATAAATCTATATTAATTCGCCAATAGTATATCATAATTATTAGTTGCTTTACGACCATATTTCTAATCTTTAGTTTATGTCATTGATTTATAATATAATCTAATGGCCCTTGTATTCCACGAGGTAAAATGTACCCACGATTCTTTTAATGCTCGTAGGGCCCACAATTTTGGGTCTCATGAGCATTATAGATTATGGGTACATTTTACTTCGTAGAGTACAATGAGGGTCATTAGATCAATGATCTAAAAGAAATTTTGAGTCCCATGATAATTATATATCATGGGTACATTTTACCTTGTAGAATACAATGAGGGCCATTATATTATATTTAAAATAGTGGCAAGTAAATATTATAGTCTACACCTTAAACCCATCAATAATTTCCACCCTTGGGCCCCTAATTTTCCATGAGAATTAATTCTAGATTGGATGGATTCACCATAATAATTAATGAATTTTCTTATTATTTTTCAAGATTCCACAAAATTTTTTACAAATTTTTAGTGATGTAAAAAAATCGCCAACGAAATTAATTATTTTTTCAGAAAAAAGGAAAGATTCACCAGGATTTTATATATTTTTTTGAGGGGGTTTTCTTAAAGTTATCATTGCTGAGTTTTGAGTTCATACCATTTTTTTTCATTATTCAAGATTTGCATAGAGATATTGTTATAGTTGGGGAGGTAGATCATTAATCTTGTGTACATTTCGAGGAGGCATCTTGTTTGTAGATTATGTTCTACATCCATTTGCATAAGGTTCTATATTGTCACATTATTCAGTTGGCCTAAAACATCTACTTGTTTGTAACACCTAGCACCAACATGAAAACACTTGAGAAAAGTTCAAATATTTCACATATCTCAATCTTTCTTCCCTCATATTCCTTTCAAGAATGAAATAATTCGTACAAACATCCATGGCTCATTAATTCCTAAGGGGATGCATGTTGTTTGATGATTTTGGACCATCTTCAACATTCATTATTAGACATTTATCATTACTACAAGATATTCTACTTTGAGTGGGATGTTCCATTGCCTCTCTTCTTTTGTAGGAGCATCCCATGGGTCAAGTAATCTTGCATCACCCAAAATGTTCTTGTTTCTTTACATGGTCTAGTGCACTTATTTCTTATATTGTGCACTATTGTTTTCACTTGAACAAGACCTATGTTACATGCTAATTATTTTTTTATTGATATGTTATTTAGAGTTTTTAAGGTGAGTGTTGGTATCACACAATTGCACACATAGTGGATCTTGAATTCTTACGCAACCTTGTGTTGTTTCTCATTCTATACACCTTGAGTAGTTGAATCTTGAGCATTGTTTGTTATATGTGCTTATAGAAGGCTTGGCTCACACTTTTCCCAACATATCTTGCACACTACCACACAAGGATATAAATAAAATTTTATATTAGTGGAATTTCTATGCACAAGATTAGGCTTTTGTTGGATGGTGCTTGAGCTCCCAAGTTGATTGTTTCCTTTTGTGCCACATTGCACTATATTCTTATTCCAATCACATGTCATATTTACACTAGATTCTTTGAACCACATGCATATGATTTCATAGTTATTTAAGTATAACTTGTATGTCTAGAATTTGATCCTTAAAGGTTGATACCTAACCACCACATGTATTACATGTAGGTGGTTGGTTACTTACAAACTAAACATACATTATTGGAGTTCAATTCATCTTCTTGGAATGTTAGTTTTTTTTGGTTCTTAGACAATTGGTGAATTTTTTAAGATATATATTTAGTTCAATGTTTCATGCCAAGGTGATGTTTTGTTATTTAGTGGGAACTTATTTTAGAAGAGTGGATTTTTTTGGTAGAAAATTGAAATGTAGAAAAATCGAATCCTAGAGATTTTACTTTAGATTTGGGCACTTTTCACAACATTTTATTTAAGATTTTGAGGTATTGGGGGTTTGATGAATTTGGACAAGATATATGATTGACTTACAACCTGAAAGGTGAGTTAACCTTCCCTTGACCAAATTTGAAATGAACTTAAGGATGAAATAAATGATTTGACTAGCCTAGTGATGCAAATAACTATATTGATGCAAAAGAAATGGATCTGGAAATTCATACTTCAGAAATGGATTGAGCAAAGTTCTGTGCACCTGCAATTCAAATTTGAGTGATTTTTTGAGACGGTTCCATGGCAAACTATGTCCTTTTTGACTAATTTTAGATTTGTTTTCATAATCCTCTGGAGCCAAATCAAAGCCTTCTTTCCCTCTATTTCTTACTATCGGATCTTCGTCGGTTGTCTAGATAAGCGAGTTTTTGTATGTTGTCAAGTTGTAGGGTTTGAATGCAACAATGAATAATTAACCTTCAAACATCTCTTAATATTCTTTAGACATGAAACCTACACATTCAAAGAGAGAGGAAGGGTTATGCCATATAGGGGCTTGCTTTAGTCAAACCCCGTGCTGGTGTTTCCACCTCCACAATGGCAATGCCAATAAAAGAGAGCTTATCCTTTTGAGGGATAAAGGCTAAAATATGAAATGAATGATGAATCAACAATGGACTGCAACTCACCGCTCAAAAATGGATTCCTTGAAGGATTGAATTCATGCACATATCCTCAAGGCTTGAATGTTGTTGGCTTGATTTTCTTGAAAGACCTACAAGGGTTAGATCTCACAAACAATATGATAACATAAAAATGAAATAACTCACATAAAACTTGAGATGATGCTTTGATATGGAATTGCTGCAATAAATATCTAAAATGCTACTCTTGACTTGATAATAATTACTTGATAATGATCTTGTTTCACTAATTCCACTTATTTTTTAAAATGATGCAATGACTAGTTATAGGCATTTAATCTAGTTTCCCGCAAATCAAATTTTGATAGCTAAAATTTGACATTTGAAATTAAAATAACAAATTGCTATTCTCGACATACTAAATTTTGGAGGCAAAATAGGGGGACCAAGTTGCCTAGGGTGACTTAGTCTTAGCCCTATTTTGCAAAGTGTAAAGTGTTGGGAAAAAAATATTAAATGTATGCATTAGTTTTCCACATGGGTTTTCTTGGTAAATGTCCAAATGGGCCATATAATGTATAATTTAGGACATTAGATGTATAATTAGGTCCAATTACTTAGGGGGGAGAAAAAAAATAGTGTGAAATTGTCAAGGGTGACAATTTATGATGTTATATTTAGCCCCCACTTTAGGGAGAGTATGAACGCATGCTTAGACTCACACTAAAGTAGATAAATATGTCAAGAGGGTTTCAATTGTCCAAATGTTGAAGAGATAGGATGAAAATGAATCTAAGGGGAGTGCACAAGCCCCCAAGATTCAAGATCCCATGGAAAACCAACATAAGGAAAAAGGAACACACATGTAAAGTAAAATGCAACATGACAAACATGAAGCATACATGATGAAGACACATGGCATGATATAACATAAATATGAATGTGAAATGAAAAAAACATGATGTAAACATAATGGAGACATGAAGAAAACACACAAAAGAAACAAAAAAACAAAAGGTTAGTACTAAAGGGATTTGAGTCAGTAACACAAAGAGACCTTAGGCTTAAATTTATCTCAAATATCAAGCATCATCCATCAAATGTACTATCTAACAAAATGATATCCTCACAAGGATGTAAAATCACTTATAAGCCACATGGATCTAGCAAGCTACGATATTCCAAATCCATGGACTATCTTGCCAAATTTTAATGTCCAAGAGGACGAACAAAACTCACCTAAGAAGGTGCATAAGATTTTAACATCCAAGGGGATGAATACGATTCACATAAGAAGGTGCATTCAAATTTTAACGTCCAAGGGGATGATCAAAATGCTCAATGTCACAGGGGACAAATTGATAACCGTTCCTTAGGGGGTGTTATGAATAATACCACCACTAAAGGGGTATGCCAATAAGTCAAATATCATAAGACATCTATGAAATGGATAGGGGTAATATGCCCCACCTTAAAATGTCAACATACTTGTTATGTTGGTATTTTAAGGAGAAAATAATGCACAACTTCAAAACCATTTATCCTTGCCCCCTAAGTATGGAGACAAAGACAGCCACATAAGGGACCATCGTGTTTCTACCATGAAAAATATGGTTGCACTTAGGATTGTACCACCAAATGGAAATGAGAAAACACATAAAGCTACAAAATGAGTTGTATTGTTTAGAATGATTAGGTGCATAAAAACATAGAAGATCACCACAATCCTTAAGTTGTATTTTATTAATAAAGGCATGACATTCATTGGTAGAATGACCATACACTCAATGATATTCATAAAATGTGTTTTTGTTATAGTTTTTTTCTATGTTTTTGGAGGGAGAGATATCAAGCAAGCTTTGAGAATCCTCAATAGAATATACTCTTGATTGGTAGTAGAATAAATTCCTTTCCATTATGAAGAAAAGATTTCATGTTTACCATAAGATGCTATACATACAATAGACGATAATACATTAGATGAATGTTGGAAACCTAGACCCCGCTTGGAAAAGTATGGTATATACTTCACTTGATCTCTAGCATTTTATTCCATGTTTGCATTATATCCATTTTTAGAAAGAATTTTGTATCCAAGTCCATAACATTCTTACAACTCAGATGAAGAGATTGTATCTACATGCTCCTAAGAAGAATTGGTTTTTTCCCAAACACACAAATCATTTTTAAGTGTTTTAAGGTTAGGAATATTACACTCACGAGGGATGGAAGTTAAAGAGCCCCCATCACCATCATGGGATGATGTTTTTGAATCTATTGATGTAGAACTAGGTTGAGAAAATGAAACACAAGACTCTTTAGGTTTCGATTGTGAGATTTTATACTCTCCTATAAAAGAGGGTCTAAAAAATAATGAACCTAATCATCATCTAAGAGTTTTGTTACAGATGAAAGACAATTAGGATTATCATTGATTTGTATAGGTTCTTTGGACTTTGATGGAGAGATTTTAGACTCCCCTTTGAAACAAGGTGTAAAATCTAACAACCCCAATCATCATCCAAAGATTTCATCATGAGAAAAAGATATTCTTCTTTGTGTTCGACATGTATGGGTTCTACTTTTGAAGTTGGAATCAAAGTATTAAGAGACTTGGAAGTATTATGTTCAGCTTCGTCTTGTAAATTATAACCTTTTTCATCTGCTCTAACTGTGTATATCTTGTTATTATATTCATACTTCATCTCATGGTGAAGAGTAGAGAAGAATCCCTTCATGGCATGAATCCACGATCTGCCTAGGAAAATAGTATATGAAAGAGGTCCTAGCATGACATGGATAGGTGTTTGTAAGATCACGAGCTCTACCTTAATGGGTAGTGTGATCACTCCTAATGGTTGCTTACTAATATTGTCAAAGCCATGAATATTAACATCATTGGGCTCTATAAGATTCTTATCCACACCAATTTTATTTAGTAGAGCAATGTTACAAACATTAAAATCTGATTCACTATCTATTAGGGAATGCTTAACCTCAATTTTATTAATGACCACCATTACCATTAAATCCTCATTTTTGTTTTGGATCTCAAGCAAGGGTAATTCATGCTGAGGAAAAATAATATCCAACTTTGTCATTTACATACAATCAAACAAGGCAGCTACATCATTTAGTTTAATCGAAGCTGGGACATCGATCTTTTGCAAAGCCTCTTGGAACATCTCATGGTATGTAGGTGATGTTTGAATCAAGTCTTAAAGGGAGAATTTTTCTAGATAATTATGAAGTTGCTCAACAAGATCATATTATTTACCACTACACTGAGGAATATTGGGTGTAGGTGGAAGGTATGGTTGAGGTAATGGGATGGATGTTGGCATTTTCTTTTTTAGTGTTACATGTGTGAGCAACTGTGTGATAACTTGATTTCCGCGACACATGATTACTAGTGAGTTGTTTTGCAAAGTTTAAGTTATGGACAAGAGGTTTCAGAGGTCTTATAATGAGAGGTGACTTAGGAGGTCCAATAATTAGAGGACTTTTAGGAGGTCCAATAATTGAAGGAGTTTTAGGAGGTCCAATAATTAGAGGAGATCTAATAGCAAATTATGCATTCATAACCTCAATTGAGTTATCTACTTGTTGATGATCTTCTATCGAGGGGGATCTAATGCCACCTTATAATATTTATCTATGCAATCCATCTTATTGTCTTTTGAAAGACATGCATCAATGATGTCATCATATTGTCCCAGAATATCTTGCCAACTAGGAGAGGTATTGGGAGAGAAACAAACAAGATTCTCATGGCCAACATGGATCACTCCTAAAGCTTGGAGTATATAAATAAACATCCTAGAATTTATTCAAAAAAGGGAATTCAATTCATTAATAAATAAGTTGTTCATGAATACATTCAATTTAGGAGGATAATAGTAAGAAGGTAGAGTGTTCATAGTTGTCATATTTTACATGTAATCTTGTAATAAGCTTGTACAACCTATGAGCCATGTCATGCTCATATTTTAATGTGGATCTAACATAAATATCATCAATTTTTTTTGTTTAAACATGGGTTTGGAACTAAACGTTCTCCGAACAATCCACCATTGCACAACACAACTACTAAGGTCTAACATTAATTGACATGATTGTGTTGAATTAACACACAAAGCATGATTTAATTAGTTGTAGGTTCAGATTAGATGACTTCCTTAGTCATTTTTTACTTTATAGACTACTTCAAACTCTTGCATGTGTCTTGAGATAATAGTGTTGATAAGAGGACCCCACCAAATAATTTATCGCTTAACTAAATTCTTAGTACTTGATTTTTTCTTAAGATGCCATCAATACATTTATTTTATTTGATCTCCTAATGATAAGATGTTTTCTATCATGGATTCCATTAAGTAAGAACACTAAGATATATGCAATCCTTTCATTTATATTAGCCTTAATTTAAATTATTTGTTTAATTCAATATTTAGATTGAATACCAAATGGTTGTGATGCTCTTTATAACATAGAGTTAGTGTGAGATAGCTATTATGGACGACTTATCAATAATACTATGAATAAAATGGTTAATTAAAGAACAAATTGATTGTTCTAATTTGTTATTTCTCACTAAAATACTCTTTCTTTGCTAATTAATTGGATATGGTTAATTAAGATTGATTTACTTCTATCATATATACTAGTTTTTCACCTCTTTTGATTTAGTGTTTTATTCAGTATTTGCAATGACTATTGGGATATTTATATAGGCCTTATATAATAATAATCACATAAATTAAACATCATAGGTGATTCTCATTAATCATGCGAATTAATATTCGATAAATTAATATTTCATTCAAACCACTAACATTTTACTTAGATAGTAGTGTAGTTGAGGAGGGTAAATCATCCCAAGTTTACCATTATAAACATTTTATAACATAATTAAATCAATGAATTTATCTGATCCAAGACTATACCCAACTCAATAGATTTAATTATTTAGAGTAATAATGTAACGCCCCGCTACGCAACCCTAGAGGAAGTTGCATTTAACTACTTAATTTTTTTTTAAAAGTATAATTAATAAGCAAGTTTGCTAACTAATGCCAACAACCTCTAAGGTTACGAGACAGAGGTTATATGGAACCTCAACAAAAAACATGATTTAAACCATGTCATTTAATTACTAAATAATTTAAACACATACATTCCAATAAGATAATTTATAACAAGCATAAAGATAACTTTCCATTTCAATAAACCGTTCATTAAACAATAAGGTTACAACTCTCATTCCCCGAATGAAGCAAGATCACTAATCATAATTACAATCACAACTTCCACCTCGATAACAACTGAGGGGTGAAATAAATTACAAGAACAACTGAAATGAAATAAAGCAAGAAATTGAAACGGAAACCAATGAGCTCTCCAAATGGAAGCCTCGTCCACAAGAACATGAAGAAAGAACCCAACGGATTTAGGTGCATGCCACCCAGCCAAGTGGAACCCAAAGGCCCACCCCCCGTGCTAGGAGATAGTAACCAGGAATCCTAGCCAAGACCATCAACCTCTAGACACAGGCTAACATAAACTGAACCAAACTGAAACAACCAAACACATGAACCTCATAGGTACAACACCACAAGGTAAAACTCAAATACCATGCAAGTACAACACAAGAACAATTCTACAAGGTCACATTGCTTCCATAAATAAAGCAGGACAAGTATGTTAAGATAACCATACACATAATAATCGAATACCAACCATGGTCACACAAAGTATGCTAAGGAAACCATACCCACAATAAACAAGTACCAACTGTGGCCACCCAAAGTTCCATCACACATCACATCATGAGTTACCCACTGCGGATCATCAAGACGGTGGCCTCAACCGATCCTTGGCCCTCATACATACTAATGCAAAATCAAAAGCCAACTGTTGTCCTAGACAGAGTGTCATCACATAGTTCATCATGAGTTACCCACGACGATCCTTCCTAGGCTCCGGCCCCCACAAGAAAAGGTTATCTTGGTGACCTTTACTGAATCCCGACCTCCATACTCACTCATGTGGAATCAAATACCTTTCGTACATACAAGATAGATGACCTTGCCATTCCAGGCCTTCCCACCCATCCCAATTCTAATCGAGCACTTGAGTCTATGAGTGAGGCATAATTATCTTTTTAGTGTGAAGTGCTACCCAAACTTCTAAGTATATTGATTTAGTATCACTTAATTACACCACTTACAACGAGTTACCCTGGCACCACTTCGTGTGCCAGCCCCCGTTACAAGCCACTCCTCTACTTGACAACAACATACCAAACAATCACCAAGGGTACAAAGGTGCAATAAACAAGATACCACAACCTCTCCTTTTTAGGAGGCAACACAAACTGAAACGCACTCCAACACTGGAGGCAACAAACCACATAACAAGGTCACTCCATACAAGGAGACACGGATCCCATAATCCACTCCTAAACCAAGGAGGTACATACATTCCCCTTCGTGGAAACTGGGTACTAACATTGACACAATCCTCATGCACTATCCAAGAGAATTCACAACAGGTTGACATCACAAACGACAACCCACGTGACAGAAAACCCCATTAGGAAGACTTACTTAAACTCTATAACACCTTTTCCAAAAACCAGAATCATGAAGGAAAGGTTCATTGAAAGCATCTGAAAGAAACTACCTTTGGTTATTCTAAATCCATTTCCTCACTTCATTCAGAAATTTGTCGCATTAAATTAACTGAATTGAATATATCTCTTTTCCAAACAAGGGAGAAATTACAAACTCAATCCTTACTTCCTTACTGGCATTTAAATAATAATACAATAACCATTTATTCTCATAAATTAAAATACGTTGATTTAAAATAAATGTTGTTTTCTCATTTCAATATATCCATTTAAAATAATTAACTCCTCTAATTAAACATATTTCTTAAAATCAATATGCCGATTTAACAAAATTTAATCTTTTAGAAACAATCTAGTATTTCGTCTATTTATAATTTTTTTTTCATGATTTCACTTAAATCTTGCCATTATTTAAAACATTGTCATTGATTAAATCAATCTTTCAACAATAAGCCATAGTGTAATATTTAAATTTAAATAATCTCATTACCAAAAATAATTTTCTCAAATAAAGATATAGCAAAACAAAATACCCCTATGCAATTATATAATTATTATATATTTTAATATTTAATATTATATAATAAAATATTAAATATTAATATATAAAAATATTAATATTTAATATTATAAAAATATAATATTGAAATATTATAATATATTTATTTTAAGATAATTAAAAAAAAATAAAAAATAACTTAGGGGCGCGTGCCGTCCTTGGGTCGCGTGCCGTTTAGGGTTGAGGGGCCACAACTTTCTTTCCCTGGCCATGGTTTATTGACAGAGGCGGCGGATTTGAAGTTTCCGTCGATTGTGCAAAGCACAGCCGGCGCTGCTGGTAAGGGCGTCGCCACGATGGTGGGGCTGCGTACACAACCAACCACCATCATCGGTGGCGCTATGCACACAGCACAACCAACCATTGGCGGCGGTGGCTGCGGCTGTGTAAAAAGCCTCCCCATCGACGATGAGCGGGCCGCGGGGGTCGTGCTTTGCGAGGCTCCCCCCACGCGCCTCCCTTGGGGGGTGCAGTGGGGGTGAGCCCCCAGCCCCCCAACGAAAATTTATTTTTTAATTTTTATTTAAAAAAATATATTTTACTAGTAAAACCTACGGATTTTGAAATTCGCGCCTCTTCCAAAGGGGCATTTTTGAAATATTTCAACAGTATAACCTTAATATGAATATTTTATATATATATATATGTATGTATATATATCAGTATATATACATATGTATATATATTTAAATCTTCAATGATAAATTGCATAATTAATTGAGAAGGAAAATATTCAAACCCAATTCCAGCCAAGAACACAAAGATTTTATTGAAGAAATATTTTTTTTCAATGAAGAGATTTCTTTTGCAATCAACTCAGATTTCAACAAGGGTTTTCTATTTTTCCAAACAAAATCTATCTGAGTTTCCAACCGAAGATTTTTGTAAACAACATATCTAAATCTATCAATTTTTCAAAATCAAAATCAATATAATGACATGAACCTGGTTTTCAAAAGTTTGAGAAGGTCCAGATGATGCACGGATCCTTGCTTCGATTCCCTCTTCAGATCAGCCATTTTCACAACTTCAATCCAAAACCCACAAAAATCCAACAATACTTCCTCCCTCCATTTTCCATTTTTCCAAAACTTCATAATCCAAAAATTGAGAAAAGAAATTCAACCATAAGGATAAAACCCTAAAATTTCAACAACCACCCTCATAAATTTCAAAAAATAGAAAATGCAAAATATCTCAATTTCCTCCATTTTTGAATTCAAACTTTCAAATTGACTTTTAATCTCATTTTCATAATTTTCAATTTCACATAATAAAATTCATAATTTCAAAATGAACTTATCCAATTTCAAAAAAATCAATTTAATTAATTAATAAATAAATCTAATCCACGATTAAATTATTTATTAATTAAATTAAATTAATTAATAAATAAATTACGTTATTAGCATAATACCAATACAATTTCAATTCTACAAATTAAATGCATACAACCATTTAATTATCCTTTTTCTAACTTGCAATTAAATAATGAAGAGAGGGCATGATATTCAAAGCAACACAACCCGACAAATAACTGACGACATACAAGGACTAGGGTGACGACTTGGAACGAAAACCTAGCTACTATCTCCCAATTGAATACCATTGGGTATTGAACACGCTCCAACCTGTGAAACCAGGTGGAGTCGATGTCCTATACCTGTCAACCTGCAATTCAAGTAAACAACATATAGTATAAACAACATAAACTACACACCGTAAGAGGAAATCACGAGATCGTAGGGCACTCGCAAGTGAGTGATGTGATACCGTCCCCTTCACCAATACAATGCAACTAACTGATAGTTCTAACATATTAGTATAATCCAAAGCATAATCATCTTTAATTCAAATAACTACTATGCTAATCCAAAACATGGAATAAAGATAACATCTGAATAACCAGAAACTCATCAAGGCAACATACCCTCACAAAGACTTACTGTCCAACCAGAAGGCAAAACGAAGGGGTATTACATCCTCCCCCCTAGGGTTAGGCTTACTCCTGGAAGCCTACAAACAAGTAGGGATATAACTCCCTCACACATAATGCACCAAATCAAAACCTCGTCTACACACCAAGGTAATAAGAGAGGTACACAACTCAAAACCCACACAACCAAACACTTAATGGGTCCATCATAATCCCAGAGTACCCAGTGTTTAAACCTTGGCTCTGATACCATGTGTAACGCCCCGCCACACAACCCTAGAGGAAGTTGCATTTAACTACTTAAACGAAATATTTTTTTTTTTTAAAGTATAATTAATAAGAAAGTTCGCTAACTAATGCCAACAACCTCTAAGGTTACGAGACATAGGTTTTATAGAACCTCAACAAAAAACATGATTTAAACCATGTCATTTAATTACTAAATAATTTAAACACATACATTCCAATAAGATAATTTACAACAAGCATAAAGATAACTTTCCATTTCAATAAACCGTTCATTAAACAATAAGGTTACAACTCTCATTCCCCGAATGAGGCAAGATCAATAATCATAATTACAATTACAACTTCCACCTCAATAACAAATGAGGGGTGAAATAAATTACAAGAACAACTGAAATGAAATAAAGCAAGAAATTGAAACGGAAACCAATGAGCTCTCCAACTGGAAGCCTCATCCACAAGAACATGAAGAAAGAACCCAACGGATTTAGGTGCACGCCACCCAACCAAGTGGAACCCAAAGGCCCACCCCCCGTGCTAGGAGATAGTAACCAGGAATCCTAGCCAAGACCATCAACCTCTAGACACAGGCTAACATAAACTGAACCAAACCGAAACAACCAAACACATGAACCTCACAGGTACAACACCACAAGGTACAACTCAAATACCATGCAAGTACAACACAAGAACAACTCTACAAGGTCACATTGCTTCCAAAAATAAAGCAGGACAAGTATGTTAAGATAACCATACACATAATAATCGAATACCAACCATGGTCACACAAAGTATGTTAAGGAAACCATACCCACAATAAACAAGTACTAACTGTGGCCACCCAAATTGTCATCACACATCACATCATGAGTTACCCACTGCAGATCATCAAGATGGTGGCCTCAACCGATCCTCAACCCTCATACATACTAATGCAAAATCAAAAGCCAACTGTTGTCCTAGACAGAGTGTCATCACATAGTTCGTCATGAGTTACCCATGGTGATTCTTCCTAGGCTCTGACCCCTACAAGAAAAGGTTATCTTGGTGACCTTTACCGAATCCTAGCCCCCATTCTCACTCATGCAGAATCAAATACCTTTCGTACATACAAGATAGATGACCTTGCCATTCCAGGCCTTCCCACCCATCCCAAGTCTAACCGAGCATTTGAGTCTATGAGTGAGGCATAATTATCTTTTTAGTGTGAAGTGCTACCCAAACTTCTAAGTATATTGATTTAGTATCACTTAATTACACCACTTACAACGAGTTACCCTGGCACCACTTCGTGTGCCAGCCCCCGTTACAAGCCACTCCTCTACCTGACAACAACATACTAAACAATCACCAAGGGTACAAAGGTGCAATAAACAAGATACCACAACCTCTCCTTTTCAGGAGGCAACACAAACTAAAACACACTCCAACACTGGAGGCAACAAACCACATAACAAGGTCACTCCATACAAGGAGACATGGATCCCATAATCCGCTCCTAAACCAAGGAGGTACATACATTCCCCTTCGTGGAAACCGGGTACTAACATAGACACAATCCTCATGCAATATCCAAGAGAATTCACAACAGGTTGACATCACAAATGACAACCCACGTGACAGAAAACCCCATCAGGAAGACTTACTTAAACTCTATAACACCTTTTCCAAAAACCAGAATCATGAAGGAAAGGTTCACTGAAAGCATCTGAAAGAAACTACCTTTGGATATGCTAAATCCATTTCCTCACTTCATTCAGAAATTTGTCGCATTAACTTAACTGAATTGAATACGTCTCTTTTCTAGACAAGGGAGAAATTACAAACTCAATCCTTACTTCCTTACTGGCATTTAAATAATAATACAATAACCATTTATTCTCATAAATTAAAATACGTTGATTTAAAATAAATGTTGTTTCCTCATTTCAATATATCCATTTAAAATAATTAACTCCTCTAATTAAACATATTCCTTAAAATTAATACGCCGATTTAACAAAATTTAATCTTTTAGAAACAATCTAGTATTTCGTCTATTTATAAAAAAAATTCCACGATTTCACTTAAATCTTGCCATTATTTAAAACATTGTCATTGATTAAATCAATCTTTCAATAATAAGCCATAGTGTAATATTTAAATTTAAATAATCTCATTACCAAAAATTATTTTCTCAAATAAAGATATAGCAAAACAAAATACCCATATGCAATTATATAATTATTATATATTTTAATATTTAATATTATATAATAAAATATTACATATTAATATATAAAAATATTAATATTTAATATTATAAAAATATAATATTGAAATATTATAATATATTTATTTTAAGATAATTAAGAAAAAATAAAAAATAACTTAGGGGCGTGTGCCGTCCTCGGGTTGCGCGCCGTTTAGGGTTGAGGGGCCATGACTTTCTTTCCCCGACCACGGTTTATTGACAAAGGCAGCGGATTTGAAGTTTCCATCGACTGTGAAAAGCACAGCCAGCGCTGCCGGTAAGGGCGTCGCCACGGTGGTGGGGTTGCGTACACAGCCGACCACCATTACCGGTGGCGCTGTGCACACAACACAGCCAACCACCGGCGGAGGTGGCTGCGGCTGTGTAAACAACCTCCCCACCGACGGTGAGTGGGCCGTGGGGGTCGCGCTGGGCGCGGCTCCCCCCACGCGCCTCCCTTGGGGGGTGCGGTGGGGGTGAGCCCCTAGCCCCCCCAATGAAAATTTATTTATTTATTTTTATTTAAAAAAAAAATATTTTACCAGTAAAACTTGCAGGTTTTGAAATCCGCACCTCTTCCAAAGGGGCATTTTTGAAATATTTCAACAGTATAACCTTAATATGAATATTTTATATATATATGTATGTATATATATCAATATATATACATATGTATATATATATTTAAATCTTCAATGATAAATTGCATAATTAATTGAGAAGGAAAATATTCAAACCCAATTCCAGCCAAGAACACAAAGATTTTATTGAAGAAATATTTTTTTTCAATGAAGAGATTTCTTTTGCAATCAACTCAGATTTCAACATGGGTTTTCTATTTTTCCAAACAAAATCTATCTGAGTTTCCAACCGAAGATTTTTGTAAACAACATATCTAAATCTATCAATTTTTCAAAATCAAAATCAATATAATGACATGAACCTGGTTTTCAAAAGTTTGAGGAGATCCAGATGATGCACGGATCCTTGCTTCGATTCCCTCTTCAGATCAGCCATTTTCACAACTTCAATCCAAAACCCACAAAAATCCAACAATACTTCCTCCCTCCATTTTCCATTTTTCCAAAACTTCATAATCCAAAAATTGAGAAAAGAAATTCAACCATAAGGATAAAACCCTAAAATTTCAACAACCACCCTCATAAATTTCAAAAAATAGAAAATGCAAAATATCTCAATTTCCTCCATTTTTGAATTCAAACTTTCAAATTGACTTTTAATCTCATTTTCATAATTTTCAATTTCACATAATAAAATTCATAATTTCAAAATGAACTTATCCAATTTTAACAAAATCAATTTAATTAATTAATAAATAAATCTAATCCACGATTAAATTATTTATTAATTAAATTAAATTAATTAATAAGTAAATTACGTTATTAGCATAATACCAATACAATTTCAATTCTACAAATTAAATGCATACAACCATTTAATTACCCTTTTTCTAACTTGCAATTAAATAACGAAGAGAGGGCATGATATTCAAAGCAACACAACCTGACAAACAACTGACGACATACAAGGACTAGGGTGACGACTTGGCACGAAAAACTAACTTCTATCTCCCAATCGAATACTGTTGGGTATTGAACACGCTCCAACCTGTGAAACCAGGTGGAGTCGATGTCATGTACCTATCAACTTGCAGTTCAAGTAAACAACAACATATAGTATAAATAGCATAAACTACACACCGTGAAGAGGAAATCACGGGATTGTAGGGCACTCGCAAGCGAGTGATGCGATACCGTCCCCTTCACCAATACAATGCAACTAACTGACAGTTCTAACATATCAATATAATCCAAAGCATAATCATCTTTAATTCAAATAACTACTATGCTAATCCAAAGCATGGAATAAAGATAACATCTGAATAACCAGAAACTCATCAAGGCAACATACCCACACAAAGACACACTGTCCAACCAGAAGGCAAAACGGAGGGGTATTACAAATAAATTACCACTCATTTTTAAGTTTCTTCTCACATTTAATTTAAATCATGTTTTAATCTATAATTATGAAATTTAATGTTTAAATAAGTTAGTTTCTACATTAAATGAATCTTTATTCTAGTGATCGATGATGAATTAATTTATTAATTTTGTATCATAGAAAATAATAAATAAATTCCACCCAAACATTTAGATTGACAAAAATTGTAATATTAAATATTATCAACATTAAACTGAGTTATTGAAAATAATTCTTACTTGAGATCCCTTAGATGGGATAAATTAAATTTTAAACATAATCTTTCCCTATTTGATATTCCATAGAAACCCCTTTTTAATCCATATTTATAAATCTAAAATTTTGCAAATGAGTTAACATAAATGATTTTAATAAAAAAAAATGATTTTATTTAACAATAAACAATTAGTTTAACATTAATCCAAGCAAAAAAAAATCTATTTGTTTAAGTTGCAATAGAATAATTTTATGAACACTCATATTTTATTTAATAAGATTTTAAATCTTCCCTTGATATTTATAAAGTTTAAATAATGTGGTGATATAAAATTCAATTATATAAAAATACCCAATAAAACTTTAAGTTGTTACTAAAAAGAGGGATCCCAATCTCATGGACCTCCACCATGGACCCACCCTCATTAAATTAATTTAAATTAGATTTTAAAATCAAACATAAAGATAATATGTTGAGCACTCAATCTCGAGATTGATTCTTAAGCTTTGGATCTTAGGGAAACTCTATCAAACCCTAACTGATAAGGAAAATGTAATAAAAGATTTATCTTTCTTCATTCTTTCATTTTTTTCTTGTTTGTTTGCACATGGAGAAGGAAGAAATAAACTCATGCCAGTTTATGAGAGTTGTGAACTAAGTTACTTCATGGAAGATTTTGTTTCTATTGCAAGTTTTCTTTCACTTTCTTTCTTTTTCTTTCTCCTTTTCCTCTATTAAAACTGGGATGTAGCTAATCTCCCGATAAAACGCACCTGTGTACACATACAAAAGTGCATGAAACCATATATAAAAACATACATAACATGATGAGACAATGTAGTGAGGGGCCCGCTAGACGGATGATAAAAGTGACGAAACCAACAAATGGGAGGAAACGTCACAACGAGGAAAGCGAGGAGATAACAACGACATTAGCTCGTTTTTCCAATCGCTTCAAATTACGCCAATTTTTTTTGCCTTGTACGAGAAGATATCCATTCACCACATGCGAGAAGGAGCATTGGCGTGATTAAGACATGCATTTTAAATTGTAACAAGTACTGTTATTGGAAAACACTTTGTGTTTTGGGTTTTCTCATTTTGTAGGTTGAAAGCGAAAGGTTAGAGAGCAAGGGGGTAGAGTTGCAGGTGGGGGAGATGACCAATTGAATTGAGGTGAGGGGTTTGTAACTGATTGGGTTGTTACTTGTAAAGGGTTTGAAAACATTATGTGGGTTGTTTTTAAAGGTTTTTAAAACATTAAGTGGGTTGTAGGTTTCGTGAATCTCAATGCTCTAAACCTAGAATTTTAGATAATAGTATGAATTTCTTGAATATATTTTATTATGGAGATCGTAGGAATGTAATGAAATGCACTGTTTTATAAACACCTAGTGTTTTCCAACAACCATTAACACTTTGTGTTGTCAAATTTTTCATTCTGTAGGTTGAAAGCGAAAGGTTGGAGAGTGAAGTTGCAGGTGGGGGAGTAAAAAAACTAACAAAAGTGAGGTGAGGTGTTTGTAATTGATTGGGTTGTTAGTTCTAAAGGGTTTTAAAAAATTATGTGGGTTGTTGTCTATAAAAGGTTTTCAAGCATTAAGTGGGTTGCAAGTTTCAAAAAACCCAATGTTTTGCAACCTGAAGTTTTAACAAAACAATGTGAATGTCTTGGAGAGATTTTGTTATTTAAACTATAGGAATGTAATGATAGGAGCCATTTTGTAAACACCTAGTGTTTTCCAACAACCATTAACATTGTGTGTTGTCAGATTTTTGATTTTGTAGGTTGAAAGTGAAAGGTTGGAGAGTAGGGGGAGACGAGAAAACAACCGAAGTGAGGTGAGGGGTTTCTAACCGTTTGGGTTGTTAGTTGTAAAGGGTTTTAAAACATTATGTGGGTTATTGTTTGTAAAGGGTTTTCAAACATTAAGTGGGTTGCAGGTTTTTGTAAAACCTAGTGTTTTGCATCTTATAATTTTACAAAACAATATTAATGTCTTTAAAATATTTTGTTATTTAGACCGTAGGAATTTAATGAAAGGCACCATTTTATAAACACCTAGTGTTTTCCAACAACCATTAACACTATGTGTTTCACCGCTTTCAACAACTTTATTCATTATTGCCGATAATGCCAAAAAATTGGTGTTCTTGCTATTTGTAATGCACACCTACATATATGGGCTTAAAAAACACAAGGGATTGGGTATGTTGTGATGTGGGTTGTAGTTTTATAAACACCCAGTGTTTTCCATTACATTGTATTGCACATCTTTTAAACTCAAAGCATTACTTCACATTGCATAACTAACAAGTAGATGCTGATAAATGACAAAATTTAAACTACAATATAGTTTTTTTATAAATTCAACCTAATAAATTATGCAATTACTTCACATTGCATAACTAATAACTAGGAGCATCTGCCAATTGCATTTACTTGTCATGGCATTCCATGTGACCACATTTGTTTGAGGCATTTTTTCAGACACTTCACTGCCTTGTCTATGCTACCACATTTTTCATATATGTCTGCTAAATTATTTTATCAAACAGTTCACTATGTATCAACTAAAGAGACTTGGATGCCATTAAAAGCACTAACCACTATAAGGGAAAGAATCCCTAAAAGCTTCCACAATAAATGTAGGTAAGATTTAAAAATCCTAGTACTATATTGCTTAGCAAAAATATGCATCCAAACCAAACTAGCTTTTGTCACCCTCTCTAACTCAAAATTGTAATGATTCTTTTATTTTTCATAATGTTCTCAACATCAAGGAACTTCAATTTGATCTTTGGGGGTTAGTAATTTCTTTATTTATAGTATTACTGTAATCACTTGAGAGTGGTTACCTCATAAAGTTATAATGTTATGACACCATTTGATCATCAATAAAATGCAAGTGAAAATTTATCAAAACTATACAAGTTAAGGAAAATATAGTAACCATTAAATAAATAGAAAATAGAACACAAAAATTATCAACACTAAAGTTTATTGTCACAAAAATAAAGATTGCATCATGAAGGATCTTTCAATAGAAACCCTAAATAATTTTTTTATCTAAATGAGTAAAGGCACATATTTTCCACTCTATTGCATCAATAGAAATTCTCAACAAAATAATACCATATCCAAGTTGATACAAGAATACAAACACCAAATCATTGAATGTAATGAAGAGAATCCTAGAGAAAACACATTGAAATTGTCAAAAACTCAAATTTTTATAGGTGGAAACAATTTCTATTACTAATGTGAACACTAATTAGACTATGTGGAGATAGAGAACATAATTGGCAATAAATTAAAAAATAGAGAGCAATTAAATTTTTGATATTTTCACAAGTAAACATATTGAATTGTATATCTAGATTCAACTGTATTTAGCCCTCATTTGATTTCAGACGTTTTAGGTCTAATTTATAGAGAACTCTTCAAAGAAATTTGAATCATACAATAAGTGAAATCCTTGAAGAAGGGTCTAGAATTTAGATCAAAAGCATACAAAATAAAATGATGATAAAACACAAATAAACCTAGATAAATTATTTAAAATATATAATTTTACTCATCCATGAAGAGGTAAAATTGAAGCTGCAATCTCATTGACATTAATAAATAGTTTTGCAATTGAGTCCTTGAGTACACAAGTAAAAACTAAAACAAAGAAATGTTAACAAAACTAGGAAAAAGATTTAACATTTGAAGACCTAATTACATATTCAAGTCTTAATGGAGATGAATAGGATCCATTGTAGAAGATAATTTTTTTTTTTTTTCAGCTCAAATTATTTGCACCACCATCAAGCATCAATGTAATCTACAAGTATTAGCACCAAATTGATTTGATGTTGCCCTCACCTAACATTAACTATAATGATGGTACTAGGACCTATGTTATATTGAGTGAATTGCTAAAGGCTTCACAATTATTTTTGATGTCAAAGACAACCAAGGTTTCCATAATGTCACCTCAATCAGTAGCCTAGTTATTTGTAAATGATCTGATCTACTTCAAAAAAAATGTTGATGGTTGTAGCATAGTTATTTGTTTGCTCCACAACTACAATCAAGGTCTGGTTCCTCTATATAGAGTTGTTTAGTAGCAACTAGTTCATTTTGTAAAGGTGGAAAATTTGGACAAAGAACCCCCACATGAAAATATAAAACAAACCCACATCAAAGGAAAGATTAGGCTTAGTAGCACTACACACCACTTTCTTGGTGATGGCCTATGGTCTACGGTCTATGACTATAAGAATATGTGTGACCTTATTTGTACATGAATCTTTCTATCTACACACATAAGAAGACACAATTGCTAACCTTGTATTGGTGTGGATGAGGATTTTGACCATGGTGTTGCTTGTATTTGGTGTTAGTTGTCTAAAATATGTAATGGAATTCTTGTTTAATGTGTTGAATCTACTCAATAAATTTGCTTCTCCCTCAAATTTCTTTATGAGTTAGATAATATTGTTGATTGTACAAGGTAAGAAACATCAAAAATTTGAAAAAGACATGAAATGAGATGTGTCAAACAAAATAAAAAAAATATTTCCATTTGCATTGATATCTAGAGGTGTACACTCTAATAGGACATGCCATCAATTTCATCCACCACTTCTATTCAGACATAAGTCCAAGGATGAAACAATATTGATGTGGTCAATATTACATCTATTAAAAACCAAATATTCTTCCAGGAAGTGCTCAGAAATTTGGTATCTCTATCAAAAACTATTTATACACCACTACAAAAACATAATCATGACCTAGCCAAAAAAATTGCCATAGAAGGCATTCAAATTCAACTAGAAAAATGATTATAAAATCAAAATTTGAGATTATTGGGACAAAGACTTTTTCAGAAGCCCATGCTTTGTTCTCCAAATTATGAATGTAGCTGTCTAGATGTACAATCTCATGAAAGTATTTTTCATAAATTTAAACACTGAGATTATAGTTAGCATATTGCTAGTCATCTTTCAATTGAATTTGTTAAGGCAATTTAGCTTGGTGCCTAGGCTTCTTCTAAAGGAATAATTATAGAAATAGTGCATTTATATCAATCTCTTCGAGCTTGAAAAAATTAAAATCTATAACCCTTCCCAATGTCTCTTATAGAAAAAAATAGAAGAGTGATAATTACAAATGGAGACCCCCTAACAAAATTTTGTTACAAAATGGAAAACACCTTATTTAATAAGAAATGCACTTTGTCTTGGGTATGTTGTGATGTGGGTTACAATTTTATAAATGCCCAGTGTTTTCAAACAACCAATTATATACATATTATATGATTGTAATCAAAACCTTTAGCTATTTAGATAGTTCAAATGCAATGAAAGACAACTTCAACAATTATAAGAACTATTAGGTAGACTAAAATGGTGTTTCAATTTCCTCATATGATGGTAAAATCATAGCAGAAAAAAAATTTGGGGAAAAAATGGGAAAACCTAATGTATAAGATTTTTTGAGAAAATCAGGAAAAATTCAGATTTAAAAAAATGTAAAAAAATGTTGAACAAGAGATTTTTTTTTTGAAATTGAAAGGCATTTCCATAGCATAGAGATATAGAGAGAAAATAAAATAAAGAGTTTAACTAATGAATTATATAAAATAGATTTTGTAGTTTATATTCATATCACTAATTACATTGCATTGCACATCTTTCAAACTCAAAGCATTAATTCACATTGCATAACTAATAACTAGATGTTGATACATGACAAAATTTAAACTACAATATAGTTTTTTACAAAGTCAAACTAAGCAGTTATGCAATTACTTCACATTGCATAACTAATAACTAGGATCAATTGCCAATTGCATTTTTTTTTCATGGCATTCCATGAGACCACATTTCTTTGCGGCATTTTTTCAAATAGTTCATTGCCTTGTCTATGGTACCACATTTTTCATATATGTTTGTATTTTATCAAATAGTTCACTACCTTGCTACTATGGCTAAAAGCCTAAAATAGGTGCTTTCAAACAAGCTATGGATGCTTGGAAAAAATCTATGAAAGCATTAGTAAGCAACATTATAAACAAGGCAGTGAACTGTTTGAAAAAATGCCTCAAAGAAATTTGGTCTCATGTGATGGAATGCCATGACAATCCATATTTACTATTATGCTTTGATATTTTTTTTCCAAGCATCAGTAGCTTGTTCAAAAGCACTTGTTTTCGGCTTTTAGCCATAGAAGCAAGACAATGAACTGTTTGATAAAATGCTTTGGTAGACATGTATGAAAAATGTGGTAGCATAGACAAGGCAGTGAACTATTTGAAAAAATGCCTCAAACAAATATGGTCTCATGGTGATGGAATGCCATGAAAATCCATATTGTTGCCTTTCTGCTATATGGATTGTCATGGCATTCCATCACCATGAGACCACATTTCTTTCAAGCATTTTTTCAAATAGTTCACTTCCTTGTCTATGCTACCATATTTTCATACATGTCTACCAAAGCATCTTATCAAATAGTTCATTGCCTTGTTGCTATGGATAAAAGCCTAAAAAAAGCTCTTTTGAACAAGCTAAAAATGTTTGGAAAAAATCTATCAAAGTATAATAGTAAGCAATAACATAGAGAAGGAAGTGAACTGTTTGATAAAATGCCTCAAAGAAATGTGGTCTCGTGGTGATGGAATTCCATGACAATCCATAGAGCAGCAAGGAAACAATATGTATTTTCATGGCATTCCATCACCATGAGACTACATTTCTTTTGGTTGTCTTTTGATGGTACTAAGATTTTACAGTTACACCTTGAGCCTACACTAACATATGACACTCCTAAAAATACACATTGAGAATACACTAAAATATCTCTCCTATAACTAGATTGAGCTTACATTAATATAACTAAAGTCACTTAATAACCCTACCTTGCTATATCATGTTTCTAGAGTATCTTCCTTAGACCATTTATACTCCTCTTGCCATATCCTTAGTGTATAATGCAAAAAATAGATAAAAAAGGAAGCACTAGATCCAATCCACATTCAACGTCAAACCTCAATTATGTCTAAGAGCTAGAAGATAATGAATGAATGAAATGAAACAAAGTCACCTTGAACATGGAATCTTGATATGGTTGTTTCCCTCAGACTTTGATTGCATAACCTTAGTATTGACTTGATATTGATATTGAGCTTGATATGATATGGTGTGAATCTTGATATGATAGATGAAGGTATGTTTGATCTCTAGATAGAAAATGATATGTAAGATTTAGAAATATGAATGACCTAGGAGGATGCAAAGAAGAAAGGAATGCAATGCATTTATTAGATTCAAGCAAAGCATATAAATGGATTATGAAATGTATTCAATATGGGAGGAAATGATATGAAAGGTTGGATATGGAAATGAATGGAATGGAAAGGCAATGAAGTGATCATTTTTGAGCTCTAGATAGAAAATTAGATGCAAGATTTTGAAATATGAATGACCTAGGTGGATGCAAAGAAGAAAGGAATGCAACACATTGATTAAATGCAAACAAAGCATATAAATGGCTTATGAAATGTATTCGATATGGGAGGAAAGGATATGAAAGGCTGGATATGGAAATGAATGGAATGGAAAGGCTATGAAGTGATCATTTGTTTCATCATAGAGTGGAACGAATCCCTCTTTGTTATTGGTTATGCTTTTTGTAATCATCATCAAATGAACTGACTAGATAGGCACACAAGAAAGACTCATGCCCCACTCCTCACTCTCCTTCATACACAAAAAGGTGTAGAGATCCTCAAGATTCCTCAGAATGTGAAAAGAAAAGAAAAGATATAAAAGGACAAGGATAATGATCAAGACAAGAGACAAGACTTAAGATAAAGCACAAGCTCTCGTGTATGCAAAATGATAATGATAAATATGCAAAATAATGATAATGAAAAATAAAAATAAAAATGCATATGATAAGGATCAATGAGGAAAAATACAACATGTTGAACAAGATAACATCCACAATACCTTGTGACAAGAAATATGATCAAGTTTTTGATTGTTTGAAAGATCAAGGTAGGTGTCTGATTAGGAAAGATGGTATCCATCAAGACACAATAGTTTGATTGTTTGGTTGATTGTGATAAATTACTAAATATTTGGCTCAAGATATGCTAGATGTTAACTTGATTTAACAAGAATCATTTTCTCTTGATGTTCATTAAAGCCCAATTTTTTAGAATGTTAAAGAGTTTATGCTTTGTTTAAATGTCTTGCTCATAATAGTGA
Source organism: Sequoiadendron giganteum (assembly GCA_007115665.2). NCBI lineage: Eukaryota > Viridiplantae > Streptophyta > Pinopsida > Cupressales > Cupressaceae > Sequoiadendron > Sequoiadendron giganteum. The sequence continues at coordinate 478,602,609 of CM021101.1, read as the reverse complement.
TATGATAAATAAAAAAATAAATGATAATGATAAACAAGATCTTATTCCTTAGTCAAGATGAAAACCAAAGGAGATATGAATGGATATGGATCATTGATATGGTATGGAAATCTAAGATATGGGTTAATGATAGGACATGTAAGGATACACCCTAGATGGAGGATGAAGATAGATGGATCAAGATATGGAATGCTATTTGAATGCTATGGGCGGAGGGAACAAATGACAAGGGAACCCAAAATGTTTGTTAAAAACAAAGGATAAATAGAGGACCTATGGAGGACTCCAAAGATCACATGTTAAAACAATAACATGCCCCCATGCTAAGAGGTATGACAAGGGATAAGTATGACAAAGTGATAATGACATGGAATGGATATGGAAGATAAATGGATATGAAAAGAAAAATGAGATGGAGGATAAGTGATATGGAGGATGGAAGACACACATGGTATAAATCATGCACTATATACTTGTTGTTATTTTTCCCCAATACTTTATGCAAGATCAAAGGAAGGTGGATGGATAAAGTGAATAACATGGAATATAAATGAAGGAATATGATGGCTAAGTGAAAATAGGATAATGCATCATATGAATGGAAAATTCTTGCCCCCAAGTGTACACGCAAGGGTAGATGGATGGATTTGAAAGCTAGTGGATACAAATGGATATGAAAGCTCATGGAGATGGAGGCTAATTAAGGTGTATGGATATGAATGGAGGACTCAAGTGTCTCTTTGTGGAAGATAGTACCTCATTGAATAAATTTTTCTTATATACCATGGCTAACATGTTACCACTCAAATAAGTTGGTAGGAAAATTGGTAAAGGTAATGAAATGGATAGGGGTAGGGAGAAGGGGGTTAAGGATTCATGCAAAGGATTGGATTAAAGGTATGGAACAAGGGATGAAGGTTGGATGGAGGTATGGAATGTAGTCATTATGAGGGAATGTGGGCAATAAAAACATTGACACACACCTTGAAGGGTGGTGAAAGTTGAAGGATTGAGATGGGGAGGTTGAGATAATAAACTTGGGCATGTAAGGACCCAAAACAGATTTGGAGAATGAGGAACGACTTATGATTGGATTATGAGATGTAATATACTTAGATGGAGGATTGAATGATGGTGGAATAATGGAGTCTTTTGGATTAGCAAGTTGGGATACCAATTTGGATTTTTCATTTGAATGCATGAATTATTTTTCTTTCTTTGGAACCCACATTGTTTTGACTTTTGATTTTTCTTTATAGCCTTTTGATTTTTCTTAATTGGATTTTTCATTTTCTTGGAAATGTTTTTCTTTTGATTTTGGAGCATATTTTTCTTTATTTTGGCATGTATTTTTAGTGAGACATGATGATATTCAAGTTTTTGTGGATTTTTGGATTTATGCATTTCTTGTTTGGTATCCCAATTGCTTGGAGAGGCCATAGAGGGATTATATGAAAATAGAGGATTTTGAAGTGGAAGGTGTTGGAATGAATTCAAGGGTATGTGCCTTTTTTGTTCTTGAAAGGACATGTAAGGATATGCATTAGGAACATATGGTCTCAAGATGGATGGAAGGGTTGATGGATAAGGTCCAAGAATAGATGGTAAAGATGATGGAGGAGGTGGACGCAGGGAGGTATTTTGGATTTGAAAGAGCTACCAACTTCTTGAGGAGGTATGTAGCTGAGGCCATAAAAATTTAGATGTGTTTTAATAATATGGTGTTCAAGTAAACCTTGCTCATGAAGGCCCAACCCTTTGCCTTGATTATGAGATGGTATATGATCATGCAATAGAGTTGACGGACTAGAATTATGGTATGGAGTTGAGAGACTTAGATCATGAGATAGTATGGGGTCATGAAATGGAATGGAATCATGAGATGGAATGGGATCATGAGAGGGAGTACTTTGATCTTGACATAAAGGGGGATCTATGATGTCATGCTTTGGATCAATGAGGTCAAGTGAGTGACATGGTTGACTTTGTATAGGTGCTATGAAGGTAGAAAAACATGAAATGGATGAGGTGGATAAACATGGTATGGATGAGGTGGACAAACATGGGATGGATGAGGTGAAAATGGGTGGAACTAGAAGAATAGAACTAACATTTTGTAAAATGGGATTTTGCATCGATTCTTGTATTCCTTTGAGGGTGACTTTTGGTGTTCCTTAAAGGGAGACTTTTGGTTGTCTTTTGATGGTGTTCTTTGGTGATATTTTTATGGCCCTCTTTGACTTGCCGATGGGTTGACTAGGATGTGAAGTGCATGAGATATGGTTATGGATGGGTGCTGGCTGAACATGGAAGACATTTTGATTTCCCTTGTCAATGAAAGAAAAGGATGATATGGAGGGTGACATGAATTGGGTATAAGTTTCAATGATGGCTTGGATGGTGCTTAGGATCTCTGGGAATGTAATTATGGGACACATGGTCATGGATTTTACGTGATTGTTAAAGTAGTTGCAAGGATAAATTCAAAAAGATCTCGAGGTATGAGATGGAAGATGGAGGATATGTTAGGCTCATTTTGATCCATGGTTTTATGTAAGTTTATAGTTTTTCTTGCTTGATTAAGATTTATATCATGAATACACATTCACACATGAAAGAGACTACACACCTCCACACATTTATACATTCTAATCAATTATGGTCTTTAATAGTATCTTTGGATTTTTGATAAATGTACAAACATAAATAATCTGTATGATAGTGAAACAACTTGCTATAATGAGCACTTTCTATTATGTAGACTGTAACAATGTATTGAAGTCCACCTTCATATTTTATAACAACCCTTATTTTGAGTAAACATTGCATTTCAATATATTCATATGTTTGGAACAAAAAATACACAAAATAGTTGTAGGTTGGAAAACACAGTGGGTTGTGACTCACTTCTCAATTCTTGTTCAATGAGCACTTTCTATCTTGTAGACTGTGACAAAATAATGTATTGAAGTTCACCTTCATATTTTATAACAACCATTAGTTTGAGTAAACATTGTATTTCAATATATTCATATGTTTGGAACATAAAATACACAAAATAGTTGTAGGTTGGAAAACAAAGTGGGTTGAATCACTTCTCAATTCTTGTTCAATGAGGAATTTATGCTTTTTATACCGTAATAATCTATTGAAGTTCACGTTCATATTTTATAACAACCCTTAATTTGAGTAAATATTGCATTTGGATATCTTCATATGTTTGGAACATAGAATGCACATAATAGTTGCAAGTTGGAAAACATAGTGGGTTCTGACTTACTTCTCAATTCTTGTTGAATGCTCAAGGGTGTAGCTCATTCAGGGTGGAGTTGCAGTGTGGGGGATAACATAAAAGTAACCAGATGGAGCTGAGGGTTGACTAACTAATTGATTTTTTTCATGTAGAGGGTTATACAAGAGTATGTGGGTTGTAGGTTTTATAACACACAATGTTTTACAACATCCAATTATACGTAGAGAGTATGTCTGTAATTAAATTCTTGTGTTATTTAGAAATTAATAATTTAATGAAAGGAACCTTCAAAATTTATAACTCTTAGGTGGACTAAATTTTGGGTTTCAAATTTTGTCATATGATGGTAAAAAATATGGACTGAATAATTGCAAGTTGGAAAACACAATGTGGGATGCCAATAGATGATTTTATGAAACCTGCACAAATTCCAAACATCTCATTTATTCAATACAATAGAAGTTGAAAAACTTTTCCCTTCTCCTAGTACAAGGGCCACGGTAGAAAATCCCAGCTACCGTTCTCTTATTCTTATGTAAAGCATTACCTTTCATATGTTAATTCCAACATTTTTCAAATATTAATATTTAAAATGAAATTGTAATATTGCATTTCCTTTTGAAGGGCAACAAGTTGAGGAACACATGTATTGTGATGCTCATCTTTTGTTACACTTAGGGTTGCACATTGGTAGCTTTTTTTCCACTGTAGCAACCAATTCAGTCAATGTATGGTGCTCATTTTTTCTGATGTCTATTTTCAAAAAGAGAAATATCATAAGAATTTAGGTCTAGGAAATATTTCAAATGTGAAATCCTCTTTTCCAATGGCAACCATGTTGCAATTTTTGCTTTAATACTTGATAGCATGTTTTGACGAATAACACGCTGAGACTCTGCCTCATACAATGCATGAAGTCACCTTAACAGTTCACCTCCTCACCTGTGAATCCCACCAGTAAGAAGACCACTTGGATGAAAATGTCCCCTTCAAGAGTTATAGCTGGAGATCACATATCTCTATGACAAGGAATCTCCTTTGCAACATTTGAATTGCTACAAAAAAATGCACTATGAAATACAAATTGCATAGATGCTTCAATTTCATCTTCATATGCAACAAGAGATAGTGCCAGCCTTGCATTTACATTTCTTACCAATTTGGTTGTTGATTGTTGAGTTGTTGATGAAATGGTATGGGCTTGGATTTTGTTTAAAGGGATAATCGTTACTCTTCTTTGTAGATGTTCTATTTGAAGTAGTATCTTTCCTATTTGTTCTATATCCACTACCACATTACACAAATTCCCTCCTCCACTAACCACCAATACAACTATTGTTGTGGCATATTTAACTTTCATAAGTTGTGCAACAACACCTTTAACTTTTGAGCTATCAAAATGCTTTGCAGGACCATTATAGGTAAATTGAACATTTCCTAATTGAGCCTCGAGGAGCCTAATATCATCCTTCAACTTGTGAATTGTGTCAGATTCTTGGAAACACTCATTTTTTAATGTCTCCATGTGCCCTTCTTCATGGGAAACACCTTCCATTTTTGTCTTTGTTTTCTCAACTTCCTATCTTTTAGATTGCAACTCTCTTCGAACAGTGTTAAGCTCCTCTTCTTTTGACCATGACAACTTCTTCTTGTCTTTTAATTCCTTTTCTAATTGGTTAATTTGAGTATTTGGTTATTTTTCTCCACTTTCAACACTTCCAACTATTGCTTTTTCATCTACAAATTGACCATCAATATGTTTTTCCTCATCCTCATTGCTCTTACCTCTTAACACCCCTTGCTATTCCTTTTCATAATCTTCTAAATTATTTTTCATATCTTTTCCTTCAAGCTTTAGATAAGTTATTCCCTCATCAACCTTTAAGACAACAAAATCCCTTTCTTGGATAGAGTTTCGAATTTCTTGAATACTTTTTAGAGTTTTCTATAAAACTTGCAACCCACATACTCTTGTATAACCCTCTACATGCAACAACCAATTAGTTAGTCATCCCTCAAATCCATATGGTTACTTTTATTTTATCCCCCACACTACAAATCCACCCCAAACTCTACACCCTTGAACATTCAACAAGAATTGAGAAGTAACAACCCACTTTATTTTCCAACCTACAACTATTATGTGCATTTTATATTCCAAACATATGAAGATATCCAAATGCAATGTTTACTCAAACTAAGGGTTGCTATAAAATATGAAGGTGAACTTTAATACATTGTTTTGTTGCAGTCTACAAAATAGAAAGTTCTCATTGAACAAGAATTGAGAAGTGAGTCACAACCCACTATATTTTCCAACCTGCAACTATTTTGTGCATTTTATGTTCCAAACATATGAAGATATTGAAATACAATGTTTAGTCAAACTAAGGGTTGTTATAAAATATGAAGGTGAACTTCAATACATTGTTTTGTTATAGTATATAGAACCAAATGTGCTCATTGAACAAGAATTGAGAAGTGAGTCAAAAACCATTGTGTTTTCCAACCTGCAACTATTTTGTGCATTTTTTGTTCCAAACATATGAAGATATTGAAATGCAATATTTAATCAAACTAAGGGTTGTTATAAAATATGAAGGTGAACTTCAATACATTGTTTTGTTATAGTCTATAGAACAAAAAGTGCTCATTGATCAAGAATTGAGAATTGAGTCACAACCCACTATGTTTTCCAACCTGCAACTATTTTGTGCATTTTCTATTCCAAATATGTGAAGATATTCAAATGCAATGTTTACTCAAACTAAGGGTTGTTATAAAATATGAAGGTGAACAATACATTGTTTTGTTACAGTCTACAAAATAAAAAATGGCCATTGAACAAGAATTGATAAGTGAGTCACAACCCACTGTTTTTTCCAACCTACAACTATTTTGTGCATTTTTTTGTTCCAAACATATGAATATATTGAAATGCAATGTTTAATCAAACTAAGGGTTGTTATAAAATATGAAGGTGAATTTCAATACATTGTTTTGTTGTAGTCTACAAAATAGAAAGTTCTCATTGAACACAAATTGAGAAGTGAGTCACAATCCACTATGTTTTCCAACCTACCATTATTTTGTCCATTTTTTGTTCTAATCATATGAAGATATTGAAATGAAATGTTTACTAAAACTAAGGGTTGTTATAAAATATGAAGGTGAACTTCAATACATTGTTTTGTTATAGTCTACAAAACAAAGAGTTCTCATTGCATGTGGTTACATTTGTAAGTAAGTTGACATAAATAATAATACTTAAGGTGGTATTTCCTACCATTATTTGATGGCATTTGACATTGTTCATAATGAAATTTTGCATGGCAACAAAAAGTGTCATATGAAATCTACAAGAACATAGTCTTATATTTTTTTAATTAAGAGGAGTAAACACTTTTGACTTGGAGCTATGAACCAGTGAGGTCACAAACGGGGGACCTCATCCCCTATATAAATTTTCAAAAATCACACACCAATGGGATTCAAACCTTGATGGAAATAGTAACAATACAACTCAACAATCACACCATGACAATCACACCATGCCACTATTGGTAGAAGATCATAGTCTTCAAACATACCAAAATAATATAATTCTACACCATAATTATTCAATAATTACATGATCAAAGACCGAATGAAAAATGACTATTCTCAGCCTCTCTCATCCTCTCTTACATTTCCTTTTATGTGCAATTGAGGAGACGCTTAGACAAAATCTTATAGGCTTCTTTGGGTCCTTGGCACTAACAGTGGGGTGATTCCACTTGCATGAATCCTCATTGTTGTACGTGTAACAAGAGGGTTCCAATCCTTTTCTTTGACCATTGCAATTTCAACACCTTCAACCTATAACAAACCCATCAATATAAATGACTATGTTCAACAATTAATGTATGAATATAAGGAAAAGGAAAAATCAAATCTAAGTGCAGAGAAAGAGAATTAGTTGGGTGGAGAGATGAAAGTCTTATCTAAAAACGTAGATAAATTTTGTAACACATTTTTCCAAAGAAACATATACATCATCTAATAAAAAGGACACTCTAAAAGCCGAGAAAGAAAGCGTCTGCAATGACACATAAAATTATTCAAGATATTGAAAACTCTATCCAAGAAACATCACCAATAAGGTCAAGGCCTAATTTTTTTGCTTCCTTGCTAGAAATTAAGAAATCAAAATCCCATCGTCCTATTACATCAATGTAGCAGGATGAAAAGATTCATATTTCTTAAAAAAAATTATCACGAAAATGATCTCCTCCCTAGACATCCTTTCTTCTTTGCTGCCCCGATGAGGCACATTTTCCTGTCCCAAAAAAATTTCTTCACTTTGACCATTGCACTTTCAACACCTTCAGCCTGCAAAAAATCCATCAATATAAATGACTATGTTCAACAATTAACATATGGATGGAAAAAAATATAAGGTACTATGATATATACAAAATGAAATCATTTATATGTACCTATGGAGGAAAAATACAATTAGAAATAGATGAGAAGGAAAAGGAAAAATCAGATCTGAGTGCAGAAAAAGAGAATCAGTTGGGTGGAGAGATGAAAGTCTTATTTGAAAACGTAGACAAATTTTGTAACAAACTTGTCCAAAGAAACATTTGCATTGTCTTATAAGAAAGACACTCTAAAATTTGAGAAAAAATCAACTCCAACGACACATAAAAGTATTCAAGATATTGAAAACTCTACCCAAGAAATGTTGCCAATAAGGTCAAGGCCGATTTTTTCTCTTCTTTGCCAAAAATTGAGAAATTTGTAGGTTATTGTCTAATTTGGACTAGAAAATGTGCCTTGTCCTAGTACATTGATGTATTGGAAATAGATGATAAGGAAAAGGAAAAATTAGATCTAAGTGCAAAAAAAGAGAATCAGATCTTTGTTGCCCAGTTGAGGCACATTTTCCTGTCCCAAATGGACACTAGCCTTCTCACACACGACACTTCCTTGTTTAACCTTTCCTTGTAATGGTATGAATTTTAACGCCACATCAAATTAAAATGCATGCAACCAATTCATTCAAAATATGAAAATACACGTTCAAAACTCGATTTCAAAATTACCCTTTCTTCCACTTTCTTCCTTTGAAGGAGCCATAGACAATGTGTTTTTCAACACTGCAAATAATGTGAACAATTTTTTTGTTACAATGAAATGAAGATAGTGAAATGAAATTTTTATTGTACCAAAGAGTTGTTCCAAAATTTGAAGGTGGACTTCATTACATTCTTGGTGCATAGGAAACAAAAACTTTTTACAAGGAAATAACTGACATGGGACAGTGTGTTTTCCAACATTGCAAATAATGTGAGCATTTTTTTTGTTGCAATCAGATGAAGATAGTGAAATGAAATTTTTACCCTACCAAAGGGTTATTCCAAAATTTAAAGGTGGACTTCATTACATTCTTGGTGTGTAGGAAAAAAAACTTTTCACAAGGAAATAACATACAAGGGACAATGTGTTTTCCAACACTGCAAATAATGTGAGAATTGTTTTGTTGCAATCAGATGAAGATAGTGAAATTCTATTTTTATTCTTACAAATAGCTTGTAACACCATTATTCATTTGAAATTATCCATGATGAGAAAAATCATTATCCACATATATACATACACAACATTTATTGCTATACTCTATTGAATACCATGTATGCAATTAGTCTATTCAATACTATTGATTGCTATATTAAAAATTGTTGAGCTCAAACAATTTAAATGTCAACTCTTTTCTTTCATTTATAAGAAAGCTACCATAGACAATAAGACTTTAGGTGGCATCACCTACCAGTATATGTGATATTAAAATAAATTGAGTTATTATATCTACCTTCCCATCCTCCACATTACTCTATGCTTCATTCACACCCTCCTCATTTGTAGGGTCAACCTCTACAAACTCTTCCTCTTCATCATGGACTACAACATGAGCGTGATCGTATCCTTGATTCTTGACCTAAATCGAAGGAGTGATATACTATCAAAATCAACATATTTGTAACATAAATGAAATTTTCTAAATGAAATTGTAAAGAATTCTAAATGACGCATTGGAAGGAAAGAGTAATTGGGATTTCATAATCAATTACCAAACACATCACTACCTCAACATTCAACATTCTCCTAAAATGAGGGGACCTCCCTTGTATAGCCTTTCCGACCTCCTAGTTAAAACATTCCCACTTTCCAATCAACATCATATTTATTTGTGAGAGATTAAAATTAAACATTTGAATGCATATTTTAATTAGCATATACATCTATTGAACGAGACCATCCCGAAGGAGATGCACCACTACACACCCTGTTAGGTGTGCCAGGAACCTCATCAACATTTGTCACTATGTAAAGCACTTTCCCTTTTAAAGTAAGCATCTGTGGTTGGATGTAATATGTAAAAAATTTGCAAGTGTTACAAACAATTAAAGTTCCAAAATTATTGCACCATCCGCTGTAAGCAAGCATATATTTTTTCAATCATAAGAATTTTTTTTTTAAGGTGGAATTCATTACATTATTGGTGCCTAGGAAACAAAAACATATCATAAGGAAATAACTAACAAGGGACAGTGTGTTTTCCAACACTGTAAATAATGTGAGCATTTCTTTTGTTGTAATCATATGAAGATAATGAAATGACATTTTTATTGTTACAAATAGCATTTAACACCATTATTCATTTGAAAGTATCCATGATGAGAAAAATATTTTCCCACATATATACATACACAACATTTATTGCTATACTCTATTGAATACCATGTATGCAATTAGTCTATTCAATACCATTGATTGCTATATTAAAAATTGTTGAGCTCAAACAATTTAAATGACAACCTTTTTCTTTCATTTAAAAGCAAGCTACCATAAACAATAAGACTTCAGGTGGCATTGCCTACTATCATATTTTATATTAACATAAATTTAATGCACATAATATACACATAGCCAAACGATGCATCTGTGGTTGGTTGTAATATGTAAAAAAATTGTAAGTGTTATGGATAGTTAAAGTTCCAATTTTTTTTGCACCATCTGCTGCAAGAAAGCATATATTTTTTCAATCATAAGAGGAATTTGAAACAATTTTCAGTCTCCCTAAGACTTGTAATAAATTTTGACGGTGCCTTTCATTACATTCTTTCTATTTAAATAATTTTTTTTTGAATACATTCATACTTTCAATATAATTGCCGATGGGGGATACATAAAAGTATCCAAAATAACCTAAGGCGTGACCAACCAATTGGGTTTTTACTGTGTAAGTAACCAAAACATTTTCATTACATTCATAGTATGTATGTGTAATTGCAGGTTCAAAAACACTGGGTGTTATGAAAGAACTCTCAAACCTTCAGCTTTCAACGTGCAAAATGAAAGAACTCATAACAGAGAGTGTTTTTCAATAATAATACTTGTTACAATTTAAAATACATTTCTTAGTCACATAAGCCTTCCCGCTTGTGGTGCATGGATAAATTATTGTGTAAGGAAAAAAATGTAAGCATAATTCGAAGCGACAAGAAAAATAAGGGATTTTATTTGGCTTTAGTGTGTAGAGAGGGTTTTACAACATTGTATGGGTTGGAGGTTTCATAAATCATGCACTCAACTCCCACTATGTTTTCCAACCTCCAATCATACAAAGTGTTAATGTTTGTTGGAAAATATTGGGTGTTTATAAAATGGTGCCTTTCATTACATTCCTACTATCTAATTAACAAAATATTTTCAATACATTCATACTATTTTGTAAAATTCTAGGTTGCAAAGCATTGGTTTTAGGAAACTTGCAACCCACATAATGTTTTCAAACCCTTTACAAGTAACAACCCAATTGGTTACTCACCCCTCACCTCATTTTGGTATGTTTTGTGATTGTCTTGAGAACCTTTTGTGAAATAGATAGTAAGAATGTAATGAAATTGTAAAACACTGGGTGTTAAGAAACTTGCAACCCACACAGTGTTGTAAAAACTCTAGACATAACAACCCAATTGGTTAGTCGGGAAAAATGAGATGACATCACTGTTATCTCCTCGCTTCCTTCACTGTGATGTTTGCTCTCATCTATCAGTTTCTTATTTTATCATCCATCTTGGTAGGCCCCACACTACACCGTCCCATCATGTTATGTATGTTTCTATATATGTTTTTATGCATTTTTGTATGTACATAGGTGTGTTTTTTTGGGAGATTAGCTGCATGAGGGAGTAGCTAATATCTCAACAAAATGCACCTATGTATGTAAAATTATAGCATAACTCCCCATCTCCCATCCCACACACTAGAAAAAACACATCACTATGTCGTCCCATCATGTTATGTATGTTTTTATGCATTTTTTTATGTACATAGGTGTATTTTTTTGAGAGATTAGTTGCATCTGTAGAGGATTTTACAACATTGTGTGTGTTGGAGCTTTCATAAATCATGCACTCACCTCCCATTGTGTTCTCCAACCTACAATCATACAGAGTGTTAATGGTTGTTGGAAAACATTGGGTGTTTATAAAACAGTGCCTTTCATTGCATTCCTATGGTTTAAATAACAAAAGATTTTCAAGGCACTCATACTGTTCTGTAAAATTCTAGGTTGTAAAACACTGGTTTTGAAACAACCCCAGTGTTCTACTCAATAAATTTCTAATGTTTTCACCTCAAGTGAATAAATTGTGATGCCAAATCATAACAATGAAAATTTATTTCCATAATGTAAGTTACATGCACATTTGAATAACACTATTTCTAAATTTCCATTGCATTCCATTGTAATTTTACAAATATTTCCATAACATAGATGTCATATTGAATGAAATCAAGTATACCATTCATGATTACATCCTTTCACATAAATGGGAACATGATACATATGTATCTCCTTTGAGCTTCATCTGGAAATAGATATACAAATTGGTCTTCATGTCTCCACATCGACGCATACATTTTGAATGTCCTTGCTTGCTGGTGAAAACACTCTAGTTTTCCATGATACTGGCGCAAACACCCGCAAACCTCGACTGCTGAATGATGAGGATAAGCATCACTCAAGTGCTTTTCTACCAACTGTGAACTCAAATGTGGTCCCCCGCACATCTATCACACATGACAAGATGGCCCTACCCTTCGATGAAGATATTGGTTGGAAAACCTCATAACAAATACCTATATGAGCTTAGTGTTGTGTCCTACAAACTTGAACCTAATCATATGGTAGCTACACCTACAAGTATGAAAATATTGAACTAGAATGCATATAAGGAACACAATGAACTGATAGTTTAAACAGTGGCTACTTACACTACTTTTGCCAAAGTATTCTCACTCAGTACTTCAAGTGATAGTCCTCACATTCACATACACTACTATGACTCGGTTTGGATTATGACCATTCATATACTATGCCTAGGTAATTTTCTCCCATAGGGAATCTTTAACCTAAAAAATAACCTATTCTCCTTTTCCCAAAACACAATGGTTTCTCTACCAATTTAAGCCTAAGCACTAGTTACCCCTTCAATGGATATTCCTATCCCAGGTATAACATATGAGCTTATCTTTGCATACACAAGCTATTCTCTTCAAAAGACAATCTAGTCCCAAATATAACTTTATTATCTAGAGTATATCTACATAAGCCTTATCTAATCATAGATTAAAGATTCATAAATAACTGAATCAATTCAATAATATCACATAAATAAGTGGTTCTTGTCAAGAGTATAACCTTATCAATGAATGACCTCAATTGAGGAATAATCATAACAATAGATAAATCCATTCGAGAGTATAATCTCCTTAATTAAAATGGTTTAAGGAATGAGTCTACTCTTGTCAATACTATAACTTTGTATTTAAGAGTGCAATGATGCTAATCAAGTAGCAACTCTAACTCACTAAGTTTCAATACACTTCTCAACCCAAATAGGTTACTCCCAACCTAGGGTTTTATCTAGTAGCAAGGTATGATCAAGTGATCATATATGTACCGATAACAATGACTCATCCTATCATTTCTTCCAAACTGTTGATGTACAACTAAACCTTATCATTCCTAAGGTTTCCTAACATCAAAGCCGATAGTGTCAAGTCACTTCATGACATTGATATGTATCACGTTATGAATAGCCCTTAATCTATTCTTGTTTAATCATATCTAGTATATTTATACTTATGAAATATAGTCCCTCCTATTATGGAGTAATTACAAGCACTTTCATAAACAACATAAATAGCTTCTATTTTCATTCCAAAGTAAATGTTATAATTCCCTAATGCAAGTAATCTCAATAGATCAAATAAAGAACTCAAGAATCAATCTTTCATAAACAAAGAAAAATAAAGGAAGATTTATCCTCATGTCTGTAATATGCTTATCCAATTGAATGATTGATGCTCATCCTTCTACAACAACTTCCTAGCTTCACTTTATCAACCCATGACAAGACTCTAACTCAAAATAATGTAATATTCTCAAAAATAATTCTCAGCTCTCACAGAATAATGCAACAAAGTAAAATAGTAGAATAAGTTTGCAAAATGAGAAGTGTGTCCCAAATGAGAGCTTTGCCTCTCAATTTATTTAACAAAAAGAAGATTTCACAGCCTACAGAAAAGGCATGTAAACTGGCAGCTTAATCCATGCAGTCAACTCACTCCACTTAGCTCAAAAGGTGGCAGCAATAAAAGAGTTTACTCAACACAAGAAGCTACAAGTCGACCTCTATGTTTTGATAGTAGTAAGAGACTATTTCAATCTACACATGATCACATAGTGATAATCGAATTGTTTCCTAAATGGAATTCTACAACATTTAGAACTTCTTAAATCTAGCACCAAGTATGAAAAATACTCTCCTATTTTTTTCATGGATTTACTCATTGAAACAGTCTACATTCAATATGAAACACACACACAAGGTCGACTAAGTCTATTCTTAGCAGAAAATAGAGGAATGAAGAGTCATTTAGGTGCATAAATATGTTTTGAACAATTCCTTGCCTTGTTGTTTATCACTTCCTATTCTCATGCATTTCACTTTACTTTCCATCGCTTCATGGTAAGGCATCCAAAAGTAATTTTCTATTTACTAAGTCAAATATTCTATCTCCTAGCATCGACTATGGTATATTGACTTAATTGTTGCGCAATACCTTGCTATTGAATAGACCTTCATAGTTGTATATTACTTTGCACAAACCAGCCTTGGATACTCAACATTTGTGCTACCATATAAATCACTATATCTTAACGATATAAGTGATGGAATATGGCTTGTAAGTGTTGTCATTGATGGCAACCTAAGTCATGCATCCGATCTACAATATAGTTTTGGTTTACACTGACATAACAGGGTGAAGAACAGTGCATCCAATTATAGGCATAAAAGTTTATCTGAATACTTCACCAGACTATTATTTTGGGTCATGGATCTTTGAAGAAGGTTTTTTGATGTTTGTTGATGCTTATTTGTGAAGTATACTGATACACAGTCACTGGTACATGATCTAGGAGATCTGGTGCACTAAGTTGCTGACTATCTATGTTAGAAGGCCGACCTAGCGAATATAGTAATCGTGGATGTATAAGGAGTAATTAATCAAATTTTTTCATGCTCTATTATGTTTTTTTAGGTCCCCTCTTTGTCTTAACTAACTTTGGAGGATGCACATAAAGAATTAGTGATGGATCTGGCCGACATTTGAGAAGAACTAAATGTTTTATGAAGCCGGAATAAGAATGATCAAATCCTTGATAACACATATATATGAGATCAATTTTATCATTTTGTGTGTGTCATATGTGGAGAAGTATGTGAAGATAGTGAATGAAAATATGGTGTGAAATTCAGCAGAGTAATAATGCAAATTTGCCCATGTGTGATGCGAAGAGTAGAAAAGAGCAAAGTAGGGCAAAGCAAAGTGCAAAGTCAGAAAGCAGATCCAAAATCTAATCTATGAGCTTCACCGGAACTGTAACCTGGAATGAATAGATGCTACTATCTCAGTTCATCCTTCATATGGTGTTAATCTAAACTTTTGTAAGGTAGTGAGCCTTCCCTTTTGAGCAGTGAGCTCTAGGTAGTGTGCCTGAATGCAAGTGCATTACCTTTTGTAAAAAAATATTTGAGTACTCAAATTGTGGATTAACCTACACCGTGGTTTTTCCCCTAATAGGGTTTCCACACAAAAATATGTGTCATGGTGTTATGAATGTTTCTTTTGAATGCTTGCATCTTTCTTTTAATGTAATGATAGAAAGGTTGAGTTTCAGATTAATTAAGTTAAGATTTGTTGAACACTGATTCACCCCCCTCTCAGTGTTCTCTTGAGTCCAACAATTAGTATCAGAGCTTCTGGTTCCTTTGAAGAAGTTTAGCACCTTGAGGTGAATCTTGGAATGTAATGGACTCTGGTAGTCTTCAACATCATCTTTTGGTGGCACTTGATGACCTTGATCAGTCTAAAGAAGAAGTACAAGAATTGAAAGAAAATTTTAGGGATACTAAGAAATTCATTCAGTCATTGAAGGATCAGATTGTCAAATCCAGGGAGAAAAGGAAGAATCTTTGTGATCAGATCAAGCAACAAGAGAGTGAAAACATGGATGATGCTCACCTGAATTAGACCTTGAAGGAAATAACTAAAGAATGTGAAAATCCTGCTAGAGAAAATGCTACCCTAAAGCATGAGATGGAATCTATGGTGATGAAGCTGACTAAAGAGATTGAAGAAAGAAAGAAGAATGAAAAGAATCTAGCTCATTCCTTAAAGGAGAAATATGATGAACGTAGAAGAATAAATGAAGAATTCACTCAGTTGGAAAGTGAATTGCAACAATCCAGAAACAATGAAGAAGAACTTGGTAAATAGATTGTTATCCTTAGAAATGAACTTTCTACTGCAAATGAGTACAAAGAAAAGTTTAAGATCAGTTCAGTGAAGCTTGATGAGATGACTCAAGGACAAAAGAGTGGAAATGATAAGAGAGGTCTTGGATATGAAAAAGGAGAAAGTTCCAAACCTAGAAAGAAGAATTTCAAACAAAGAAATCTGATGAACAAAGTTGGAAGGTATCCGATAAGACAACCTAATGCTCAAAAATTTAATGGATACTGTTTTACTTACAATAAATTTGGCCATATGGATACTCAGTGTAGAAGTAGTATGAAATCAAGAGATTCATCATTTTTTGGTCAGTGTTTCAAATGCAAGAAGTTTGGTCATAAATCAAATGAATGCATAAATATGTCAAGCTACTCTATCAATAGAAATAATGTTGAATGTTACACATGTGGGAGATTTGGACATATTGCTAATCAATGTAGATCAAGAAGAAAGCAATGGAATGATTGGTTTGGACAAGGAAGCACTGTGTGCTACAATTGCAAAAAATATGGTCACATTGCAAGATTCTGTAGAAACAAAACTGTGGATAGAATAGTTCCGATATACAGAGGCATAAATATACAGGGAAATGACAAAGGAAAAGGAAAAGTGACTATAGATGAGATAAGAGATGAGATGAAGAAGACATGGGTAATGAAGAATTATTTTGATGCTGGAAATGATTCTACACCGAAAATTGCTTCCGGTAATTCTTCCGGTAATTGATTTCAGGCCACTGGCCTAGGGGGATTTTTTAAAGAAAATATTTCATCCCCTATCTATGGATGCTACCAGAATGTGAAGAATAGTAAAAAAGGGGTATTTATGATGTGCAGAGCTTTTGGAGAACTTTCACAAGGAAATTCAGAGAATTCATAGGTCCGCACGAGAATTTTTCTCTCGTTGTCTGAGAAAATAGAGCACCCAAAAAACTTAGGGAAAATACATTTATTGCACGTGTGCGAACTATAAAAGTCAAGTTGGAATCATCATTTGTCACTTTGCATCGAAGAAGAGAAGAAAGAGAGCACTCGCTAGAAGAATTTCGAAGTAGAGAAACTGATTCACCGTCGAAACTCAAAATCTATAAGGTATTTCAATTGTCTTTAGAATTTTCATATAATTTGGTGTGCAGTTGTTAAACCTAAGTGCGAAAGGAAAATGGAACAAATCAAGAGGACAATCATTTTGGATGAATACAACAGTGGAAAAATTAGGTCCACGAGGAATTTTCTATTACCCAACGAATTAAAGCAATTGAGTGAAGCCAAACACAGAAATTTGGATATTTGGAATAAGTTTTCATACTTTGAGGATGCATAATTTGTCAAATTCATCTTGAGAAGATTACATGATGATACTTTAACTTTCGACAAACCCTACATCATTTCAAAGGAGGTAATTGAGAATTTGACTGGATGATGTAAAATTGGAGATGTACCAAGGAAGAAATCCATCTGAAACAAGGAAGTTGAAACCCTAATCGAAATAATCAGAGATCAGAGGGCGCTGATAATTGCGACAATCAAGAATCCTGTTACAAAATACATTGCGCATGGAATTTCATATAAAGTCTTTTTCAGAAACTGAGGAGCAACCTCGGTTGGTGCAGTCTATATTTATCATAAGATGATAATTGAAGGTCAGGACTTTGACCTGTGTGGGTTGATAAAGGATCGAGTAATGGAGAATGTGCAATTGAAAAAAGGAACAGGCTACCCTTTTAGGTTTGGTAATTTGATCATATGCTTAGTAATGCATTTTCTGAATTGCTTACCAAAGATCGACAATGTGGTGTGGAAAACAAATGAACCGGTTTGTAGGAAAATATACTCATATTCTAGGAGCTTGGCTAATTGGGATCTAGAATTTGAAAATCTTTAAGAATGTGCTTGGAAAGTGTGGTTCAATCAATATTTCCCCTACGGTAAGAACAATGGAAGTTGGTTCCTCTTTCGATGGCATGGATAAAAAGCAGAAAAGAGAAAAAGAAGTTGTTGAATATAGCCCTCCAGAATGCAAAGTTCCCAGAATTGAGGGAAAAGGTAAAGAAAAGGAGATTGGGGATATTCCAGACAAAGAATCTAATGAAGAAACTGTGGACCCACAGAAAAATGAATCAAAACCAGAAAAAGCTAGTGAGGAAGAAGATGATATGACAAAGGAAATACTACAACAACTTATTCAAGAAGGTGGAATGCAGAAGATCACTAGGTTATGGTCTGTTAGATCTTGAGTGTATTAAATGCTCATTTTGAGCATTGCAAGATCAAATTGGAAAGTTTGTAGAACATTCTACCTGAGAAATTGATTGAATGCAGTAAAGAATCAATGAACTCTGAAGATAAAGACAAAGAAGAAGGTGAAGTTATCTCTCACCTAAAGGAGCAGTTTAGAATATCACTTACCAAATTGAAGAAGAAAATGAATGAATTGATGCAATGCACAAATTCAACTAATAACATCTACAACTATTGCATCCATTGGCCACATGCAATTAGTAATTACAAAGAGAAATTGGAACATATTGAAATAGAGTTGAATGGTATTGGGAAAAGCTTTGACATATTGCAGGATCAGGATGACACCATCAGAAAAAGGATTCAGGAGTTATAGTCTGAACACACCAAAATTCAATTCACCAAGAACACACTTGCTAATACTTTTTGGAAGGTAAAGGATCTGACAGAATGCAGATTGGAGCAGATGGTGGAGATATTAAGGAAAGGTGAGAAACTGGAAGAAGCAATTACAATTCCATAATCTTTAACTGAAATTGTCAACAAAAATCCCAAGAATAATAGTTTGATCATTATCATTTGGATCACAATAGATGCTTGGAAGAAATTCCTTTCGGAAATGAAAAAAAATCATAAGATAATTTTCTAAAGTAGCAGTCAATTGTTTTCAATTTTTTGAAGCTTTGGTCTAAGGGGGAGAATTGTCAATATATAATTAGGAGTTTTGAAGATTTTTGAACACGTGTTTTTGTATTTTTGGCATATGGTTCCTATGATTTGTAATTGATGTCAAAGGGGGAGAGAATGCAATGAAAAATGCTTTATAAATCTTAGGAGGAGAGAATGCAATAAAGCTTGGCATCATACTTATAATGATTCTAACACTTAGTCATCTTTCACTAAGTGTTGCAATCAATGAAAAAGGGGGAGATTTTTGGCATATGGCTTGTAAGTGTTCTCATTGATGAAAAACTAAGTCATGCATCCGATCTATAGTATAGTTTTGGTTGACACCGATAGAACAGGGCATTCGGTTATAGGCATAAAAGTTGATCTAAATACTTCACCGAACTATTATTTTGGGTCGTGGATCTCCGAGGAAGGTTTGTTGATATGTTTTGATGCTAATTCATGAAGTATACTGATACCCAGTCATTGGTACGTGATCTAGGAGATCCGATGCACTAAGTTACTGACTATCTATGCTAGAAGGCCAACTTGGCGAATATAGTAATTGCAAATGTATAAATAGTAATTAATAAAATGTTTCCATGCTCTATTATGTTTGTTTAGGTCCTCTCTTTGTCTTAACTGACTTTGGAGGATGCACATAAAGAATTAGTGATGGATCTGGCCGACATTTGAGAGGAACTAAATGTTTTATGAAGTTGACATAAGAATGATCAAATCCTTGATAACGGATATATATATATATATGAGATCAATTTTATCATTTTGTGTGTGTCATATGTGGAGAAGTATTGAAGATAGAAAATGCGAATATGGTGTGAAATTCAACAGAGTATTAATGAGAATTTGTCCATGTGTGATGCGAAGAGAAAAAAAGAGCAGAGCAGGGCAGAGCAGGGCAGAGTTAGAAAGCAGATCCAAAATCTAATCTATGAGCTTCACCAGAACTGTAACCTGGCAGGAATAGATGCTACTATCTCAGTTCATCCTTTAGATGGTTTTAATATGAAATTTTGTAAGGAAGTGAGCCTTCCCTTTTGAGTAGTGAGCTCTAGGCAGTGTGCTTGAATGCAAGTGCATCCCCTTTTGTAAAAAAATATTTGAGTACTCAAATTGTGGATTAACCTCCACCATGGTTTTTCCCCTAATAGGGTTTCCATGCAAAAATCTGTGTGTCATGGTGTTATGAATGTTTCCTTTGAATGCTTGCATCTTTCTTTTAATGTAATGACAAAAAGGTTGAGTTTCAGATTAGTTAAGTTAAGATTTGTTGAACATTGATTCAACCCCCCCTCTCATTGTTCCCTTGAGTCCAACAATAAGCTATTCATGATATTAAATCTTGGTCACGCCCATCAACATTATTGCCTTATTTGAAAAGTTCATGTATGTTGGTTACAACATTATCTTCTCTCTAAACCATGTTTTGGAGGCATTGCTACCTCCTCTACCTTTATTTCAATTGACTAAGTCATGAAAAAATTTATGCATTATATCCACTAAATTCGGCCTAACATATATTCATTAATTAACCAATATGTATATAATTTATATATACATATATATATATACTTTGCTAAATAGTAAATATACAAATCAAGCACTATTTATGATGAGGGTGCAACCCGAGACACAAAAAATCACACAGAAAAACTAACAAATCTTATTATTTTCAAAGTATGAAATTCCTACATGCAGAGGATCTCAAATCCTCCAGTTTTGCAATACATGCAAATTACAGAAAGAAACTACAGAAATTCCCCTATTCGCAGCATGCGATCTTCTTTCCCCAAAAACTGCCTAAAAGAAACAGTAACTCGCCCATAAATAGCCCGTTTCTTTGTTTGGAGCCAAAAATGGGATTCAAATTATGCACCAACTTTCGGAAGCCCTAACTCAAGATCTAACCGTCAGATCTTCAATGATAATACCTTTTCGGAAAGCTCTCGCGAAGATCTCTTGCCGGAAAGTGGGGCCTAAAGGCTAACCACTTTCGTATTCCGCCAATTTTTCAGGCCCATCCGGAGCCTCTAAGTACCTCAAAATTAGCTCCGAAGATTTCATAAGGCAAAAAGCAGAAATTGAAACTTGAATAACTTTTGAACCGGAAATGCTCTTGATCTGATTCTTTCACCAAAGTGTTTATTATTATGTCCTGAAGCTTCCCTTAAATTTTTGTCTCCTCACGCCTTCAAATTCATACCTGCTAAAAATAGCAGTTGAGCAGAAAAAGCAGAAAAGCAGTTCTGAAAGTTGGGAATTCTTCTTCGACGAAAAGGGTATCCAGAAATGCAAAAACATCTACAAAAAAAATCTAAATGAAAGTAAATATATTTTTGGGTGATGTAGGATTGCCCTTACACCACTGGATGCTCCTGCATCAATTTAATATAATAATATATTATATATAATATATATATACACACTCCTATTTATAAGCATTAATGCTCATGTGTGTATATGTATATATATCCAGACACATATATATTCATATCATTCAAAGCAATAAAGCAATAATCCATTCGATAATGGAATGTTCATGACTAAATGATATATTCATAATAATACCATATTCCAAATGATACTTAGATATATACATCTTACGCTATATCATGCACTATACGTTTATAATAATTGATCTTCATTTATTAAATGAACCAACTAATATATAAAATCACACTATATATTATATATATGTAGTACCTATATATACACATAATATACACCTCAATATAAGCATTAATGCTTATGTGTAAATATGTATATGTATATATATTCGTACACTTACATATATATAAATTTCATAGCAGCACGATGATCAAATAGTCCATTCGATACTCAAATGACTATGACCATATGATTATGTTCTCATATAACATTATATTAAAATCTATACACATATATGCATAATTACACGTGTTGACATACTTGTATGGACATCCCGTTATGTCTGACATACACATATATCGACATGTGCATATATATGCATATAGGCATATATCTCAAACACTCATTCAACCTTACAATCAAGCACATACATAATTTCCATCATGTTGATAGGGAATAGACGTGTGGTATGTATATACTTATACACATACATGTCATATTATCCCTATGATATCACCATACTCATAAGCAACCAGTTCATAATCATGCATAGGTACATCTACCTATGTACTCTCATGTGCATGATCCTCCATGTGTATGATCCATCATTGACATGCATATGCATACACATATACATTCAACATGTATTCCACTCATCAATCAAGCATAGTAATATAAGGAAGGACTCATAAGTTCCAAACATATAAACATCATCCAAGAATGCATTCAACAATAATCACAACCATTACTAATGCAACAAATCATACTAAGGATGACTTACCATTTCCTAACACTATGTCTAGACTCAACCATTCTACTGTGAGTGTGTGTAAGTTCCGATAGGTTACGTTACTGGTTACCTGACCAATATCTTCTCCTGAGTGATACTTCCCCTTCACCTAGAGGATTGAACCTGTCCCTGTAACCAGCTCAACACATTTGAAATGGTAGTTAGATGTTCACAATAAATCTATATGCATCATAAACTTTAGCATATTTATATAGCAATCAATGTAAACATATTTAGTCTTTCAAAGCCATATCAAGCATTTATCAATACTTTCACATAATATCTATTTCAATATTCCATTAATTAGCAAGCATTTCAAATTCATGATTGCATTTATCAACCTATTTACCCATGAAGGTAAAAGTAAATCAGTAATAACAAAATGGGGTGTAACAAATTTTTCAAAATATGCAACCCACATAATGTTCTATAACCCTTTAGAAGTAACAACCCAATTAGTTACAAACCCCTCACCTCAATTCCATTGGTTTTTCATCTCCCCCACCTGCAACTTCGCCCCCTACTCTCCAACCTTTCACTTTCAACCTGTAGAATGAGAAAACCCACAACGCATAGTGTTTTCCAATAATAGTACTTATTATAATTTAAATCATCTCACCTTCGCCCACACGGTGAATGGATAGCTTCTCGCACAAGGCAGAAAACATCGACGTTATTCAAAGCAACGTGAAAAATGACCTGACGAGACCATTAGGGGAGAAGCTAATATCTCAACAAAAATCACCTATGTATGTAACATTATAACGTAACACCCCCTCCCCCTTCCCACATGTTAGACAAAACACATCGATGGAAAGAATTGATGAGAAAATAGACCTGACGACACTATTAGGGGCTCCCTTCTGTCACCATAATGTTTGCTCTCATCTACCGATTTGTCACTTTTATCCCCTGTCTGGTGGGCTCTACACTACGTCATCCCATCATGTTATGTATGTTTCTATGTATGTTTTTATGTATGGTTTTATGTGTGTTTTGTATGTTACATGCCTATGCACGGTGCATTTTTTCAGGAGAATAGTTGTGTCTGTTGAGGAGAGCATAAAAACACAATGTGTTTTGAAGCCTCCCTTTACTTATACCCAAGCTTTGTCGTGAAATGCAAATATACAAACATATAGATGGGGTTGAACTATTTTGTCAAAGAGAACATTTCTCATTAAAGGCACAGACTCTATCAACCATCAATACATAGTGTACTTCATAGTACACACTTCACAGTGTAGGGAGAGCATGGGCAACAAAGAATACTCATATTTGTAAAGAGGCTTCTACATTGCAAAACACATTGTGTTTATTGAACAATAATTCCAATACAAAACATTTGGGAAGCCTAATTGTCATTTGTGTGTTATTATGGTCTAGCCTGGACATTTTGTATAGTATATTATATTGGCTAAAAATAATTTCAATAACAATGTTCCTTAATCACAACCTTATGAAACCCAACTATGCAAAGATGCTTCACAACTAAACAAAGGTACATAATTTAAATGGAGAAATACTATTAATGTAAAATGATATATATATATATATATATATATATATATATTTGCAAATATATTTGATCTAATTACCAAGGATCCAAAGGTTCCTATTCTATTTTGGGAGATAAATCATATAGATGTAATGATGGCGAAATCATCCTAAAATTAACACAAATCAATTATGAGGAGGATAATTAAAAGGATGCAATATCATCGTTCACTACTGTTTTAAGCATTTCCCACTTAACACTCACACTTCAAGGAGGAAACATCCTTCACATAAAATTTTGGGATATAATAGGCACACAATAATGCAACATTTATTTTATTTAATTTAAACTAGAAATTGTTTGTATTCGCCACAGTAAGCATCTCATCTACAAATAAATCATAACTTTTAAATGTAAAATAAATTTTGGAAATTTAACTATCCAGTACACTTGCAGTTCAAGCTATGATAGCTATAATCACTTGTATTTAATGCAAAAGCTTCACGTCTCCTAAAGCATCCTTCTCAATCCACCTGCCCTTGTTTTATTCAATTTTGTTTCCTCAAATATATAAACCACCTGGAAGGAAGACAAGTGTTAGCAATAGATTAAATTGGAAAATTAAAGACATTTGGTGCTACAAAGAATTAATTTTATTCCAAATTTCACCAATATAAGATTATGTCATGGTGACTACAACATGCCAGCTTGTACAAATAATTAACAAACATATTAAATTGTACAATGGGAATTTAATTTCTAATTTAACCTATCACTAACACTAGTAATATATATCAACAATTATATCTTCCATTTTTCTATTCTACTGGAACTGTGAAGCACTAAACGTTCATTCGGATATATGAAAAACTTATCTCCTGGCATATGATAGAGGTCATAAATTGCAATAATCATAAGGGAAAAGAAGACAGACAAGAAGGATACCACATACAACTATAAAACTTTTGTTTATATCCATGTCTCTCAATGAACACCTAAATGATGTATCAGTATCGTAACCATTGTTCAATGATATTGTAAATTGAACCATTACTTGTACAGATGACTAAAAAAATATAGATTATTACAAGAAACATTGGTTGCTAATCATAGTGTGCATTAGTTATGCAAGAATAAAGGTTAACAGGTCGACAAAAACCTTGGTGATCACCTTGATTGACCAAAAAATAGTAGTTAATCTCTCGAAAAAAATGCACCTATGTAATGCAAAAACGCATAAAAACATACATAACATGAAAAGAAGGCAATATGAGATGTCAATGCAGAAAAGAGAATTAGTTGGGTGGAGACATGAGACTCCTATGTGAAAAGGTAGAATTTTTTTGTAAACTTATTAAAAAAAAAAACATTTGCATTCTCTAATCAGAAAGACACTCTCAAAGCTGAGAATAGTATTTGGGTTGCAGGCTTCATAACACATAGTGTTTTCCAACATGCAATTATATATAAAAATCATGCTTCTAATGAAAACCTTTAAGTTTGTAGACAATAAGAATGTAGTGAAGTTCATTCACTTTCACAATTTATAGCAACTTACACTAAAAAATTGCATTTCAATTTCCTCATATGATTTAAAAATAAATGCATAATATAATTGCAGGTTGGAAAAACACAATGTGGTTTTCCATTTATTTCATTATGTATGTTCAAAGCTACATGGTGGAGAGCACGAGGAGGAATGCCTTGAAAATATTTTGTTAATTAAACAGTAGGAATGTAATGAAAGACACCATTTTATAAACACCCAGTGTTTTCCAACAACCATTAACACTCTGTATGATTGTAGGTTGGAAAACACAATGGGAGGTGAATACGTGATTTATGAAACCTCCAACCCACAAAATGTTGTAAAACCCTCTACGGACACAACTAATCTCCCAAAAAAATCCACCTATGTACATACAAAAATACATAAAAACACATAATAAAACATTTTTTCAACATCTTAATATGGACAAACCAAAAAGAGTTTGGAGGACAAGAAAAATGATGATTATTTTTAAAGATGATATTAAAAAATTGTGTGCTTTTTAAATTTTGACATGTAATCTTTGCAATCATTCAAGGGTCAAATCAAGTTAGAGACTCAAAATAAGGGTCACATATATTTAAAAACATTTCCAAGGAATTGTTAGCATTGTATAGGTGAGGGGTCTTGAAGTACTTATTTTTGGTGCATAAAAGGTGTTTTGACAATATGAATCATAACATACATACACATGTAATTTTACAATCTTACATTTAAAAAAAAAAATTGGTATCAAAATAGGTGTGCTATAATTTCAAACAACAAGAATGTAAAAGGCACTCAAAGCTTTAAAGGAATAGGGATACTTTCAGGTTTCATTAAATAAATAATGTTCACATCTTCCCATAGTGATTCAAACTTGAAGGAATATTATTTCATTGTTGCTAAGAGAGATATCTAAGAAATCGAAGAAATTTTAAATTACTCAAAGGTGGATATATTAAGTCTCAAAAAAAATTCAGAAACATAGATTGGTACATATGAAAGTACCTAACATTTAAAGATCATAAAGGACTATGTAGATATTATCAAGAGGTTCATTGAATTTAGAAAATAAGCTTAACAATCTAACAATTTCCAACAAAAAAATGAAAAATATTAACAAATTGCTGCAAGATACTTGTATCCATTTGATTAGACCTCCATAAGACTAAGCAAGAATGTTAGTTGTAGTTGCTACCTATAGCTTATTTTTGATATTTTTATTTTAGTTTTTAATGTATGTTAAAATTTCTTAGTAGATTATAGGACAAATATCGATCATCCATGTTAGATTTAAGCATTGTCCTCATGTTATAATAAGACTTATCTTCCTATGTTTTAGCATATGACTTATAATATTATAGTTAATATAATAATAATAATTAATATGGTTAGTGTATTCATTGATGTTTATTTTTGTTTAGTGGTTAGTAGAGTGTTGTTAGCATTTTTATCAAATTTAATATAACAAATATTTTTTAAATTATTTCTCAATTACTTATGCAGTGTTTCAAAGTATTTGAAAATATCTAAAATACACATTTGATATTCTTTTATTATGTTTAGTTGTTATTACATACAAGAATTGGGATACAAAACCTTTTAATCAAATAAATCTGTTGTTTTGTTTAAAATAACAAATACATTTCAAGCTTTATAATACTAACTCAATTCCTAAAGGGTGAACACAAAAAAAAATGTCCAATATATCTAGACTCTAATTCAAATATAACTACTATAAATTTTACTTTATAACCTTCTCAAAATTCCTTGTCCATAATAAATTCCCCACTTAAAAACGGGTTGAAAGATAAATTTAGTTAATTAGTGAGGCAATGGATGAGACTTTCTTTGAGGCTAGTGATAGCTCCTATTTTCTACATGTATCGTGTCATGTTATGTATAATCTTCACTATATCTAAAATCGGTTGGTTTCCTTTCCATCTTGGAATAGGTTTCCAAACAATGAAAGGGTACCACTTGAGACCTATCCACTAGATTAATTTTTCCATCATGTCCCTTATATATTGTCTTTCCCTTGTAATAGCTAGCTAAATTTTTGAATAACCTAAGGGCTATTTTCTATTCAATTCAAGTATGAGCTCATCTCATCAATCCTTACAATGATCTCTTCTATTTTGGGTATGCAGTATCATTTCTTTAGCCACCTCAACCACTTTATTCTTGGTTTCCTACATCATCTCCATGGTTTCTACATTATTTGTAAATCCACACTAGTTATACAACAATTCCCTCACTAAATTATATTTCTCTCTTATTTTAATCTCTACACATCTCTCCATGTTTTCATACCTCTTATTATCCAACCCTCTTTCTATTTTTCCTTCGAAAAAGGAGAAAAAATATCTAAGATGAACATCTCCTGCATACCAATTGGGATTCCAATCTTTATCATAAGCTAAACCAAAATTATGTAAATATAACTTGCATAATAGATTATTTTGTATCTCATATTCACTTCCTAAATAAAATTCACATAATTATATTAGTGCAACTAGGTTTTTTGATGATCCTTCAATCACCATTTATAGTTGTAACATGTAAAACCATTCAGGTATCCATAGTGCACCCACTCATGAAGGGGTTATATACTATAACATTTTAGTGGCAAATATTGAAATTATTTGAACTATCTTTCAAAACCTCATTTTCTTGATTCAAATTTTCATGACCGATTTTCTTCATTCTTAACTACTATATTTTTTTTTATTTTGATGGGTATATATAATGAACCATTTTTTTTTAATTTCTCCAATTTTCTCTCATGTTCATTTACAAGAGTTGATCTTTTATTTGTAGTACAATTCCTTCTAATTTTGTAGCTTTAATTTTTAGTGTCATTATCTCCTCTTCTCGTTTCTTGATCAAATCATGGGTTTTCTCTAACTCCATTAGACCTATAGTATATTTATTAGCCCCTAGTATAGGCCCATCCTCTTTCAATATTTTCAGCAACAAGATCCATAAGTTCTCCACATTTTTCCATAAATGTCTTTGCTAAATATATCTCTAATTTAGGTTCTCTACAATAGAGTTTTCTACTATAGGCATTTCTACTTCAAGGTTCTCCATTATAGAATCTCTAGCTACAACTATTTTTATTTTTTTAGTTCTCCATGACACCTTTTTCTCTAAAATCTCAAACTCAAAATCAAATTAATTGTGTTTCTCCAATCATCTAGATTGTTTACTAGTCATGGCTATTAAATCCTTAAGTCTTGTATATGGCCTTACATGCCACTTTGAAGAAGGATATTTTACCTATGATTTATTCTCAAATTTAAAATTTTCACCTTCTTCACTTTCTACTATCTCCTAGTGCAATTGTATAAGGCCCTACTTTATCTCCTAGAGAAATACCCATAAGAAGCATATTATTTATTTTTATACTTGCATCATGGTTGGAGGCACACTTATCTTCTTCTACAACATCTACTTGTTGTGTGGTAGGTGTTGCAAGGAACACTTCCCAAGTTAATTGGGTTTACCTCAATTTCAAGCCTTGTGTTACCAACTTAACTAGCCAATGATGATCCAAGTATTTGATTTTTCCATTTTGTACATATAGATATATTTTCCTCCAGGATTTGAATAAAATGTGGAATATTCATGATTCTTTGTTGTTTCAAATGTACCATTAAATGAAGATAATAACTATAAATATGTGTACCTTCCCTTGAAACTCGTACACTAGGTGAGAGCATATTCCACTTCCAACCATAGCTTTGGTTGAGATGTCTACAAGATGACTTGACTATGTCAATTGGGTTGACTCTCCAAAGTTCAAAAAATTATTATGAATTCTTGTAAAATATGGTCTAAATATTGGAAAATATTGCTCCCCAATGTTAGGAAATATTCTGGTTGTTGTGATAAAATCCACACAAAAAGTAAATTAAAATCCTCTCATCACAATTTTAACCTCCTAGAATCCCATGCTAAAATTGAGGACCACTTGGTTATCAAATCCTTGTAATTACTTGAAAATATTTTTTAAATTTATCATCTTAAAATATGATAAATTTCTAATTTTTCCATTAGTTAGCCAACGCCCTTCAACTCTCTTGATTATGTCCACAAATCATTGTGTACAAACTCTTAGCCCTTTGCAATGCTACCCTATGATGTGTTTCCACACCCTAGTACTACTTTTAATTCCTATCACAATAAGTGACATGTCTAATTATTATTGTATGGGTATTATTAATTTCTATCACAAGTATTGACATGTCTAATTTGTTCTAGGATATCAAATTTATTTATATTGAGATTGGGCAATTGTAAGGATTAGATTTTGATGTATTTTGATGTATTTGGATGTTTTTGAGATTTTGATGTGTTTGGATGTTTTTGAGATTTTGCTGTATTTGGATATTTTTTAGATTTTGATGTTTATCTGAATGTTTTTGAGATTTTGACATGTTTGGATGTTTTTGAGATTTTGATATATTTGGATGTTTTTTTATGTTTTTGAGATTTTGATGTTAAATACTATCATGCCCAAAATTTTACACCAAAATACAATTAAGGATAAGACACAATTTTTAAATTTTGACCACAAACACTTGCATAGTTCACAAAAGGTTGCTTCCTATACATGCACTTCATGAAAGCATAATGTAGCATTTGACCAATCAATTATAAGAACTTGGTCAGGTAAACAATTGGTGTGACAATCATGGTCAGGTTCAAGTGGAGACATGGAATCCACATCATTGAGATAGACCTAATTAGTTCAACTAACTAATTAATAATATTAAACATAATTCAAGTCACATGTTAAACAATAATATATATATATATATATATATCAGTAGTAATCTCAAGGTAATAATAAAAGAACAAGACCTAGGTTCCAAACCTATTCCTTAGGGGCTTGTCACTAACATCCTTGCCTACGTATTATGCAAAGGCTCCATAGTTCGACAACTTGAGTTCACTCCAACTAATATTTGATTGACCAATAAATACACATTTCACCGAGGTTTAAATCACAACAACTCACAACGGTATGGTAAATACATAAAATGATCAACAAAGATTAATCTATAAGGGATTCTCTTTTTACTACAAAGAATAATGGTTAATCAATCCCAATTGTAATGCTACTCAAGGAACACTTGGCAAAATAGATAACCAGGTATGATCTAGGATGATGGTGACCATATCTTATCTTAAACAGATGATTATAATTGTAGTTGAGATTTCAATCTAGACAATACAAAGGTCACCATATAACATTAATAAGACTACGGGGTGAAAGGTTAATAAGGAAATTCACATATTGAATATTTCTAGACAATTCAACCATCATAAACTTGGTTGACTAACACGAAGGGTATAACCCTTAGGTTCAAAGATGACTACCACAAACACACTCATAACCCAATAACATTGTCATATGCTAAACTCATTTTTCTACTCCAATTCATCCTATGCCTCTATTCTTTTATTTATAACTATATGAGTGGGTATGCAACCCTTTCTAGGGTCCTTTTTCCCCATAATTTCACAGTCAATTTACACCCACTTCAGTGAAGTTGGGGATCAAAAAACTAATTAAGGATAATTGTGTATGACATAAGAATGTACTATAGAGATCTTGGTCATAATATCTTATATTCCCTTTATCATACATTTGTTGATCTATATGTGGTTGGAAGATATTCAAGGGAATCTTGCAATATAACAAGAAGAATAACCCTTAGCTTAAGAAGTGAAACTCCAAGGAGAGTATATGTCTTTTATCATTAAGGAGGTAATCCTATTTAGCTTTACCTCCTAATAGAGGAGAACTCTACTTTCTATAAGGTAAAATTTAGTCACCTATTTTCAAGTGATAATCATTGTACGATTATAATAATTTAGCACAATGCCATCACACTGTTAATGTCCAGAAAGTACAAGGGGACTAACATATAAATTCACCATAACATCAAATGGTAACATGATTCTATGCAAGCAATTAATATGTCACAATCCAATTGAGGGTGCTAAATTCCTACCAATGCCAACCTTGATAGTATTGCCTAGAGATGTTAGGCACTAGAGTATCTTTCCAATGGGTCAATTATGGGTTGAAACAACTTGCACATCAGATACAATGTCATATGCACATATGGCGATATCCTTGATTATCTTCCATTCAGATAATATAAAATGGTATTTCAAGACAAGATTTATCTAAGTGACTGTCAAACAGTGCCATGAGTGCGATACTCTTGAATTTTGTTGAACAAAGCATTTCAACAACTATTAGTCTTACCAGTTATCGTGTATCAAAAACTTATATATTAAATATTGTTAACTTGGCATTTGATGACCATTAGGGGTGTAGAACCCCAAGCTCTATTTTTCTAGGGATAACATTATAATCACCATATGATGGCTTATGAACAAGGGTTTAGCTTGAGACCAAAGGAATGGTTGATGGAAGACAAAATTCTAAACATAGTACCAAAAAAATCATAGATATGATCTATGTATGAACAAAAACTCCCATAGATTTCCCCCACTAGAAATAATGCACGTAATACACTGCCAGTGCTCTTTATACACATGATATGGTCCAACATGTAAATGCATCTTCACATACACAAATATCAAGTGTGTATGCTTAAAATTAGCTAGAGATAGACCCCATACCTGCATAAATATTCTCCAAGGGCCTGAGATGGGGTCTTGAGCCCTTGCTTTTGCTCCACAAATCCTTTGTCCTCCATGAAACCTGAATAGGGAACTTCAGTCATACAATAAATCTAAAATGACAGTGTGATTCTCTACATTCCAACCTCCACTGCTTGGAGAAAGTGACATGCCTAGCCATTGTTGTCTTCTCCCTTTTTTTTCCTATCACTTCCTTCTCTCCTTTCTTTCTATTTTTTCTCCTCTTTTTCCCACATAGCTTCATCAACAAGCTATCTCCCTCGAGCCAAACACCACCAACCTCATTTATTGCCTTGGCTATTTTCTGGCATTTTCCAACTAGGGTTTGTATTGCATTTAATCCAATATATGTTTTCTCAATCTCTCCCAACTTTCATAGCCAAAATTTGCATTAATGGTGGCATCCATTTCCTCCATTCCCTTGCAAGAATGAAGTTGGGGATGACATATCATTTTCTACACCATAATTCCATTTGCCTAGCCACTGACAAAATCCAATCTTTGAATGTAGATCATCGATCTTGAAATTTACACCATGATCCAGCATCTCGTTTACCCACCTTGCTTTAAATCACAACCATCTAATTTGAATTGCTTTAAATGCAGTCATAAATTTTAAGTGATTAAAAAAAATCATGTGAATCAATTGAAACAATCGATTTCTTCCATGTGTCTTATTCTAGCAAAACCACTTTGGTCAATACAAGCATCCTACGAAATTAATCCTTCATTTTCAAAGATCTTATTCTTTCTTTTCATCGAGGTCTGGGAGTCACTAATCTCCCTTACCTCATACTTGGGGTGCATAAAAGAGCTTAACAAGCAAGCCCAAACACCAATTTCTAAAGCTCTTTTACACCTATTGGGGTTCGACCATCAACCTTACCCTTTACCTTCTACCTCATGATTGAAATGCTTTGAAGGACTCAAGAAACAAGACTGAACCACAATATTCGATCCTCTTTATGCCTATCGGGGCTTGGCCATTGGCCTTACCATTTTCCTTTTTCCTTCCTTTACACCATCGCAACTTGACACACTAACCTCCAAAACACTGAAGTGTGAACTCTGAAACATGCATGAGTTTGTTGGATGTTGAGGTTCTCTCTTCCAGTTTATCGATTTCATGCTTTTGTGTTAAGGTGTAATCCAACCTACTAACCCATGATGTCTAAAAATTTCCTTCACAAGATTTAACCCTTCCAGATGTCGGCCTTCAATCTTTTCTCTTATTGCATGCTTTCCAAACTGTTAAGGCATAAACCTCAAAAGCTGACCCACAAACACTAAAACTATTTCAGGGCTTCGGGGTTCAAGGTTTCACCTTTCCCCTTCCTCTACTTCATGTTAAGGAAAAGGCCTTAACACCAACCCACGAACATCGAGACCATTTCGGGTGTCGAGGTTCGGGGTTTCATTATACCCCTTTCTTAACATTCTCAGTAAGGCCTAAACCTTAACACCGATCTGTGAACTCTGACACCATTTCATATGTCTAGGTTTAGGTTTTCCTCATCCTTCATACTTAACATTTTATTAAGTCCCTTAAGTTCGATCTTCGATCCCCAAAACCTTTTTATGTATCAAAATTCAGACTTTCTGCTTTCTGCATCCTCGTCTTTATGTTAAGCCTTAATGTTGAAGCCCGATGACTAACGCCCTTTCACACTTTACTCCAACTTACTTCATACTTATCATTATGTTAAGGAATAAGCCTTAAGGACTATCTATAACACCTAATAGGTAAGAATTAAGCCTTAATTTCGATGTATCAATCCATCTTAGACTTAACCCATTCCTTCATTTCTTTGAGGTATTCAGTATAAGGTATGAATGAATGTGAAAGTCTGAAGCATTTTGAACTCAACTCAAACTTCCTTATTTCTTTAAGGTATTCAGTATAAGGTATGACCCTCTCGAAGTTTGATCTCTTGTAGTAGAGATTAAGCCTCAAGTTTGAAGTCTGAAGCTCGATCAAACTTAGCTGAAAATGAATAACTCTTTTCTCTTTAGCAAGCAATACAAGGTAAACCTGAGGCCCGATACCCAAACTTTTGCAACTCTTCAAGGCTTGCTATAATGCCACCCTAAGGCCAATGAACCATTCTCCCTAACATCCTTATGAAGCCCTTTTGACCTCAAACAACAACTCCTCATCAGAATCACTCAGATATCCTTCTAACCTTAATGAGGTACCCCTTTTGACCTCAATGACAATAAGATTACCAACATGCTATTAACATATCCCCACTATAAGTAACGGTATTGTGTTCCAATTTAGGCACATAGATCATAATTCAATGATATGCCACAGCCTCAATAGTAGTAAAGAGTAAGACTCTTCATCCTTCCTTATTTACTTACTATGAGGAACCTCAAGTAAATACTATAGGAGACATCCAAAATCAGCGTGAGTCAAATGATTAGAAGGAAATGTTACTACAAGTGGACCTTAGCAACACAGTATGGCATGAAAAATTATAGTATCAATCAATGCAGATTTAGTCACATATCTTAATATAAGCATTCACATAAGAATTTAACTAATCTACCCTTAGAGTCAAATGACTAAAAGTATAGTGGCACTCAAACAAAATTGGATCTTGTATCATCTAAATGATGCACTCTTAATCTACACATCAGAGTAGCATAATTTAAGAATAAAAGGGGTTGTGACTATGATATAAAGGGAGGGGCATTACAAATACCTAGATCACGATGTCGAGATCACATTGTGAGATATAGGAATATAGGACATGGACCAATATTTATTCAAAACAAAGATGCAAGTACCTACCCCCAATGTCTAACCATGTTTGAAACTCCATGAACAAATGCATAGATCAAGATGATGGATGGTTTTGTATGCAAAAAATGCCAAGGGTTATCTTGTGATAGGATAGAGCTTCATGATCGAGATAGTGCTAGATATAGGATATGGGATTGCATGGAATAGAATAGGATCAACGGTAATGACCATGTCAATATTTTACCTAAGAAATTTTGAAGTGTACCCCAAAACTTTGTCAAGCTCAAGATAATTGTAGACTTGTATGAAAATGGATTGGATGGATGGAAAATTTATTATGGATGAGATGGATAAGATTTTGGATTTATTATGTATGGGATGAGATGATCCCACCTAGAATGGTGCACATGGATGCTCGATTCTACACATGTTGTTTGTTTTCTAGGTTTTCATCATTGTACTTTCCCAAAGTGCCACCGAAGTCGTTTTCACTAGAGGATGATTTTTCTCTTTACTTTTTTCTTTATTTTTTGATTTTTATAATTTTTAATATTTTTGAAAGTTTATGTTGAACCACCTAGTGGTGTTGATGTAGATGGTACTATTTTCAAGATATTCCAATTGAATCTTTCTTGAAGGAGTCGCTTTACCAATATATGAGTGCTTGTATGTAACCCATGAATGTTCTTTTCTTTGTTGTTGATACTAGAGTTAACCTTATCCAGATGCACACATCGCAATAGAGTGCCTTTAGAGTCCTTATGATAAAGTGTTTTCCTAAGACACGGTCAATGTGAGATTTGGATATCATTGATTTTGAGGTAGATGGTGAAATGTGATGAGAGATATGAGATGTAAATGGATTAGTCGACAATTTGGATAGCAGATATTTGATTCTCCAAACTTGGGATGATGAGCAATGAAAGGTGGATATAAAATTTTGAGTGGAATTAGCACCAACTTCTTAATATACTTTGTATGTCGATCTTGAAGCTTTCTTTTGTATTGGTGGACATCTTTGATGGATGGAAGTCCCTTTTTCATTTTCCCTATAGTTTCTTTGACTAATAGAGTTTGATAGGGATATTTTTCTTTATTTTTCTTGGGTATCCATTTGAATTTCATTTGTCCATTTTGATTTTTTTATTCTTTAGCTTTGTTGACTTTCTCTTTTCCTTTGTACAGATTCTTTCATTCTTGTTGGTCCCAATTAGTGGTTGGAAAGATGCGAGGATGATGATTCATGATATGATTGGTTAAAGTGCTAATAATAGTTTTATCATAAGTAATCTTCATGATTCCCATGTTGATGTTTGCATTAGATAAAGTTTACCCCAATATTATGGAGGTATCACTAGCATGGTTAGATTCCTTGATTTTTGAATAACCGATACCCTGATGTGAAGGATTATCAACCAACTACACTAGTTCTAAGATACCTTGTTTATGTATGTTTAATCCTTCTCTTTCGTAATGCATCTGTTGATAAACTACCATTGAGTATGATTTGTCTTGGAAACAAGATGCTACTTCGTCTATGCTCTATTGGGAATCTTCAAAAGCAGCAGCAAAAACACTAGATTTTGATTCTTCTTCAAAAGAAGTTTTTGATTCACAATTGATATAGGAATGATCAGTTTTTGAAATATCACCATAAATATTTATGAACTTTGTCATTTCTTGATCATTTGTAAGTATGTTGAGATTAATAAACTATTGTTTTATAGGAAGATCGTCTATGTTTCCATTGGAAGTAAGCATCTCATGGGTAGATGTAGGAGTGTTTGGTGTATAAGTATGGTCATCATCATTTTTTGTGGAATCTTGGATGGATTGGAAAATACTCATTAATTCTTGATAGTATTTCGTTGAAGTAATATATTGGTTTTGACTCAGTTCGGAGCAATTGCCATTAACGAATTGGAAAATAATAAGATCATGATAGTACCTCGGCGAGATGGATTCTTGATCTTGACTTAGTTTAGAGCAACTTTGATTATACTCAGGATTATGTTCTTGACATGGATCTTGGGTTGATGGTGGAGTATGGATGGAAGAATCTTGAATGGTCTTAATGGATTCATATAAGGTGATAGAGGCTTCTTTTTGTAGTGAAGCTTCTTCAATATGTCCAATCATGAAGTTAAATTAAAGAGTTATATTGCAATCTGAGACATATTTAATGTCATCATTTTGATATAGAACATTACTAGACAATGTTAATTGATCTTGATCATGCATTAGGAATGTATCTTGATACATGTCTCGTTCCTCATCTTGTGAAAGAGAATGGGTAGTATTGACATGTCCTACTACATTATCATAGGTATAATTCATATTGTTATAACTTGCTACCTTTCCAGAATCTTTAGCCTTCCCATGATCAAGCATTGGATTTTTATAGATTTCCAGATCTTTATTTCCAAAGTTCCTAGGTTGTTGATCAACATTTACTTCCCCTTGATCAATAAGGTCTTGAATGCCATGTTTTAGCTTAACACAATTTTGTGTCTTATGAGCTTTTGTTCTATGATATTGGCAAAAGTTATTTTCTTTGTACCACGAGGATTTGATTTTGGGTTTAGGATAGTTTTGAAACTTAGGAAGTTCAATGTTTTTTGACTGGATCAATTTATTTAGGACCGTTTCAATGGGTTCTCCTAAGGGAGTGAATTTTCACCAATGAACATTGCTAGGTCTTGGTGGGGGTCCTTGTGAAGGATTAGAATTTTGGACATTTTTTTGGTTATTCTATTGTCTATTTTATTTAGATGGTACATTTATAAAAACTTTTACATCCACCACACCGTCATTAGTCACATTCTTATTTTTGGCTCATATATGGGGTTTATCATTTGAACTAGATGTTTGGTTATAAATTTGCATTGATCCTTTAGCAATAAGTGATCTTTTGATGTTTAGACATTTTGAGATGAGTTCCTCAAAAGTTGATACACATTGCATTCATAATTGGAAGGCCATATCTATGTTTATATTTCCTACAACAATATCTACTTGTTTTTTGGGTATCAACCATTTGCACTTGCTTGCCTTGTGTCTCCATCTTTGTAGGAAAGAGGCAAAGGATTCCCCTTTGTTTTGTTTGAGAGTTTATAGTTCCTCCAAGGTGATTTTGTCATCAATATTGTAGGAAAAATGAGCTACAAATTGGTCTATGATTTCTTGGAATGTTTTAATGTCGGGTGGTAAATGTGAGAACCATTCAATAGCTTGCCCACCCAAACTACGTGGAAAGAGGCACATTAGACGTGAATAGTTATAGGAAACCTCCATGCAAGTTACATAGAACTCTCTTATGTGTTCCTCGGGGTTACCACATCCTTTATATTTATCAAACTTTGGCTTTTCAAAGTTTGGGGAAAGGGTAACATTGTTATGCTTCAGTCAAATGGGTATGGATGTAAGTCTTGAATAGTGTATGAATTTTTTGTTTTTCCCATTTGTATATCTTGAATCTTTTGTGTCAATGTTTGAATTTGTGAGGATATGTCTATAGGAGGAAATTTTGGTAGTGGATTATATGTTTTGTATAGATTTTTATCTTGATATGGCGGAACATTCATGCCATATGAACCTGTTTGATATTAGAGATTGCTTTGAGGTAGGGGACCCATTTGATAATTGCATTGAGGTTGGGGAGATGTATTGTAAGATCCATATTGACTTTGGGGGATTAATTTTTGTTGTGAAGGGTTTGGTTGTTGATGATGAATGTATTAAGGGTTTTTTTGTTGTTGAATGTATTGTGCATGTCGGTAATTTTGTTGAAGGTTTTGTTGTGCAAGCAATTGTTGTTGTACAAGAAGTTGTTTTTGATAAGAAATGTTTTGTTGTTGTTGTGGGGATGGAATTTTTTGTTGTTGTGAGGCAATATATTGATCATGTTGAGGATGTTGTCAAGTGTATTTATTTTGTGGAATAATTTTTTGAGAAGATTGTTGTTGATGTTGTTGCATGGAGTTTTGTTGAGGTTGTTGTTGTTGTATGATGTTTTGTTGAAGTTGTTATTGATGTTGTTGATTTTGAGGTTGTTTTGTTGTTAATGTTGGGGTTGTTGTATGTTAGTACCATTCAAGTGTACATTTTGTGAAGGTGGATTCATCCCATAGTTTGTCATGTTTGGGTTAGTTTGACTTGTGTATGTTTGTGGGATGTTGGTGTGAAATATTAAATTTGTTTGATTCCCTAGACTTTGAGCATTGTACAATGGGTTACACATTGATTAAGAAGTTAATTTTATACACTCCTTGAAAAGTGACTATTGGATTTGGTATGTTTGTGGAAGGAGGATTTAGTATTTTTTCAATGATATTATGCATCAAGGATTGAATTTTTGATGGACAATTTCTTGCTCCAAAACGTAAAAGGGTTGTCCCTTAGTTGATTAACATAAAAATCCATGAGAATTTTAGCACCGACTTGTGCAAGTTTTAACATGTATAGATTTGGATCAAGATGTAACTCAACTTCTATTGCACTACCAAGAGACGGGTCTTCTGACATCTCTAGTAGCTCATCAGGAGTGAATTTATGAGGCTTGTTATTCTTGTCAACTATATGGATTGTTTCAACTTCAACAAGGTTGGGTTGCGTTTTTATTGGTGAAATTTCATACCCTTTGAGCTTGGTGTTGGGAATTCCATACACTTGATCACTAGCACTTGTGGTAGTGGTGCTTGTGGTAGTGGGTGGATTTGTGATACTATGATTCTTTTCCATTTTCTTTTCTTGTTGAGATCTAGTTGTGACCATAAAACTTGTAGTATCCCTAGAAGACTTGTATTTTTGAAAGTCTGTGAAGATGTTCTTTGTTTGGGATATTTGAGTTGCCTCAAATCAAACTAGTGAAGATACTTTAAGATTTTTTTGACCAATGATGAATGTTATTTGGATGAATGAAGGATATGGAACCTTGAATTTAGAAAAAGTTTGTTTTGATCAAATCTCTTGTGTAAGATGTGTTTGAGGATGATCTTTGCTCATATTAGATCGATGAGGGCAAGCGAAAGAGGATGATAATGAGATTCAAAAACTTTGGGAGTATACTAATGACTCTAAAGAAATTTAACTCACAATGTTTGATACTAATTCAACCAAATACTTGAAAAATGATAGTTCTCTAAGAAAATATAGTAAACTAGGGGATGATGATAGAGATTTGAATCAAAAGTGAGCTATGCAAATTTATAGGTTGTTTTTTTTAATGGATTGGTTTGTTGTTTAATGGTGTTGAATTAATCCAATGATGACTAAATATGTTTTGACAAGTCCAAAGTGAGCTAGAAGGAAAATTGTGTTACTGTTTTGAATGATCATGATAGTTAAAGGTTTGTTTTGCATGAATTTCAGGTCTTCTAATGTTTACTAGTCAAAATTTAGAATCTAGAAAATTGTAGGTCTATATTTTTGTCTAACATACAAAGGTGTTGTGTTATGGACAAAGGCACTACACTATTTACTACAAAGGCGTCACAATATCTACAAAGGTGTCAATATTCCACCAAAGCGTCATACTATTGGAATCAAAGGCATCACATTGAAAAACTACTAATTTTCTCTTAAACAAAGGCAACACAATGTGCAAAAGTGCTAGGATGCAAACAAAAGTGTTATTTTGATAAAAATAGAAGGGTCAATTGCATACAAAGGCATCACATTGTCAAAACAAAAGCGTCGCTTTTTCTCAGAAGTTGAATTTTTACAATTTGGACCTAGGGTTTTAAAATTTTAATGTTTGATTTATGTTTGATTGATCTAGCAAGTGATGGAAAATAGAAAAAAATATGTAGGACTGACTCAATAGGTTGTTTATTCACATGTCTTCTTCAATAAGTCCACACCAATTGGTATCACGGGTAAATTTAACAATGAAAACATGTTATAGATAGACAACCTATATTAGTGGTTGATCAAGATTATCAGCTTAGAATAGGTCTACATAATATAATACCATCCAATGAGTGGGTGACTAGAGTATGCCAAGGTCATGTACCACTTTGACACCTCTAACCTTGAAAGGAAAAGAATTAACAAGGAATATTTGTCACCTCAACAAAGGTTGGTACATAGCAAGTAACTTCACACATTGATCCTTGTACATTGCACTACTTTAAGCTGATAGTTTACAAATGGCTCTTAGGCTTCTAGATTTTACAAGGTTCATAGTGGGGTTCTACCATGAATAGAGAGCCCATCTATTATGCCCGAGTCGAGAGGGGTATCCTCTCTTCTTAGCACCTATACATGTCTTAGTGGATTGAGGGTCATGAGGCTTGGATTGAAGGATGTTGGCCACTCCTTGGGGTACAAATTTTGTTCTCCCCCTTTATGTAGCTTGTCGGGAAACGTGCTTGAGATCAAAGCATGGGGTGATGAGGCCCCCAAGAAAGTCTCTTACTTGAAATAAATGGAAATAGTGTTGCTTTTGATCCCCAATATCGTTCTTAGGAGTCACATGGGGAGATAATTATTTTTAAGTGCACCAAGGATTCAAATGTGTGGTTCAATTTTAAAAACACAAATTTCAAATGTGCAATTTTTTTTTCTTTTTAAATACACCAAAAGAAAAGTGATAGTTGCGTTGTTCAATTGTTAAATCTCAAAACTAAATGTGCAATTTTTTGTTCTTTTTAAATGCACCAAAAATAAAGTGATAGTTGTGTTGTTCATTTGTTAATCCCAAAAAAAAAGTGTAATTTGTTGTTCTTTTTAAATGCACCAAAATTAAAGTCATGGTTGTGGCGTTCATTTTAAATGCACTAAATTCAAATGTGAGATTCAATTTTATGCACCAAAATAAGTGTGAATCCTAGATTTATTCAAAACCTACAACCAAAATGTTAGTAATTTCCTTTGATTTCAATCTTCTCCTATTGATCACCATGATGCTACAAATTGTTAGTTCTGATAGATAAAATCAAGACAAACAAAGAAATGTTAGGGTTAGTCCAAATCAAGATCTCAAATTAAATTACAAACCTCAACCAAAAAAAAGTGTAGTTCACTTGACAAAGGTGTCGAGATTGGACAGAAGCGTTGCACTATCAACTTACAAAGGCATCAAACTTTAAACAAACACATCAAGCTTTGTACAAAGGTGTGGAACTATTCTACAAACAAAAAAAGAATTAATCAGAATATAGGCATTGAATTCTGACAAATGCATCAACCTTCTAACAAAGGCGTCAATATTTGATTTTACAAAGGTGTCAATCTTTTACAAAGGTGTTGTAGTCTAGTGATTTTTTTAGTGTGTAATATTCGCCAATTGGCTAATAGTTCAAGTTGTAAGGCGACCTAAATCGCCACATTTTTACAAAATTTTATTATAGTCTTATTTAAATCGCCAAATCATTTATTTTATTAAAAAGTTTAACTAAAAAAATCACCACAATATTTGATATATGACTAGATTAGATTCACCTAAATTTTATGTTGCAATAGAAATCTATATTAATTCGCCAATAGTATATCATAATTATTAGTTTCTTTAGGGTCATACTTCCAATGTTTAGTTTCCACCATTGATTTACAATATAATCTAACAACCCTCATTGTATTCTGCGAGGTAGAATGTATTTGTGATTTGTAATGCTCATGGGGCCCACAATTACTTTTGGATCATTGATATTCTTCTAAGGTCAATGATCCAAAAACAATTTTAGGCCCCATGAGCATTAAAGATCATGGGTAGATTTTACCTCACAAAATACAATGAGGTTCGTTAGATCATATTTTTAATCAATGGTGGCAAGTAAATATTATAGTCTACCCCTTAAACCCATTGATAATTTCCACCCTCAGGCCCCTACTTTTCCATAAGAATTTTTTTTTTATATTGGAAGGAATCACCATCATAATTAATGCATTTTCCTATTATTTTCCAAGATTTTCCAATAAAATTAATATTTTTTTTCAAAAAAAGAGGAAAGATTCACCAATAGAAATTAATATTTTTTCCCTAAAAAATTAAAGATTTGCCAGGATTTTATATATATTTTTGAGGGGGGTTTCTTAAAGTTATCACTATGTTGCACTATCAAAATAGAAGCACCACACTATCTTTGAAACCTAAAAGGCCACCAAACTTCACAAAAAAATGATTAGACAGAGACATGGGTCCCACCGAGCATTCCAAAATGTCATACGGTTAGCATGAATGATCAAATAATAGCATAATTGAACCAATTAGATACAGGACTAAGATCAAACAAGGCCATAATGAAATTCTTTTTCAAAGCATTCAAAAGGTTTAATCTAATAAATTGAATATAATTCAAAGCAATTAAACAAACTAAAAGTGCAAACCCTCAATCCCATTGTGGACTGATGCATAATTGTGGTGTGGATTGCTCAACTTTATGCATAATCCATGTTGAAAAATATTTGATGAGAGGAGTGTGATTCACAAAATAGGATCTAGAATGTGCAAGAAATGAGTCAAGAATTCTAGAGAGTAAGGATGCTT
This sequence comes from Sequoiadendron giganteum, assembly GCA_007115665.2. Taxonomy (NCBI): domain Eukaryota; kingdom Viridiplantae; phylum Streptophyta; class Pinopsida; order Cupressales; family Cupressaceae; genus Sequoiadendron; species Sequoiadendron giganteum. The sequence continues at coordinate 478,559,161 of CM021101.1, read as the reverse complement.
ATGAGGATTGTGAATGAAATTCATGTTTGAGAAGCTCGGTTTTATAGATTTTAGGAATTTTGATCAATGGTCAGGATTGAAAATGGTAATCAATGGATGAGAGGAAATCAAGGAGATGAGTGTGGATCAAGGAGGGTCAATGGTTGAGGATTCATTTGAGCCCAAAATATCCCTTAATTCATAGAAATAAGTTAGAGATAATATGATTTGGAGGGAAGAATTTGAATTTGAATTGGGAATATTTTGTAGGAAATATTCTTTGTGCAAGTTGGAGGATTAGAGGAAAATTTGTTAATTAAAAAATTTATGGAAATTATTTAATTGTGAGGATGAGAGGAATTAGGAAATTTAATTAAATGATTATGAATTATTTAATCAAAAGGGATTATTAATGTGAAAATGATGAATTAATCAAATAATTTGAATTATTCAATTAATAGAGGAATAAAGTGAATTTAACTAAATAATTGGACATTATTTAATTAAATAGAGGAAATAGGTGAAAATGATGTTAGTAAGTGAAATCAAGATGTGTGGTATACTTAGGAATTTTTTAGGTGTCTACAGAACCATCCAAGAATTTTCTATAGACATATGCTAAAGGTAATAAGATAAGAGCACATATATGTTTTTGTAACTTGTTTGTCTCTAAAATTACCATGCCCCAATTTTTAACTAGGGACTTGGGATTTTTATCTCATAATCTTAGACTCAAACAATCATTTGTAATTCACAATATTAGGTTTGAGTAATCATTCTTCTTTATAGGTTGGTGTATATTTTTAATTTATAATATAAAGTTGTTATTTTTCTAAGGAATATTGAATAATATCTCTCAAGAATAATATATATTACAATAAGTCTAACTACTTTCATAATATATAATTACAAGGTTATAAAGCATGTATATTTAACTAATATTATATAACAATTAGAATATTTAAAATTATAATAAGTAAAATATATTAGAGTAATGACACATGATATATATGGAATGATAAATATATTTTCTTTATAATCAATATAATATCATTTATATAGTATATACCTAAGGATTTAAGTTTAATAAGACAATTTTAACCCATTTGGCAATGGAGCATAAAGACATGCATAAATATCCATCTTAAATTGATAGTATTGACTTTATTTTCCAAGGAAGGATGTGATTATGTGTCTAGTTACATAAAAGTAAAGAGGCTTATCAAAATATGTCTAATTAGTGAGAATTTGACATGTCATGCAACATATTATTTACTTATCAAAATATGTCTAATTAGTGAGAATTTGACATGTCATGCAACATATTCTTGAAAGGAGTAAAAATCTCTCATAAACTCCAATTCCAAGTCAAGAATAAGCTTATCTTATATAGTGCATATTTTTTAATATTTTTTAATTTTATTTGCAAATCAATATAGATCCCAGCTCTTCTAGTATCCCTTAAAAACAAGGTGAAGGAATCTACTATTAAAATAATCAAAAGGTATAATGAGGATATCAATTAGATGATTAAGAAAATTGAGTGCAATATGAAATTTATCAAGGAATTCATGCAAAGGATTAGTAGATTCTCTAACTTGTATGTAACAATAATCCCAACATATTGAGGAGAAGATGGAGAATTTCTTAAAAAATGTAGAAGCAAGTTTGTTTTCCTTTGCAATGAATTATCTAATATTTTTAGACTTGTTAGGTAGGAATTTTTTCAGATTTTTTTTATGGATATTCTTCTTCTTAGGTTTTATTAAGTGTGTTCTTTTCAACAACAAATTTTTATGAATTTTAATACATATTTATCTTTCGTGAATTTTTATTATAAGTACAATTATTATTAGAATTATTTGAAATTGGATATATTTAAGTAATTTGAAAATAAAAATGTGTACAAATAGTCACATTAGATTTTATTATATTGACTATTTTCTAAGAAATAATATTTTGGCTAAAGTGAAACTAAATAGTACCACCACCTTGCAATCTATGATGTTACTATTTATATAATTTGGTAAAAACAATTATAAAATTAACTTCCATATTTAAGATTCCAATTACATATCAATTTGTCATGACCATAAAGAAACTAACCAAAAACTAGTTATTAATAAAATGCAATAATTTACTAAGTATCCATGTTGTTTGTGTTGGACATTGGTTAGGAACCTTCTTCCCCTTCTTCATTTGTTGTTTCAATTGACTCCCTTGGAACCCTTTTTAGAGTACTTAGTTGGTCTCCTTCTAATTAAGAAAAAATATTTATCCCATATAGAAGTAGACTACCAAATTGCAATAGCTTTGTCAACTGAAAATGTTTAAACGTTATATCTAATTGTAGAGTTTCAAAAAATTATCCAATTAATTTTCATATGTTTCTTAATTTTTACTTTAAAAATGTTAAGACACTAAAAACTCTTACATCCTCCACTAAATCCAAAATCATTTTTTGACACATATTTGGAAGTTTAAAATATTCTAAAATAGAATATCATTACAAAATATCAGGCTTAAGGTTTGCCATAACCTACTTAGTGACAATTGTGGAATTTAAATTGTTCTATCATTGTTAATGCAAACCAAGCATATTGTTCTACCAAATTTATCATATCTATAATTCCTTCTCTCAATGTTTCATTTATCTAAATCATTCTACTAAAATGATCATGTTCTAAAATCCCATGACAAAGTAATAGAATTCATGTTAATGGCATTCCAATATTGAGGATAAAGTATTGTCATTATTCTAGAATTTCATTTCAAGGAAAGTGCTTGTTTATTTCTATGATATATCATAATTTCATGTAATGTATCTTTAACAAACAAAAAACACAAGATTATTAAAATCCTTTCAACACTTTTTTTTGCATCCATGCATTGATGCACATATATCAAGTTGAGTCATTTTATTCTATAAATTTATATGTGCATTAAATGTCCATCATTACTTTCCAACTTACAAAATTAGGACCCACTCATAAATGTTTTAATTTCATAAACATATAGATTATCCATATTAAGACAACATTTTGTAGCTTTGAGTATTATGCAATGTACAATCTTCTATTTGGGGACTTTTTTGAAAACATGCACATTTCTTGAAATAAGGGAAGAATGCCCACATAGAGTCAATAATGTCAACATTAGTGAACAGTGCCAACATATTTTCTTGATTAAAACATTTTTCAATAGACACTCCCATCAATGATTGGTATTGTTGGAACAATATATTTTCCAATTTATGTAATGATATCCGGTAGTATTAGCATCCTTAAGTAGCTTGTTACTTGGATTATCCCTTCAAGAAATATTTGATACTTAAAAATATTATTAGATTTTTTCAAAAATATGTGTACACCTCATTCACAAGATCTTCAACTTTCAAAATATATGGAACTAACTCACAATTTTAAAATTTAAATTCATTTATGGGTCATACAATGAATGTCAATCATGTCTAATAAACATGATGTTTGTAAATTAATAATAAGCCCATTTTGTGACCTTGCATGACTAATTCCATGTCCACACCAACACAGGGAAACTTCCTTGTGATCACCAAATCATATATACCTCAAATACCTATCAATTTATTTTTGATGATTTCCATAAGGCTAGGAAAGGTAAACCTTTCTTTTATTTTATGAAGTGTAAGTATATGAGACTAATGGACATAACTGTCTATGGTATGTGCATGCACACAAACCTAATAAGTATTGTAAATGGTCATCAACTTATCTAGAGATAAGGTAAATAAAGTCATTTGATTCAATTTATCTTGTATATCTTCCTTCACCATATTTAGACATTGAACCCATTCCCAACCACTATTGTTAGACCAATGAGAAAGAGGAAAATTGGGCACTCCCAAAAATTATATTCAATTCCTATATTTTCAAAACTCTTCCATCAATTAATCTTTATTAATATATGGAATATAATTATGAGTTTTATGGTTTTGGATAACTGATTTTATTTCATCACATTTCAAAATAGAGTAGATATAGAACCTCCAACAATGGCTAGTCACTCTTGTGATTGCTTGTATTCTTTGTACTCAACCATATTTTGATCATCAACACACTCATATTTCATTTTCTAATGCATCATCAACTTCAATCTCTATTTAAATTCACCTTTCCATAAAATTTATTTGCATACTTTCAATTGTGTCTAATTTGGTTGTAAATTCTTGTCTTTCTTATATTTCTAGCTACAAATATTGTAGTGAGATAGTTTTAGCACACCCACTTCATCTTCATTATCTATGGATTCTATGAATGGATACTTAGAAACCCATTTGAGAAAAAAAAATTATTGGCATGTCCCATTGTACGATTTATGTTTCTTTGAAAAGATTTTAGATTTAAGATAACCACTACCAATAGCATGGATATTTTATCCCCATATGAAGGTGTTGTTCATTATTTCACTACTATATTTAACTATGTCATGTGTATCTCCTTCTATATGGGAAATGGAAGTGAATGTGGTCATGTAAATAAAAGAATGTACCTCTATTAAATCAAACTAATGATCATCGATACAGAGAAACATATCTTGATGGAGAAAACTTACAATGAAGATAAGTACAAAATGGGAAATGGAAGTGAATATGGTCATGTGAGGAAATACAATCTATCTTTAATACAATCAAAGCTAGAGTGTCTCAAGAAGGATTATCTAACCATGTAAACCACACAAATAAACATAAATAAAATAATAACACGCTATAATTTGACACAATATATGCCTTGGAAAAACCCTTAATGGGGGAAAAATCAAGCCTCCAAAATATTTATTTTTATATTGATTCCCCAAACATAATTATAATTTTCCACAATAGCTTCCCACATACAATAAAACATAACATGGAAAGATCACGTATGGACTTGCTGCATGAGCTACAAATAACATCAAAGGATCCTCACATGAATTTACTCTAAATCATACTCCTTGTTGTCTCATTCTCCTTTGATAATTCATTCCCTCACAACTACACTTACATGCTACCTCTCTATTATCCTTAATCTTCTATGCTTACTTACAAATGACTTCAAACCACATAGTTATACCTTTCTCTAGCTTCCCAAATAATCTACATCAACCTCAATATGGCACAAATCCCAAAAATACATGGAATATGTCACCAAATTGAAAATAATAAATTTATGAAGTCCAAAAATCTATTGGTGGATAATCTCCATGTGATATAACTCATACCTATCCAATGGTTATAAAAACCTCCCAAAATATTCATCCCTTGGCACAAACCTAAAATAACCTTCCACAATACAAAATAATTATAGATGAATAACATCATCAATATGTAGACATATATTCACTCAATCACATACTTAGACCAATCCAAATCACTTAAAACTTTAACATTAAACCAATATCTCATACACAAAAATACTCCTTAAACCATAACACCCAATTACACAATACATTGTAATGAAATTTGTCAACTTTTCCTTATCATAGACTATCAAATAAATATCAAACACATACTTTATCATAAATTTCCAATCATCTTGACATAATAAAAATTCATCACAATGACCTTAGGATGCCTCTACATCAAACACCTAACATAAATAAAAAATGACTCATTATTTAGGTAGTTTTCCCTTGCCTGGAAATTCCAACTTTTTTTCAATTCAACACATTCTTTCCACCTCTTTAGGTATGCCTCAATAGATCCATATTGAGCTCTAATCTCACTTTTTCATACATCACTTTGTTCCAACAATCATCCTCCACAATACTCATCTTGGGATTTACATTTGGTGACAACTCACTTCACTTCTCTACCAACCAGCCCTTCAAATCTACTAGCATCTTTCTTAGTTGTTGTATATCCTTCTATCTAGCCCCCAACAACCAAAAGTTATTCAATGCAACACCTTATCCTCTTGTTCATCTATCTTGTCCTCTAGGTTTCTTCCATTTGGTAACATCTCATCTTGCAACCAACTCTTTTCATTATTTCTTTTATATTTGTGATGTTTCCAATCATTCTATCATTATCGCACACCTTTGGGATCAACACATGTTTCTCATCCTCAATGCACAACCTTTTTTTTCTATAAAAAAATTCCCTTTCTTTCCCTTAGTGGAATAAAATTATGTTTACATCATATCTCTATCAAACTACCATTACCTCTCCAATAGAAAATGATACACATCCATTAGTGCAATGTCATACTATACCTCATCATGATATGATTTGGTTTGGAATATCACCCAACATTGTTCCTCAACAAAACTCTAGTATCCTTGCTACAACCAACCAAGCCAATATGGGCATACATTCCTCATCCTCCTCAACCCAAAAGTGTCAACCATTTCAATAAACAACAAATTATATGTGCTACCACTATCCATCACCACATCATAGCATTAATCACATGTCCTACATCAAGTCTTGAACAAGCTCTTCCAATTGTGTTGAGTCACTCCTCATGTTGCATGACAAGGTTCTCTATGACACTAATTAATCCCTATTCTCAAGGTCCCTTTTCAAAGTAGGTGAGCTCTCATAATTGAATGAAAATCCTATGTTTTTTTTACCTCCCTTCCTTATCACTCAAATTCTCTATATCCTTCCTCACCACACTTGAAATAGATTCCTTTGAATAATTTATTTTATTTTCCTTTAAGATGCTCTTTTATCTTGTTGGGAAAATCTTCCACACTTCTCCCAAGCCTTTCTATAATGAGCATCTTCTACAATTTCATCTTTATGGTAACTTCCACCACCATCTCTACCTTTGAGGTAGCTACTATAGTCATCTTCCTTATTTTCGTGATAGGTCATTGAAATGAAGGGAAAGGGATCCCCTGAAAGGTTGTTCGTTAGAACCTAGGGTCGATTCCACTTTCCCTTTGATTTCATTAGAATACCAACCACAAGGCCAAGAGATTAGCTTTCAACCTCAATGGTGATTCAATCAGACCTCAGTTAGTGATTATTTAGGGGTCTTAGAGAGGATTAGGAATGATTTAAAATTATTTTGAAATGATGCAACTAATTGAATTGAACTATATGACCTAATACACAAAATGCAAATTCCTGAAAGTAATTAGACTATAAAAAAAATTTGGAGACAGATCTAGGAGATGTCTAAGGGCATGCACTTGTCACCAAAAGTTGATTCCAGAATGTGGAGAGGGACTCATTCGCCTCTGAGTGAATGGGTCTATGTTTAGGCTTCCAAAAATGCTTTTTACAATCCTCTGGTGCTAGATTTGAGATGCTATTTTCCACTTGCAAATTTGTTGGAATGTCAAAAATGAATTTTGCAACTCAATTTTTGTGTCTTGAAAAGAATGATGAAAAAAAATGCAACAATTCAAAATTTCTCTTCAAGGTCTCTTCAATCTTCTTCAAATCTGTAACTTGCACAATCAAAAAGAGGGAGAAATGGTTATTCCATATAAGGGTTTTCCTCAATCAAACCTCATGAATATTGTTCCCACTTTCATTATAGCAATTCCAATGATGAAAACCTTAATGGGAAGGAAGGAAATGATGAATGGACACAATTGCTGCAACTCACCACCCTTTAATGGATTCCTTGAAGGACTGAAGACAAACACATCACTCCAAGAGTATAGATCTTGTTTGATAGATTTTCTTGAATGCTTGAATGCATGAAGACCTACAACACAATGTTAGCCTTCATAAGACAACATGAACACACATAAACTTTGACATGATGTTGGATCTTGATTTCTACTACAAATGACTGATAATGCTACTCTTAAATGCTCAATTATGCTATTGAATTGCTAGATAGAGTGTGTCCTCAAATTGCTTAGATTTCAAATTATCAAAAGACTAGGTAATTATAGGTGTTTATCCAATTTATCAAAAAATAGATTTCAAAAGCCGAAACAATTTGAATTTTGATCATTAAAATGCCAACAAAAACATATTCAAATTTAGGTCCTGGCTCATAAAGGGGACCCATTCACCGATGGGCGAATGGGTCTTGGCCTAAATCTCTAGGACACGCATGATCTAAGGAAATTTAATGATTGAATGCATTTGTTTAATGTTGGTTCCCCTTTCAAAAAATGGTAAGAATAAGTCTTTGGAATAAATAATTTGGAAAATTAGAAGCTTAATTAAGTCCAATAAATTAAGGGACCCAAACATAGTGTGACATTGTTAAGGTATACAATTTTCTACACTACATTTAGCCCCTACATTAGTGAGAGAATGAACTTACGCTCAGACTCACACTAAAGTAGAGAAATATATGTCAAGGGGGGTCCATTTGTACAACTGTTGGAAAGATAAGATGACAAAGGATCAAGGAGGGTGATCAAGCCCCCAAGATCTAAGATCTCATAGAAAACCAACAAAGGCACAAAAGAAACACACAAATGTAGCAGTGATACAAGATACACAAACATACAATGCCAAAATTAATGCAAAGAAAAGAAAACAAGATGGAAGTCCTAGCAAGTTGTATTATGCTATGCGTCCATAAAATACACTTGCAAGGGCTAGTGAAGTCCGGTATTCACTAGGTGAGACCCCAAGGAAAATATGAGAAACACACACTAGGTCTACAAGGTGTATACTCATAAAAAGGTGGCATAAATGAGAAGGATGCACCAGGTCTACAGGTGTGTACCCATTTGTCAACTATGCCAAAAGTTATAATCCTTGATAACTTTGATAAGGTGCCACAAAATGATCAATATGCTATGCCAACGCTACACTAAGTTCAACACCTATGAACAAAGTTATGCCCCCACTTTAAATAAACTGCTAAACACTATGTTGTGAGTAGTTAATTTAAAGTAAAATAATGATAAATGTCAAGTCACAAAAGATCACAAGAGCTTATTTGGAAAGCCCTATGCCAATGATATGTTTCTAAGTAAAGTTGACTCATGAAAAGGGGTTACCCCCAAAATACCATGCTATAAAAAAGATAAAAGAGATACACATAAGGGATCCACAAACCCGGGGTTAGCATATGTCATTTCTATAGGGATATAATAGAGCTCAAAACTATCATCATTCCCAAAATACTCATGGAACAATAAACACAATGGAAGAATGACACATATAAAGAGAAAGAAAATAAAATACTTTTGGGTCAACAAGGAAGAGACCTAAATGTCTCAACACCTTGCATCGTCCCTAAAAGGAAAATACAAGACAAGAGAAAATACAAAGGTTTGCAACATATAGAAGAATGGAGATACAAATAGAAGAATATCACAATAGACTCGCTTCCTTTGTATCCTTGTACCAATGGAGAAACAAGGGTCATCCAAAGAAATCTCACAAACATAAAGACACACCAAGCAACATGATACGAGGAATCATATTACATGTAAGCAAACACAAAGAACATAGAGAACACAACAAATAAGTACTTCACATGCGAGCCAACCTAGATCAAGTCATTTGCATCCTAATATTTCTCATTATATACAAAAAGGTAGACAACTAGCCAAGGGAGCTACAACTAGTGTCTTACTAGGAGAATCCCCAGATTCAACACATGGTGGGCCACTCTCATCAGGAGGATCATCACGATTGCCCCTATCCAAATTCATAGAAGAGGAAAATAAAAAATGCGGTTCATTATGCACTTCTTCATCAATCTTAGCATTCTCATGATCATCATCCAAATCAATCACAATAGAAGGTCTAATGACAATATCCATTGTATGTTCTTGTTTTTGTTTTGGTGGAGATGTGAAAGCTTTATGTTTTGATGAAGATGGTGGATCATCATACTTTACTTGGATTGATTGTTGATCTTGATATGTTATCTTATTTTGTTCTTCCAATTTGCAAGAAATAGCACAACGTATACGCCTATTCTCTTTAGAATTGGTTTCTTCTTGCATGATTCTTAATTTGCGAAGGTGTACGAGCGGGTTTTTCAACCATTGGTCTCTTTTCTTCCCTTAAGGGAGGAACTGAAGGAACCATCGGGGGTTATGAAACCACAGTCTCTTTAGGTTTATAAAATTCCTTCATTTTTGGAGGCACAAAGGGAATTTTATGGTTATCTCTTGGTCTCTTGTAGGAAAAAGGTGGTGGAATGACATTATTTTCACCTTGATTACTTGGGAGATCTGTAACCTCGGGCATGGGTTCATCCACAACAATTGGTGTAGGAGGAACAATTATAGACTTATCATTTTGAGGTGGGATATTGGCAAGGGGTAAATCTGCTATATGCTTTGCTTTAAACTTTTGGTTTGATTTAAAGAAGTCCTCGGGAGGTGTAATTAGTTCTATAGGTCTGATCCAAAAGAAATCCAATGAAAAATTCCCATGGGAAGACAAAGGATTAAACCCCTATGATGCACTAAAATAATTGGTTTTCAAATGGAAATTTTAAGCACTTGTGAATGATCGACGAGACAAAATTCATGGATCATAGCCAAGGATAGCATAACTTCACACAAAATTGGTCCAACATCGGGATGATGGAGAATGACACATCTAATTTCTTTGGGTCCAAATTTTAATGGAAGAGTGATCGAACCTATCGTAGGGTGAGCAAAACCATCATATGTTTTATCCATTCTTTTGATTGTTTATAAGAATCTTGGTAAAGCTCATGCACAAATAATAATTTCTCAATGATCACATTATCTACACACACATAATCAATTAATATCCCATTTATAGGCTTGTCACTGATTCTTTCGTCGATGTAGAGAGGACCATCAGGTATATATTTAATTGTATCACTGTGTGAAAGAAATGTCAGGTAACTAGTTGGTTTGGACCTTATGAGGTTGAACGTCAATGAGACCGATCATGCCTTGTAGAGGTCATCCTCATTATCACTCTTATCATCATCAGTCATTTCTTCTATCTTATCAATGTTCATCAAATCATTCTTATCTTCACTAGCCTTCACAAAGGTCATTGAATGGTTTAGCATTGGTTTAGTGAGAATTTGCAAATTTTGGTTGGGTGGGGCAACAAACTTATTCTCTTGATCATTAACACTGCTCAAATGGATGTGATTAGAATCAATGAGGTCTTGCACTTGATTTTTAAGATGTGTGGATTGTTTTGTATCATGTCCAATTATCAGTGATATTGGCAAAAGGAATTTGGGTTATGGCTTGGAGGTAAAGGCTTGGTTGTATCAATAGGTCTAACCAAAGGTAAAGTGATTAAATTCTTATTCAAGAGTTGCAACATAATTGAATGGAGGGAATCAAGGAGCAAGTTGAATTGTCTATCCCTAGCCCTAAATTGGTATGGGGTTGTTTTTATGGAAGAAATTTGAGTCTCAACATGCAGAGTTTTTTGAGGTGGATTGATTCCAATAAAACCCTTGTTTTTCTTCTTGAATGATTAAAAAATGTTGTGAGGTGTGGATTCAAATTTTTTAGCACGATTTGAGGAATTTTTCTCATCATATTGACTAATTGAATTCTAATAATCATGGAGAGCCACACAAAAATGTGTAAAGGATTGAAATTTCATCATCACAAGCCTATCTCTTATGTTCTTTTGTAAGTTTTCAATAAAAATTATTTGAAGATCCGCATTGGCAAGGTTAAGATTGATTTGTGAGTAAAGCAATTGATAACATGCTATAAAATATGTGACTTTTTCTCCATTTTTCTTACACATCATTTGGTTAGGGAGAGCCATCTTAGGACCAATGTGCACTTGGAAATGGTTGAAAAATGCATCAACAAGCTCGTTGAATGAACAGATTGAGTTATTCGATAACGAACAAAACCATTCCAATGTTGTCTTTCAAAGACCTAGGAAATGTTTTATCCAAGAGATTATCTTCAAAAATGAGGTCACTACATAAGGTTATATATGTCGATACATGGTTGCTAGGGTCTCCTTTACCACCATATTTCTCAAAGCGAGGTATCTCTATGCCTTGTGGCACTTGCACTCTCAATATCTCCAATGACAATGGGTTTCTTTTGATATATTGTGAAGGTTTTCCATTTTGGTTTTGGTTCAATGTTGATATTTGTTATTGAAGGGATGTGACATTTTGCAAGAGTTGGTTTATGGCAGAATCATTGGTTGTGATTTGGGAAGGAGGTGAATATGGTGGTGGTGTATCTGTGTTAGGAGGAATACTATATTGCAAGTTTGTGATGGATGGTGGATTTGGAGATACGATGTTTGAGTTCACAAAGCTATAAGGATTCCCAATGGAAATATCTAAAGTTGGAGCTATACTATTGCTTGGTTGCATTGTTGTGGTAATGGTTGGATGTGTATATGTAGGGATAGAGGTTATGGTTGTAGGGGGAGAAACTTGATTTTCTTGGCTTTGAATACTATTGAAAGATTGGGCACAACTAGCCATTGTTGGAACATGATCATCAATGATATGGGATAGGCTATGCACAACCTCTAATCCTTGATCAATATCAAGCATTTTCCTTGTGTTATTTATGATAGGAACTGTAGTGCTAGTAATATATTCTACACTCACATAATCTTGAAGTTTTTCTAAGGCTTTTTCCAATTGTTTGAGCTTCTCTTGAGGAACATGAGCAACCATGGTTTCAACATCAATGACAGTGGTTGATTGTAAGGTGGTCATGGGAAATGTGATATAGGGGAGGGAGTCCAAAATGGGTTGACTAGTGTCAACACTTTGAATGAAAGAGTTGGAAAACTTAAGATTTGCTATGGATGTACTAGCATGGGATGCCATGAGTCTCAAACTATATCTCACTAAAGTATTGGAAATAGGAAACCAAGTTGTGAAACTCATACAAGTTTCAAAAAACCAAAAGTGTACCCAATATGAACACCAATAGACTAAATAAAGACAACAAACACCTAGAAACAGGAAGCAACAAGTAGGAACAAACAACGAACATAGTAATAGAGGTCTCAAAAAAAGTTTGTTGATTCAAAACAAGCAAGACAAGGTCACCCAATGACAAATGATTCTTGCTCCAAAGTTTTGAAAAATAAAAGTTTGATTGTGAACTACTTTGTTTAAGGATCTTGAATCTACTTGCAAACAAGTGAAATAGTAAATAAATTTCTAGAATTTTCTTAATGTATTCCAATTTGATGCAAAATGCGAGTATGCAAGAATGTGAAAGATGTTTGAATGAATGTTGATTCAATTTTTAGATCAGAAACATGATAATTGACTTATTTAAATTGAGAGTCCAGAAAATGATTACTTTTAAATGCAAATCTTGATTGTAGACAACGCACTTTATTTTTCCTTTGTGAACTAATGTAAAATGCTTCAGAATATGTAGTTTTTGAAACAAAAACAAATATTTTCAAGTACAGTGAAACTAAGCAAATAGAGGCACATAAATGTGAAATTTTTTGCAAAAGCACCTATACAAGGACTGGTTCACCCAAGGGCGAATGGGTCTTTGCACAAGGTTCTAAGAAATCAAAAACTAAGTGTTCATGTTACTATTTATGCTTGTTGTTTCTATCTGCAAATAGATTCTACAGTGATTGTTTTCTCCAATTTTTTTTGATGAAATGCAAATACAAATGTATGGAAATGTATAAACAAGATTGGAAATTTTGAGTGCAATTTTGAATGAAATCTGATCTAATGACTGAAACACACCTTAATGTAAACTAAGATGCAAAATGTATACAATATTTTTAGATTTTTATGAGTTTTAATGATGCAAAACAAGATGATGCAAAACTTGGATCTAGGGTTTGAAAGACCTCCAAATCAAAAATCTATGATGTCAAATATCATGTTCACCAAAATGAAATGAAGGGGAAAGGGGCCCGCTAAAAGGTTTTTGGTTAGAAACTAGGGTCAATTCCACTTTCCCTTAGATTTCATTAGAATACAAACCACAAGGCCAAGAGATTGGCTTTCAACCTCAATGGTGAGTCAATCAAAACTAGGTTGGTGACTCTTTAGGGTTCTTAGAGAGGATTAGGAATAATTTAAAATGATTTGAAATGATGAAACTAATTGAACTATATGACCTAATACATACTTGAAAGTAATCAGAGTGTAATAGAACTTTACAAGCAGATCTGGGAGATGTCTAAGGGAATGTACTTGTCACCGAATGTTGATTCTGACATGTGGAGAGGGACTCTTTCACCCTTGGGTGAATGGGTCTCTGTTTAGGCTTCCAAATATGCTTTTTACAGTCCTTTGGTGCTAGATTTGAGATGTTTTCCACCTGCAAATTTTTCAGAATGTCAAAAATGAATTTTACAACTCAATTTTCATGTATTGACAAGAATGATGACAAAAAATGCAACAATGAAAAATTTATCTTCAAGATCTCTTCAATCTTCTTCAAACCTATAACCTACACAATCACAAAGAGGGAAAAATGGTTGTGTCGTATAAGGGTTTGCGTCAGTCAAACCCCATGAATAATGTTCCCACTTTCATAATGGCAATGACAATGATGAAAAACTTAATGGAAAGGAAGGAAATGATGAATGAACACAATTGTTGCAATTCACCACCCTTCAATGGCTTCCTTGAAGGATAGAAGACAAACACGCCACTCTAAGAGTATAGATCTTGCTTGATTGCTTGAATACTTGAACACATGAAGACCTACAACACAATATTAGCCTTCACAAGACAACAAGAACACACATAAAATTTGACATGATGTTGCATCATGATTGCTACTACAAATGAATGATAATTTTTCTCTTGAATGCTCAATTATTCTCTTGATTGCTAGATAAAGTGTGTTCTCAATTTTTTTAGATTTCAAATGATCAAAAGACTAGGTATTTATAGGTGTTTATCTAATTTCCCAAAAATTAGATTCCAAAATTTGAAACAATTTGAATTTTGATCATTAAAATGCCGCCAAAAACATATTCAAATTTAGGTGTTGGCTCATAATGGGAACCCATTTTCCCATGGGTGAATGGGTCCTAGCCTAAATCTCCAAGACACACATGATCCAAGGCAATTTAATGATTGAATGTATTTGTTTAATGTTGGTTCCCCTTTTAGAAAATGGTAAGAATAAGGCTTTGGAAAGACTAATTTGGCAAATTAGAAGCTTGCTTAAGTCCAATAAATTAAGGGACCCAAACATAGTGTGAAATTGTAAAAGTATATAATTTTCTACAATATAGTCATATCTTCTTTATCTCTACATTAGGAATTTCAATCTTATCTTTCACTATGATATTGATTGCCCTTTTTTGACCTCTTAGGGTTGCTCCCCTATCATTGCATCTCATCTAGTTTGGTTCTTCTCCTCTCTTTTTCTTTGGTGGTTTTGAAAATTCTCTTGTTTTCAATTAAAATTCTTTATGATGAGAGCCAATTGGTAAGCCTCCTCTACTATCTAGATATTCCACATATCCAAATTCCTCTTGGATGGATCCCTTGATCCATTGACATATTTTTTTGTCTTCTCATCTCCTTCCTCATGATGGCTTGACCTAATTATCAGATAGTAATACTCCTTGATGTACTCCTTTATAATCATCTATATATCATTCAACTAAAATGATCAACAAAGTACCTCACCTTGTTCTAAAAATCCTATGACAAATTAATATAATCCATGATAATGGCATTCCAATATTGAGAATAACTATTGTCATTATTCTAGAAGTTAATTTCAAGGAAAGTGTTTGTTTATCTCTGATGATATATCACAATTTCGTGTAATATATATTTTACAAAAAAACACAAGATCATTAAAATCCTTCCAACATATTTTTGTATCCATGCATAGTTGCACATAAATCAAGTTACATCATTATATTCTATAAATTTTTATTTGCATTCAATGTCCAACATTACTTCCCAACTTACAAAATTTGGACCCACTCATAAGTGCTTTAGTTTCATTGACATATAGATTATCCATATTTAGACAAAAAAAATTGTAGCTTTGAGTACATTATGCATATACATTGTTCTATCTAGGGCCTTTTTAAAAAAATACCCATCTCTTGAAACAAGGGAAGAATGCCCAAATAGAGTCAATAATGTCAACGTTAGTGAAAAGTGCCAACATATTTCCTTGATTTAAGCATTTTTAAATGGACACTACCATCAATAATTGGTATTGTTGGAACAATATATTTACCAATTTATGCACTAATATCCACTAGTATTAGCATCCTTAAGTAGCATGTTACTTGGATTATCCCTTCAAAAAAATCTTTGATACTTTAAAAATATTATTGGATTTCTACAAAAATATTTGTACACCTCATGCACAAGATCTTCAACTTTCAAAATAGATGGAACTAGCTCTCAATTTTAAAATTCAAATTTATTTATGGGTCATACAATGAATGTTAGACATGTACAATAAACATGATGTTTGTAAATTAGTAATAAGCCCATTTTTGTGACCTTGCATGACTAATGCCATGTCCAAACCAACACAGAGAAACTTCCTTGCAATCACAAACTCATCTATGCCTCAAATATCTATCAATTTTTTTTAATGATTTCCATAATGTTAGCAAAGGTAAATTTTTCTTTCATTTTATGAACTATAAGTATATGAGACTAATAGATACAATTGTCTATCGTATATGCATCCATGCAAACCTAAGAAGTATTTTCCATAAAATTATCTAGAAATAAGGTAAATAAAATCATTTGATTCAATTTATCTTGAATAACTTCCTTCTCCACCATAGCCAAACATTGAACCCATTCCCAACCACTTTTGTTAGACCAATGAGAAAGTGAAAAAAATGGGCACTACCGGTAATTATATTCAATTCCAATATTTTTAAAATTATATCATCAAGGAACATCTATATAATATATGGAATATAATTATGAGTTGTATGGTTATGGATAATTAATTTTCTTTCATCATGCTTCAAAATAGAGTAAATATAGAACCTCCAACAATGGCTAGTCATGCTTGTGATTGTGTGTATTATTTGTACGCAACTCCTTTTTTATTATAAGCACACTCATATTTCATTTTCTAATGCATCATCAACTTCAATATCTATTTAAACTTATCTTTTCATAAAATTTACCTACATGCTTTCAATTGTGTCTAATATGTTGTAAATTCTTGTCTTTCTTATATTTCTAGCTAGAAATCTTGTAGTGACATAGTTTTAGCACACCCACTCCATCTTTCTTCTCTATGGATTCTATAATGGACACCTAAAAAACCATTTGAGATAAATAATTTTTTTAAAAAAATTGGTATGTCCCATTGCATGATTTATGTTTCTTTGAAAAGATTTAAGATTTAAGGTAACTACTAGTAGTAGTATGGACATTTTCTCCCCATATGAAGGTTTTGTTCATTCTTTCACTACTAGATTGAACCATGCTATGTGTATCTCCTTCAATATAGGCAATGGAATTAAATGTGGTCATGTAAGGAAAGATTGTCTCTCAAATCAAACTAATGATCATCTATACAGAGAAACATTTCTTGATAGAGAAAAGTTACAATGAAGATGAGTACGACATGGGAAATGGAAGTGAATATGGTCATGTAAGAAAGAAAATCTATATCTAATACAATCAAAGCTAAAGGATCCAAAGAAGGATGTTCTAACCATGCAAACCACACAAATAAACATAAATAAAATAATAAAACGCTATAATTTGACACAATATATGCCTAGGGAAACCCTAAGTGAGGGAAAACATAAGCCTCCAAAAGATTTATTTTTATATTGATTCCCTAAACATAATTATAATCTGCCACATTAGCTTATGTAGTGTAGAAAATTGTCACCCTTGAAAATTTTACACTTGTTTTTGGCCCCCCTTAAATTATTGGACCTAATTGAGCATTCAACTTCCTAAATTATGCATTCCACGACCTATTTTTAATATTTTCTGACAATTTGCAAGCATAAAACAAATGCTCCCATTTAATAATTTGTCCCCACCCCTTTAAAATTTTGAAAATAAGGCTGGGAAATTGGTGCCTAGGGTGCCCATGTCCCCCTATTTTGGCTCCAAATTTAAATATGTCGGTTGTGACAATTTATTATTTGAAATTCAAATATTCAAATTCAGTTGTCGGGATCTAATTTCCAATAAATTGATTAAATGCCTATAAGTACCTAGTTATTGCATCATTTGGAATCAAAGACTTGAATAAAACGTATGATCTAGCAATCCATTGGAGAAAATACTATTGCCAAGAGCATCCAAGAGCATCCAAGAGCATTCAAGAGCAACCATTAGAATATTTATTTCAGCAATCCTAGTTCCTAACATCATGCCAAAGTTTATGTGTGTTCATGTTGCTTTGTGAAGGCTAACATTGTGTTAGGTCTCTAAAGCATTCAAGAAAGTTCCAAGATCCTTAAAGAGATGTGTGTCTTCAGTCCTTCAAGGAAGCCATTGAAGGGTGGTGAGTTGCAACAATTTTTTCATTCATCATTATTTTCCTTTCTATTATCAGTTTTGCATTGGCATTTCTATTATGGAAAGTGGGAACACTTACTCGAGGTTTGACTGAGGAAAACCCCTATATGGCACACCATTTCCCCCTCTTTATGAATGTACAATTTTTAGGTTGAAGAAGATCTAAGGAAGCTTGAAGATGCTTTTTTTATTGTTGCATTCAAAACCCTAGGTCTTGACAACTCACAAAAACTCGATTGCAAAAAAATTTGGAAGCGATCCAGATAGTTTGCAAGTGGAAAATGAAAGTGCAGAAACAACATAAGAGGACTACGAAAATAGATCCGAAAAATACCTTGCAGGATAGTGGCGCCCTAAGTGCATAGTGCCCTCCATTTTTAGGCTCAAACTTATATGACAAGTGCACAATGTCCTCCCCTTTATGTTTTTGGTGTCTGATTTTCTTTGTGATATCTCATATCTATTGTTTCTATAGAAAAGCACTTATTTGCATCATTAGGTCAATTTCATTATTGCATTTCATCATTAAGATATTTCTAAATTTGATTTAAGTCCAATTAACTCACCTTTCAAGTTGCAAGTCAATCATATTTCCTTGTCCAAATCCATCTAATTCCACTCACACACAACCACCCCACAACATATCTTTAATTGAATCATAGAGAAAGGTGTGTTTCATTTTGGTGAATCCCTTTTTCTACAATTTAGCTTCCCACATACAATAGCACATAACATGGAAAGATCACTTATGGACTTGTGGCATGTGCTACAAATAACATCAAAGGATCCTCATGTGATCCACTCACATGATTGTACTCCAAATCATACTCCTATCATTCTCCTCTTAGTACTCACTCCCTCACTACTACACTTACATGTTACCTCTTTATTCTCCTTAATCTTCTATTCTTACTTACAAATGACTTCATACCACATAATTATACCTTTCTCTAGATTCCCAAATAATCTATATCAGCCTTAAGATGGAAAAATCCCAAAACTACATGGAAAATGTCACCAAATTGAAAATAATAAATTTATATAAAGTCCAACAATTTATTGGTGGAGAATCTCCATGTGGTACAGCTCATACCTATACAATGGTCATAAATACCTCCCAAAATATTCATCCCTTGGAACAAACCCAAAATAAAATTCCACAATATAAAATAATTCTAATTGACTAACATCATCAACATGTAGACATGTATTCACTCAATCACATACTTAGACCAGTCCAAAAGACCTAAAACTTTAACACTAAACCAATAACTCATTCACAAAACTACTCCTTAAACCTTAACACCTAATTGCACAATACATTGTAATGAAATACATCAACTTTTCCTTGTCATAGACTATCAAACACACTTTATCATAAGTTTCCAATTTTCTCGACATAATACAAATTCATCAAAATTCCATTAGGAAGCCTCTACATCAAACACCAATGTAAATAAAAAATGACTCTCATCATTCAAGTACATTTCCCTTGCTTGGAAATTCCAACTTGTTTTCAATTCAACTCATTCTTTTCACCTCCTTAGGTATGCCTCAAGAGATCCACCTTGAGCACTACTCTTACTCCTTTCATATGCCACTTTGTTCCACCAATAATCCTCCACACTAATCATCTTGATATTTACATTTGGTGACAAACCACTTCTCTTCTCTATCAACCAACCTTCAAATCTACTAGCACCTTTCTTGGTTGTTGCATATATTTTTGTCTAGACCCCTACAACCACAAGTTCTCTAATGTAATACTGCATCCTCTTTTTCATCTATCTTGTCCTCTAGGTTTCTTCCATTTGGTGACATACCATCTCATAAACATTATTTTCATCACTTCTTTTACATTTGTGACGTTTCCACTCAATCTAGCAATATCACACACCTTTAGAATCAACGCATGCTACTCTTCCTCAATGCACACCCTGTGTTGCTATAAAAGTATCCCTTTCTTTCCATTAGTGGCATAAACTTATGCTTACATCATATCTCTATAAAAATACCATTACCTCCCCAATAGAAAATGGCTCACATCTATCGGTGCAATTTCATACAATACCTCATCATTGATATGATTCAATTTTGAGTATCACCCAACATTGTTCCTCAACAAAAATCTAGTCTCCTTGCTACAACCAACCAAGCCAATATGGGCATAGATTCCTCATCCTCCTCAACCCCAAAGTGTCAACCATTTCCACAAACACCAATTTTTATGTGCTACCACTATCCATCACCACATCATGTCATTTACCACATGCCCTACATTGAGTCCTAAAAAAACTCTTCCAATTTTGTTGAATCACCCCTATTGTCGTACATCAAGGTTCTTAATTATAGCAAGGAATCCCAATTCTCAAGGTCCCTTTCCAAATTAGGCGAGCTCTCATCATTGAATGCAACTCCAATTCTCTATGTCCTTCCTCACCACACTTGAAATAGGTTCCTTTGAAGAATTTGTTTTATTTTCCTCTAAGATCTTCTATCATGTTGATAATATCCTCCACACTTCTCCCAAGTCTTTTTCAATGATCGTCTTCTACAATTTCATCTTTATGGTAACTTATAGGTCACCATCTTTACTTTTGAGGTAGCTACTATAGTCATCTTCCTTATTTTCATGATAGGTCATATCTTCTTCTTTCTCTCTATAGTAGGAATTCCAGTATTCTCTTTCACTATGATACCAATTACACCTTCCTTGACCTCTTGAGGTTGCTCCCCTATTATTTCATATCATTTGGTTTGGTTCTTCTCCTCTCTTCTTCTCTAGTGCTTCTTCATATTCTTTTGTTTTCAATTAAACTTCTTCTCTATGGTGAGATCGAATTGGTAATCCCTCTACTATCTAGATATTCCACATATCTAATTCCTCTTGGATGGATCCCTCAATACATTGACATATTTTTCCACCTCTGCATCTCCTTCCTCATGATCCCTTGACCTAATCATCAGCTAGTAATAGTCCTTGATGTACTCATTTATAATCATCTATCCCTATTGTGTGTATCTCCTTCAATAGTTACAACTAGTAATTCATCAAAATGAATTTAGAATTTAAATTATCCACCATCTGATCCCACTTAGCAATGCTAGGAATCCCCATTCTATTTATTTCCAACTAGACTTCTTTCCACCATATTATTACATGGCCTTTAAGTTTTATTTTTATAAATTTTACCTATTTGGGTCCATAATGTCCTCACGCACAAAATGTTATTCTAGATCTATGATCTAGTCCATCAATTCCTCATGATCCAAAATCCTAAAATAGTTAAAGATCTCCACTCTTGTCCTCTTACCAATGCCAAAGATGACCTTTAGCATTATCTCATCTTTATCCTCATCATTTCCAACTAATTACATAGGATGTAATTATGGTTATGGTTCCTTCCATTGTCTTGTTCCAACACATTCACCCAATTTGCATCACCTTTAACATATATAATTCCTCCATTCTCTCTACCATATCCAAGATTCTTCACTCTCCCTTTGGTGGAATCTTGACAACTTCTCTTGGTCGATAGTCTATTTATAAACCTTTTGTAGATTATCTCAACTTATAAACCTTATTTAATTCATATAAAATACAAATCATCATGGTACACTTTCTCTTATTTTACTCATGCCTTAATTTACACTGGCTCTATCCACTTCATTTGGAAAACTTATTCTGAAAATCTACATCAACTAGGTGCACCCACAACCACACCAACACAAATATGTGATTAACCTAGCTTTGATACTATTTAATGCAGTCATGAAAAAAGGGTCCCAAGAAGGATTGTCTAGATATGTATCCCACACATATAAACTCATATAAAAAACAACACAGTATAATTTGATGCAATATATACCCTTGGAAAATCCTCAATGAGGGGAAAACCCAACCTCCAAAATATTTCTTGTTATATTGATTTCCCAAACACAATTATAATTTTCCATAATGGCTTCCCACATACACTAACACATAACATGGAAACACCACTTCCAAACTTGCCACATGGGCTATAAATAACATCACAATATCCTCACATGATTGTACTCTAAATCATACTCCATGTATCAATCTCCTCTCAATACTCACTCCCTCACTATTGCACTTACCTATTACCTCTCTATTCTCCTGAATATTCTTCACTTAGAAATAAATTAAAACCACATATTTATACGTTTCTCCAACTTCCTAGACAATCCATTTCAACCTCAAGATGGCATAAATCTTGAAACCACATGAAACATGTCACCGAATTCAAAATAATAAACTTATGAATTTGAAAGTCCATCTATGGATAATCCCCATGCATACAAGTTATTCCTCTCCAACAATCATAAAAAACTCCTTGAATATTCTTCCTTTGGCATAAACCCAAAATAAAATTTTGTGGATCTTCCCCTATGTCCAATCAACTAACATAGATAGCATACATACAACTTAATGGACCTACATATCCCAAATTAAGCAATTCATTTTCCTAGAGATACTTCATTTAAATTGTCAACTAGGGAATTATAATCTTGAGATTATATTGGCACTATATATGTATTTGAGAATCATAGACCTTCCTAATTGATTGAGTATAGGAAAAGTAACAGAATCAACTCTAACTGAGGTAACTTAACTAAAATAACTTCTACATAGAAAATAGACTAAGTGAATACTAATTATTGTAAGTAACTACAATAACTGCTAGGGGTAATTATTCATATGTATACTATAACTTGACAACTATTTATGTTGCATCATGATTCAATAACATTTATTTGTTGAACAAAACTCAAAACAATGTGAATAAAAATTAAACTTTGAAAAATAAAATTCAGAAATTAACTAATAATATAAACTAATAGGGACTATGCAGTACCCCAAGTGGTCCTTGCTTGAGTTGTTGCAATCCATAATGTCTTCCTTCAAATCCTCTCATATATTCATGTAAATTGTTGTATCCTTCTCGAATATACACAAACTTAAGAATAGAGTATTTAATAACAAGATTATATTCAATTTGTTTCATACAAAAATCTAGCTCCTTGGTCTCTCACAATATCATACATATACATAGGATTTGTTGGAGTCCTCTTATTCCAAAACTGAAAACAAACTATGGCCAGCCATCAATTCTTCCAAAAACACAAGAAGAGGACCATGTCTTAGCTTGATAGAAAAATAAAATCAAGTGGAATTAAGAGTGTAAGAGTTTGATAAGGACTCTACATCAATTAAGATTAGTTATATAAATAAAACGGTGCCTAACAAGATATACTTTATTATAAGTCATTATCCACTGTTAGAACAAGCGTCTTCTTTCCTCCACGATTTATTAATAATAGGAAATGAAAATATTGAGTGATACATGAATATTCCATGTTCACAACCTCATACCATCACCTATATTAGCTTTGGGGAAAAATGCACATGTTGTAGTTGATCACCTCC
Organism: Sequoiadendron giganteum; assembly: GCA_007115665.2. NCBI lineage: Eukaryota > Viridiplantae > Streptophyta > Pinopsida > Cupressales > Cupressaceae > Sequoiadendron > Sequoiadendron giganteum. Next base: position 478,535,368 of record CM021101.1, on the reverse strand, counting down.
TCTGACTATGGTGCAGCGACATCCTTCTATTGTGGGTTGAAAGTCCTTCACTGCAAGGGTTAGTCTTCTTCCAAAGGCATTTTTCATTATTAAAAACTATAATTAATCATAAAAATATACTAAATTCCACAGACATTCAAAGATCACACAATCATTTATCAATATATAGTATATCATCTTTAAATGCTTTTAAATACTTAACTATATGAAAAGGTTTGGAAATGTCTTTGAAACTAAATAGAAATAAGATAAAAATTATGAAACTAAAACAAGGAAATTGGACATTTCTAGGGATCATCATCCCACTAACTTGGCTTTTTTCCTTGTTCTTAAGCAGTCTAGGGTCTTTGGTTTTAATTGCAATACAGTATCCCCATAATCCACTATGTTTGTGACCCCTTCACCCTCCTTTAGGTAGAATCATTTTTTATTTGGTATCCTCTCCCATCTAGCATGTTTTTTTCCCCCTATCTCCCCTCTTCTTCCTATCAAATGTGGAATTGGAAAAAAGAGAAGAGGAGGATGAAATGTTAGAGTGAACCAGGTAATATGATGTTTAAGGGATTTTGTGATTTATTCGCGGGATCTTTTAATTTATGCCAAGTAGTTGAAGACTAAATGAAGATCCCTCTTTTTCAACTCTTATGTTAACTCCTTCCACTTGTCCTATGAGAAGTTAAGTGCTTCTCTTCCTTCTCATGTTGCTAGTTCTTGAAATCTTTTATAATCCTTCTCCTCGCATTCCAAAATATGCTTCTCCACCCATCATCTCTCCACAAGGTAAATCCATTCCTCCACTATCCCTTGGGGATCCTCTACCTCTACTCTGATAAGAAGGTAAAATGGCTTCTCCCTTTTATGATAATCTCTTTGCAGTTGTCATCTTTGATGTTCATTCCCAATGAAAGAGGCCATTGCCTTGATTTGAACATCTCCCACAAAGATAAGTGGGTTCCAAACAATGTCATAGGGAATGGAAAAATTATGCAAGTAAAATTCACACAATCGGTCTCACATACCTAGTGTGGCCTATTGGTATGCTTATAAAATAATGTAGGTCAAGATAGGGAAATTGGAAGGTTGTTGATTAACTAGCTGAATTGGAAATCTAATTATTCTCAGTCTCTCTAGTGTGGATTGCTATTAATTTAGATTTTTCTTTGTACCAATTCTTTTGCACCTAAGAGAATTCTTCTACTTTGTTCCACAACTCAATCCCAAGGGTAACCACAGTAAGAGTTCTAGGAATTCATTGAGCTTTAGTTTGGTTCCCAAGTTGTGGAGTTTTCTTAATAATCTAACAAATGGTCAATTGTGCTAAATTCTCTAAACCTAGCCCTTGTTGCTCAAAAGCATGCAATTGTTTCTCCAATTCCTTAACCCTATTATCCAATTCATTCTTCTTTTGTTGGTATCCCTTAATTTGTTCTTCCATATATTTTATCCTCTGCGGGGCTTCTTGCGGCTCCTTACTCACATTTTTTTGAAACAAACCCTTCTTTAGAAGCTAGACTATTTTGAGGTTTATGCTTCTTCCTTGTTGTGAATAAATCCTCTAAGTCTGAGTTTGAGTTGTTTCTCAAAGACATAAATTGTAATGTTTTAGATTGTTCTCAATCATTGGGCATATTTTCTTCTTGAGAGTTTGTTTCGGACTCCACTACAACAACCCTTTCTCGTTGAGGCTTGGCCTTTCCTTTTGCAAGTCCCTTCTTTTTAAGGTGGTGTGACCTCTTCTTTGGTTTTACTAACCTTCTCTACCTCTTTTTGGGTGCAAATAAAGAGGCCATAGTTTTTATTTTGTGTTGCTTGGGATTAGATGGGTTTTTGGTGGAGGCAAGGGTTTTTTATTATGTAGGTGCTACAAGTTGCTTCCAAGAAGCTGCAGTTCGGGTTTCTTGAGTCTATTCTATGAAATAAAAATAAAAACTATGGGAGCAATGACATACAAATATCAATTTAGTCTAACCTTGAACACCAAACTAGATAGGCTGAGCAACAAACCCTTTAAAGCGCAATTTCTAAATACCACCAAATTGAATTTTCCACCACACTAAAATTCACAGCTTCCACAACTCAATCCCAAGGGTAACCACGGTAAGAGTTCTAGGCATTCTTGGAGCTTTAGTTTGGTTCCCAAGTTGTAAAGTTTCCTTATTAATCTAAAAAATGGTCAATTGTGCTAAATTCTCTAAACCTAGCCCTTGTTGCTCAAGAGCATGCAATTGTTTCTCCAATTCATTCTTCTTTTGTTGGTATCCCTTAATTTTTTCTTCCATATATTTTATCCTCTGCGGGGCTTCTTGCGCCTCCTTACTCTCATTTTTTTGAAATAAACCCTTCTTTAGAAGCTAGACTATTTTGAGGTTTGTGCTTCTTCCTTGTTGTGAAAAAATCCTCTAAGTCTGAGTTTGACTTGTTGCTCAAAGACATAAATTGTAATAATTTAGATTGTTCTCAATCACTGGGCATATTTTCTTCTTGTGATTTTGTTTCAGACTCCACTACAACAACCCTTTCTCATTGAGGCTTGGCCTTTCCTTTTGCAAGTCCCTTCTTTTTAAGGTGGTGTGACCTCTTCTTTGGTTTTACTAACCTTCTCTACCTCTTTTTGGGTGCAAATAAAGAGGCCATACTTTTTATTTTGTGTTGCTTGGGATTAGATGGGTTTTTGGTGGAGGCAAGGGTTTTTTATTATGTAGGTGCTAAAAGTTGCTTCCAAGATGCTGCAAGTCGGGTTTCTTGAGTCTATTCTATGAAATAAAAATAAAACCTATGGGAGCAATGACATATAAATATCAATTTAGTCTAACCTTGAACACCAAACTAGATAAGCTGAGCAACAAACCCTTTAAAGCACAATTTCTCAATACCACCATATTGAATTTTCCACCACACTGAAATTCATAGCTTCCGCAACTCAATCCAAAGGGTAACCACAGTAAGAGTTCTAGGCATTCTTGGAGCTTTAGTTTGGTTCCCAAGTTGTGGAGTTTTCTTATTAATCTAAAAAATGGCCAATTGTGCTAAATTCTCTAAACCTAGCCCTTGTTGCTCAAAAGCATGCAATTGTTTCTCCAATTCCTTAACCCTATTATCCAATTCATTCTTCTTTTGTTGGTATCCCTTAATTTGTTCTTCCATATATTTTATCCTCTGCGAGGCTTCTTGCGGCTCCTTACTCTCATTTTTTTGAAACAAACCCTTCTTTAGAAGCTAGACTATTTTGAGGTTTGTGCTTCTTCCTTGTTGTGAACAAATCCTCTAAGTCTGAGTTTGACTTGTTGCTCAAAGACATAAATTGTAATGTTTTAGATTGTTCTCAATCACTGGGCATATTTTCTTCTTGTGAGTTTGTTTCAGACTCCACTACAACAACCCTTTCTTGTTGAGGCTTGTCCTTTCCTTTTGCAAGTCCCTTCTTTTTAAGGTGGTGTGACCTCTTCTTTGGTTTTACTAACCTTCTCTACCTCTTTTTGGGTGCAAATAAAGAGGCCATACTTTTTATTTTGTGTTGCTTGGGATTAGATGGGTTTTTGGTCCAGAGGCAAGGGTTTTTTATTATGTAGGTGCTACAAGTTGCTTCCAAGAAGCTGCAGGTTGGGTTTCTTGCACCTCTAGCTCTGTCTTCTCACCAATGTTGTGGGAAGGTGATGCAATGGGTGAAGAAGAGGGTACATGTTCCTCTTCACCAACTTTAGAAGGATCATTCACTTCTTGAGTCCTATTTGTTCCTTTCAACCCAAGCCTCGTAATAATGTCATTAATATTGTTGCAAGCTATGAAATTATCTTAAGACACATCAGGGTATTGAATTCTAAGACTTATTTTAATAAAAAAAGTGACTAAATAGTAATGGGACATATCAGATTGATTCCTCTTCCTTTTATATTCAACAAACATCTGCTACAACAAATTATACAAGAAGTTTGGGACATTCACCAACCTTTGATGACATAGGTGACTCTGAAGTTTAAAATGCAATATATATAAAAGAGACTACCTATAATCATAGGTTAAATATTTAACTATATACAAGTTAACAAATTCCCATAACCATGGTAGGGAGATTCTCTTTGTACCTTGTACCAAGGTGTCCAATTCTTCTCCTAGCTGTGTAAAGTTATTTTATGTTGTGACTACATCAGCTTGCACCGAAAATTCTTCTGCTACCTTGGGCAACCCAAAAACTTTTTCCACTGCTTCTCCCAAAGCATCCACTCTCAATCCTCTAATTGTAGCCTCATTATTTTGAAATGGATTGGTGAATTGTTGTGTCATGACCATAAAATTATATTAGGTGGAGAAAATAGTCTAACCATCCATCTTGTTAAAAGATAGGCAAGCATTGTTGGTCTTCTAATAACAAATTATGTGTTGTTGGTTCTCTTTTAACAATATTGCCTCCCATATTTAACTTCTATATCCTCTGTCAAGTGAATTATGATAAAAAATATTCTTCAATCTACTTACTACTTATACTACTCGATATGTTTGTTGCTTTATGAACACTTACACTTCTATGCTTGAAAGTCCTTATGGTTATTCTTATGGCTTTGTGAAGGGAATTGAAGTTGTTTTATATGCAACTCTTTTGAATTCTTGACAAATGAAATTAGAAATGATAACCAAACTAGTTTTCTCCCCCCCAACTTAAAGTTTCTATTTGTCCTAAGATAGCAAGGTATGAAAGGACACAATAATAGATTTCAAAGGATTAGAGATATTTGATATAATATAAATGGCATGTTTACATGAACGTGAATTCTAGAGGAAATCAATAGAATAAAATTTTAATCATAGTTGATAATAATAAATGTACTACAATGGTGAGGTGATAGAAAAAAAAGGTGCATGTGATGTGAGTTGAGTGTCGTCATGCAACTACTTGATGAAAGATTTGAAATGATGGAAGTTAATGGGAATACTATGGGTAGATGTGTCATATAAAAGCTTATTGGAATGATGGCAAGTGTCTAAAAACTCTTAATATTGGAAAAGAAAGCTATAGAATGTACAGGGTTATTCATAATGGAATGATATGTTGCATGGAAATCATGTTAAATTGAAGTGGCTACATGTTGGTATTACGGAAGTGATGTTTAACTACAAGTGATAGTGGTTGTGAGTGTAGTGATGGTGAGTTGGTGGCAATTGTTGCGGGTAGTAGTAGAACATGTCCCTTTTGTAAATGCCTCGAGGTTGTTGATACAAGAAAAAAAAAAGTTTATTTTGATGGTACATAGTGCATGTGTGTACATGTGATATTTTATTGTGAGACTTTATACCTATTATACATCAGTAGGTGAGAAGGTTGGCTCATCTATAGATGTAGCAATTGGTGATTTGGTCATGTCTTCCTTTTTGGCAAGCAATATTGAATCTATATGTGGTATAAATTGTTGTTGTAGATCATGTAGAAATTATTCCTTATGTAATGGTTTTTTATAAAGCTTAAATCTATGTTCATTGACCATTAAGGAGAATTGGACTGAATCAATTGTAGTTAGTTAAATTGCTCCATTTTGAAAAATATATTTAATTTCATAAGGATCGGGCCACCATGTTTGTAATTTTCCCTTGTGGTCCTTATATCGTGAATCATAAAGCAATGCCCAATCTCCTTATTGAATTCCTTGGTTTTAATAAATTGTTCATGTCATTTGATTCTTTATTGTTGTGCAATCTTTGTATGACAGACTGCTTCCATCCTTATTTCATCCAAAGCATTGAGATTATGCAATATGTCCTTTTGGGCTTTAGACAGATCCATTCCAAGTTGTATTGTTGTCCAGAGTGTTTTATGCTCAAGTTCAATTAGAAGGACAACCCTTTTTCCATACATCAATTTATATGGGATAAATCCTATTATAGTCTTCCAAGTTGTCTTATATGTCCAAAAAACTTCACATAACCTTATTGCCCAGTCCTTCTAATGCAGTTGAACTATGTTTGTTAGAATGACCTCTATTTCCTTTTTTGTGACTTTAACTTGCTCATTTGCTTCAAATGGTATGGGGTTGACTTTCTATGTATGGCATCATATTCCTTGACTAAATTTGCAATCAAATCTAAATTAAACTAGGTTCCTTGGTCTATGACTATCTTCCTAGGCATATCATGCCTTGTGAAGATTTCCTCAAAGGAATTTGGTGGCATTGCCATCTCTAGAAAATTGTAGTGCTTTAACCTCCACCTATTTTGTAAGATAGTCTATACAGACTAGAATATAGACTAGAATTATTCTTTATTATTGGAGGTAGGAGTTATTGGCCCAATGAAATCTAATCTCGATTTATCAAATGGTGAAATGACCAAATGTGTCTGCAGAGGCATTTCATCACTCCTAATGCATCTACCCATCCTCTGGTATCTATCACATCTTCGTGTATATTTAACTAAATCCTTATGAAGTGTAGGCAAGTAGTAGTGGGTTGTTAGAATCTTCAGAGTTATTTGCTTGGGTATAAAGTGTCCTCCACAAGGCTCATCATGACAAGCCTTGAGGATGTCATATACTTCATCTTCCCTTATGTATCTTCTCATTATATTATCTTTCCTTGTGTAAAATAGATAACTAACCACCTAAGAATAAGGGAAGTTGCATTCAACCAAATGGTGCCTTTCTTTAGGTGATAGATGTGGGGTGCCCTTAAAGCCAAGTAATTAGCTATGTTTGTGTACCAAGGTGTTTGCACAAAGAGGGAAAGCAAGTGTCCATCTAGAAATTAATCATCTGCAACTTCTTCTTTTGTTTTGATTTGTAGTCTAGAGATAAAATCAACCGCTATGTTTGCTTTCCCTAGTTTATTTGCATGGTTATATCAAAATCTTGTAGTAATAATAACCACCTAACAATTCTTCCACCAACCACTATTTTTTTCATCAAATATCTAATTTTTGTGTGGCTTGTATGAACAAAGACATAATATCCAGTGATATGGTGTCTAAATTTATTAACGAAATATACCACGGCTACATCTCATTCTCAATAACAGTGTAGTTGAGTTCAACAGCTTGAATATTTTTAATGATGTAGTAAATCGTAAACTCCAAATTTCCTTCCGTTTACCCTAAAATAACACCTATGACAAAATCAGAAGCATCTATATACATATAAAAATGGATTGTCTCGTTAGGGCCTCTCAAAATAGGTGTCCTTGTGAGATTTGTTTTGTGGGATTCAAAAGCTTCCTGATAGGTAGTGGTCCGTTCAAATTCAATGTCTTTAGATAAAATATCAAACAAGGTGGCTTCTATTTTACTGAAATCTTTAATAAACCTCTTGTAATATCTTGCATGGCCAAGGAAACTCCTCACATCTTTTTGCTTCTAGGGAATATGCAAAGTGGAGATCATCTCTATTTTATTAGGATCAACCTGAACCCCCCTACTAGACACAAAGTGTCCCAAGACCACTCCTTCAGTCATCATCATGAAACATTTTTTATGACTTAAAGAGATGTTTTGATACTAACACCTTTGAAGGACGTTCCCTGAATTTGCTAATGCATCTTCATAATATTTTTCATAAGTGGTGAATTCATCCATATAGATCTCCATAGGGTCATGTGCAAAGTTTGAAAATATGCTCAAGACTACTCTTTGGAATGTTGTAGGTGCATTACACAGTCTAAATGGTAAAACTGAACAAGCATATGTACTTCATGGACAGGTAAAGGTAGTTTTGTCCTAGTCTTATAGGGTTGTCTTTATCTAATTGCATCCATTAATTCCATCTAGGAAAGAAAAGCATATCTTCCATGCTAGTGAATCTAACATTGATCGATAAAAGGAAGAGGAAAGTGATCCTTGTGGCTGCATTTATCTCCCTATAATCTACACATACTCTCCATTTACCTCCCTTTTTAGGAACAATCACCAATGGGGAATCCCATTGACTATTTGATATGGGATAAATGAACCCTGCATCCAACAAATTTTGCAATTCTATCTTCACTATATCTCATACAATTGGGTTCACCCTTCTTTGTGGTTTCCTGAATGGTTTGTAACCCTCATTGATGTAAAGTTTGTGGATATAGAGACTAGGATCTATACCCTTAATTTAATTATATTTCCAGGTGAATGTTACTATGTGTGCTTGCAGCATTGTAAGTAATGTAGATTGTTGGGAGATTGTCAATTGGTTATTGGCATTGAGTGTTTTCTCAGGTGTTATTTCCATGGTTAAGGAAAAATTCATGATAGAAGCAACATCCATCCCTGATAGATTAAGATTGCAACTGTGTGGGAGTAGTGTGTGGAATAGCTAGGAAGTGGACTCAAAGGAATTTTTAGGTATGATATTGTGTGAGGGGCAATATAAGCATGCTAGGCAATAATGTTGTTGTGGGTCCTTTCCATAAGATTTTTGCATGTTATAAGCAAGAATCTCATCTTCATCCTAAATTTTAATCACCAGGTTGCATTTTATAGTCATAAGTGTTTGCAAGGAGTATTGGTCATCTTCTTCTAGGGTTGGCCAAACAGTTTGTTCTAATTTTACATGTGGTCGTGCTAGAAGGTAGAGCAGTGATAACTTTAAGAAACCCCCTTAGCAAAGATATAAAATCTTGGTGAATCTTTCATTTTTTGGGGAAAAAATATTAATTTCTATTGGTGAATCTTTCCTTTTTTTCAAAAAAATATTAATTTTATTGGCAATTTTTTTACATCAATAAAATTTTGTAGAAAATATTGGCGAATCTTAAAAAATAATAGGAAAATTATTTAATTATGATGGTGAATCCTTTCAATCTAAAAAAATAATTCTTATGGAAAATTAGGGTCCCGAGGGTGGAAATTATTGATGGGTTTAAGGGTAGACTATAATATTAATATTTACTTTCCACCGTTGATTTAAAATATAATATAACAAACCTCGTTGTATTTTATGAGTTAAAATATACCTATGATTTGTAATGCTCATGGGGCCTAAATATTCTTTTGGATCATTGATATTACAAGATCAACAATCCAAAAGCTATTTCGAGCCCCATAAGAATTATAGATCATTAGTAGATTTTACCTCACAAAATACAATGAGGGCCATTAGATTATATTGTAAATCAATTGGAAACTAAATATTGGAAATATGGCCCTAAATCAACTAATAATTATGATACACTATTGGCAAATTAATATAGATTTCTATTATAACTTATAAAATTTAGGCGAATTTGATCTAATCATGTATCGAATATTGTGGTGAATTTTTTAGTTAAAAATTATAATAAAATAAATTATGGTGATTTGTATAAGATTAAAATAAAAATTTGTAAAAATGTGGCGATTCAAGTTGTGTTAATGCTCAAACTATTAGCCAAATTTTTATTCCCAAATTTCAACTATTAGCCAATTGGCAAATATTAGCCACTAAAAAAATCATTGAGGTAGAGGACCAATTTTTTGGTCACATTCCCATTAGAAATTATCATTTTACTAGACCTGCATCCAATAAATGTGTTTGTAGTGGCTAACCATTGTTTCAAGGTGCGCACCCTTGGTCTCCTTGTGTTGTGTAGCGCAGTGCTCGGGTTCGTGACATGGCTTAATCGTCTCTCATGGATTCATTAACTCTGGTGGTTGTCTCATGAATTAACAGGTCGATCTTTTGGTCCAACGACAATTATCTATGCAACAATTGGTATCAGATCCTGGGTCACAGGTTTGAACCCTTTTCTTGTGCTAGGGGATTATTGCAAGGTGTGTGCCCTTGGTCTCCTTGTGTTGTGCAATGCAGTTCTCAGGTTTATGACATGGCTTAAACGCCTCACGTAGATTCATTAACTCCAATAGTTGTATCAGGCATTAACAAGTTGATCTTTTGGTGCAACAACAACCGTCTATGTAACAAACATGGCCTACCTAATATTAAGGGATATCCTCCAAGGTTGGCTTTGGGCTCAAAAACCATAAATTCTGCTAGATATTCCCATGAATCCAGTGTCATAACAAAATCTTCAATAATACCATCTAGCTTGATGGTTGACCTATTTTCTAATTGCAGAATTGCAGGTGTGGGTTTGAGATCCATCAGTTGAAGTTGTACTTTTTCTCTATCATTACATTGATGGTTGCCCCTAATTCAATCATGGTATTCTTGATAATCATTAGTCTATACATCTACAACAAGACTCCCAGGGTCTGCATATTTTGGGGCAACTATGTTTCCTAGCATAATTTTAGCTAGGTATCTTAAAACATGAAGAGTTTGGGGGTCTTTTCTTTTCCTACTTGGATTTTTGAGGCATAATTCCTTCACATTTTTTGTAAATAGGAACTTATTTAATGACTTGAATCAAGGGTATCTTTACACATTCTTATGTTGGCTCAAGAAATCAAATTCAAGTTTAGAATGAAATTTTTGGGTTTTCAGTATCTCTGGGAATGGTGGTTCCTTATTTGTGATGTCTTGATGTGACTTGACTTGTTTGAGTTGTATTGAATTGTCAGTGGTTTCTATTGTTGGTTCCTCATCTATAAGTTTTATGATATGAGGGGATGATGGTCCAGCTAGCATTCTTCATGAACGTAGGTTTAAATTACCGACCTCAACCCAATAAGTTGTGTATTGAATGGATTCATTAGTGTAAGCCTGTTGAATAGGCTTATAGTTAGGGTTTGGTGCAGGTTGAGTAATAAATTGAGGTGCTCTTGGTTGTGTTGGCGAAAATACAGTCAAGTTTGGCATTATGGTTGGTTGTTGTTATTACAAAGATTTTTGTGACTATGGGTAGTTGACATTTTGGTTCTGCAACTATTGGTTCCCACGTCATTTTGGTGGCCATTGGTTTTGAAGGGACTACCACTATGTATTATAGTTTGGGGCTTGGTGTGGTTGTTGTGGCCACATCCCCTGCTGCGGAGTCCAATTAAATGATTGGGCCATTGACCATGGTTGATTTTGCATGTTATTCCAAGGTTGATTATTCCAATTAGAGAATTTGGTATTGACCCTAGGAAAAGACATTATAAGACAAGGGATATTGGGGCATGCCTTGTCTTTGTTGCCATGGCTTGCATTGAGAAATATAGAACACTTGTCCTTCCTCATCCTCTAGGGTACGAAATTCAAGTTTCACTTGCTTCTCCTCGGAAATGTTGGTAATCTTTTTATATTTACAGTTGACCCTTTTTTGGCAACAGTGTGGATAATATACAATGGGAGAAGCCTCTACCTCCTCTTTTTTATTTTTGATGTGTAGAGTATCCAATTGGGTGGCTAGGTGGTTTATTATATCCTCGGGTTCATGTTGGACACAAGGTTGTTGAGTTCCACCATGGAAACACCCGTGGATATTTTGGTGGAAGAGAAAGCTCTAGTAACCTTGATCTTCTTCATAGATGACCTTGAATAATTTATACGCACCTGGAAGATTTATCAAAAGGGAAAGGACAAGAGGGTATGTTCTTGAGAGAAATTGTTCGTTCTTGATTTGTGATTGGAAACTCAAATGTAACAGGATCTACTAGATTGTCTACCACTTCTTCTATCATAATTTCAAGATTCCTTATGGGAGTTCTCCCTAGGTCCAGTGCAACTATTGGTTAAGGGGTATTTCTATATCATTGATTCCCTCAATTTGTTCTTTGCTTGCACCAATATCTTCAAATTCTTCTTGGTTAGAGGGGAGAAATCTTCCCAATGTGTTTCTTTGCCTCTACATACAATAATATCTTGAGATTTTAGTAACCTCTTGCACATTGTTAGTGAGTAGTTCAAGGTAAATTTATAAATGTCTACTAATCCTAATTTTTGTGATTGAAAACTTCCTAATTTATGAAAGCAATGTAAATAAATTAAAACATGTTTAGGAAATTTGAACTTAGCACCATCCTCGACAATGGTGCCAAAAATGTGGATCTTCTCCTATGTACAATCAACTGATGTAGATAGCATACATACAACTTAATAGACCTACAAATCCCAAATTAAGAAATTCATTGTCCTAGAGGTGCTTCATTTAAATTGTCAACCAAGGAATCATAATCTTGAGATGATGTTGGAATTGTATATGCAATTGAGAATCCTAGATATTCCTAATCAATTGAGTATAGAAAAAGTAATAGAATCAATTATAATTGAGGCGACTTAACTAAAATAAATTCTACATAGAAACCAAATCAAGTGAATACTAATTGTTATAAGTAACTGCAATAACTACTACAAGTAACTTATTCCTATGTAGATTATAACTTAATGACTCTCTATGTTGCAACATGATTCAATAACATCTATTTTTCTAAAAGCACTCACCACAATGTGAATCAAAAATTACAATCCAAAAATTATAATTCAATAATTAACTAATAATCTAAACTAACATGGATTTCGCAATATCTCAAGTGGCCCTTTTTTAAGCTACTACAATCCAAAATGTAAATTGATGTATCCTTCTTTATTGTAGTCAAAGAATACACACACTTAAGAAGAGTATTTGATAACAAGATTACATTCAATCTATTTCATACAAAAATATAGCTACTTGATCTCTCACAAGATCATACATATACACAAGATTTATGAGAGTCCTCTTATTCCAGAATTGAAAACAAACTATGAGCAACTGTCAATTCTTCCAAAAACATAGGAAGAGGACCAGGTCTTAGCTTAACAAAAAAATAAAAGCAAGTAGAAGTAAGAGTGCAAGAGTCTGATAAGGACTCTATATCAATTAAGAATTTTGTTATAATTGAAAACATGCCTAACGAGATAGAATTTATTATAAGTTGTTTTCCACTATTAGAACAAGCCTCTTCTTTCCTCCACGGTTTATTAATAACAAGAAGTGAAAAGATGGAGTAATCCATGAATATTTCATGCTCACATCCTTAGACCATCGTTTGCATCAGCTTTGGGGAAAATGAACATGTTCTAGTTTATCACCTTTGCTAACTATGGTGGACCAACATCCTTTTGTTGCAGGTTGAAAATCCTTTTGATGCAGGTTGACAAGTCCTTCAATACAGGGGTTAGTCTTATTCCAAAGGATTTTTTCATTATTAACAACTATAATTAATCATAAAAATCTACTAAATTCCACATAAATTCAAATATCACACAATCATTTATCAATATATATTATATCATCTTCAAATGCTTTTAAATACTTAAATATATGAAAAGGTTTGGAAATGTCTTTGAAACGTAGGAGAAATAAGATAAAAAGTATGAAACTAAAGAAAGGAAACTGGACATTTGTAGGGCTCATCACCTTCCAGAATCTAAAATAGTTCCAACTCAATACCACTATCAACCCATAGACATATTTTGCAATCAAAGACAAACTAATGATTCATACACATAGCTACTCCTACATCCTATACATAATGCAATGAAATATGTCAAACTCTTCCTCATCACAAACTATCAACTAATTGTCACACACACTTTACCACACATTTTCGGTTTTCTCGACATAATGCATATTCCTCATGATGCCTTCACATACACACACACACACTTTACCTCATATTTTTAATTTTCTCAATATAATGCATATTCCTCATGATGCCTCCAATATGCCTCTCTTTCTCTCCCACCCTCCCTCTCTCCCTCCCTCCCCCTACCCTCCTCCCCCTCTCTCTCTCTCTCTCAATTTTATTAATGTGTCAATCTACATGGACAACATGCCATCCCCTCAAAGCTTCAAATTCCAATGTGGGGCAATATCATCCCCTTAAAGTTTCTAACACTAGGAAAAATTCCCAAATGGCAAGGACAACACTTATTTTATTATATTTCATCAATAACAAAATTGGTCCAAGATGAAGTCAACTTGAATCCAAATATGAAATTGAAAAAAAAAAACTACACCAATTAAATCTTATAGCCTCAAATTTCACTATCTGTATATAGTTTTGATTGATTCATCCAAACAATAACATTAAAGGACTTCCAATATGTAAATCATCTCAAAAAAAAAAAAATCATCGAGTCTCCTAAACAAATAAGCAGAACCAAAAGCCATAAGTGGTACAATATCTAAACCATAAATTATGGAGATCACCCATATACTAAAAATATACAATAAGGGTGACTTCCATTAGAAGCATTGGCAAGGTATTAGCCTTAAAGAGCAATTAAGTACCTTAGGAGTTTGAATGGCTTTTATCATGGCCATTCTTGAAACAACTAATTTTATTAATGGAACTTAGGGTCCCTTCCTTAGAACCACCTCTTTTATTTCTCAAACAACAAGACTAGGTGTGAGAAGGCAAGGAACACCACATACTCCTCCAAGGAGGAGTATTTTATTTAACCTAGGCTCCTCCATATAATCATTGTCAATTGTGTCATTGCTAGTTTCTTGAGTTATCACCATGCCACTATCCAAAGAAGCAATAGTAATATTAAGGTCAAACACAATCACTTTGGGCTTAACGAGGGGGCAATAGTCCCTTAAACAATCAATTTTTTTCCAAAAAAAGGGCATTAAGGCCTCCCAATTGTTTACTATCACATTGAATGATTTTGTTCTTGAATTGAAAACAAAGGAATCTCATAATGTCCTCATTGTGTTTCATAGACATTAAGAATCTAGCATTTAAGATTCAATAAGGTGTAAGGTTAATCTAGGGTCTTCAATTTGTGAGACTTTCCTTGAGGGTTTTAGAGCATGGGGAACCAAACATCAAATCTGTAGAGATATTTTCTACAATCCAATAGACTTAGGAGACATGGAAAAAATTAAATCTAGGTGACTAAGATTCCATATCAAATCCCTTAACACAAAGTAGCATGTATTCCAAAAGGAGTGACTTAGCAATAGTCACTTGTGTATATTAGGATATCTAAACATCATTAGAAATAACCAAATGTATCATTTAAGTTCAAGTTACCTCAAACTAACCCAATCATCAAAAAATCTCCTAGAGTGAAGAGCTTCTTATTCAAACAAAAAAAGGCAATGTATTTTTAAATCTTTCCTCTTTTATTTTGGCATTTATTCATTTCAAAAATTGAGGAGATAACAAAAAAAAATAGGACAAGGAGGGTGATTACCACTTCCCTTTCCTCCTCTAGCAAGCTTCTCACCTTTTAAGATTATGCATTCTTCATTTCTATTGCTTGTGAAAAGCCACGCAATTTTTTGTACCACAATACAATCTTCAACCCATAGTGCCTACTTAAAATGTTTTTCAAAACCTTGTGCACGAACATCACCATTCTTTGTCAAAGAGCCACTAAAATCCATTTTGTTTCTATCTCCATCATAATTTCATCCTCCCTAGTGACTAAACTCGTGCATCATAAACTACATGCACTTTGAGAGTCATCGTACCCAAGAAGTTAACTTCATTTCATACCAAAATCAATAAAACCTTATACAAAGCATGAAAGAAATAGGCACATTGACCAAGAATCATAATCAAAGCAACTAAAATAATAAATTAAATTAGCAAAACACGAAAAATCACCACCCAATTAAAAACGTGTGCTACACCAAAACACACAAAGCTATAAGTGATTGCTTTGATCAAAGAAAGAGTTGCTCCAAGAGCTCTCATGGAGGATGACTTTTTGTCATGAAATATAGAGCACCCATTACTTCCCTCTTATAGAACCTAATCTGTTTAGAAGTCTCAAAAGAGATAGGAGATGATATAGAGATACATAATCATTGTACTAATGATTAATATTTTCCTCTCCACAAATGTGAACTTATTACACAACCCAACCCCCTATGAATGAAAGATAAAAGGTGTGTATTAAATCTTGTAAGTTTTCTCTTCCATTTAATGTTACATACATTTGCATTTCCAATATTAACTCCCTTCTAAATTATAGGCATGTGTCATTGCATATTGTCTTGGCTTGTTGACTGACATCTAACATATTTTACCAAACATCTTAGAAGGGCAATACAATTAAAACACTTCCAACTAAACTTTTGATTTGGGTATCTTCACCTCTTCTTTATGCCACTTCTATTGCCCATGTCATACTCATCCTCGATTTAATTTATCTCACCTTGACCTTGAGAACAAAAACAACAATCATTTTAATATTTACTATGTTGCAAATGCAAAAGTAACAACATTTTCTTAGATCCTCTCACAAAACACTAACAACTCTACCCCACAAACAAAAACATTAATTTTATTGCCTATTAGAAATACAAACAAAGAACGTCAAATTTTTAAGCTCGTTTAAAATTTTCAAGAAAAAAATAAAACAAAACAATACTAAGAATTCATATATTAGAATGGGATTTTTTAAAACATTCTCATTACTATAAGCCATCGAACTTAATCTAAGATTATATTGAACTAATAGATACTTCAATTATAATGTGCTTCCCTTTTTTTAAGTTAAAACAAAAAAAATATGACAATAAGTGAGTTGAACCCTCTTCCCCCTTTTGTCTTTATCCCTCCTCTCCTTTTATCTATTTATCTTGCTCTTCTCTTGTTGGAATGGGAAAATGAAATGGCTTAAGGTGTAAGTATTGCATAAGCATTATGACCCTTTAGTATAAGTTATTAGTAATATGTCAGTCTACATGGATAACATGTGATCTCCTTGACATTTCCAAATGGGTGATATTCCCAAATGATAGGGACATCCTCAATTGTATTCCATGTCCAAGAAAAAGAAATCAAACAGCCCCTACACCTTGAGGATGCATCACTATAAAAGAGTGTTGATTACCTTTGATGCTCATTTTCTTCTAAAGTCCTCAACAATATAATTGGTCCAAGGTGAAGTCAACCTAAATCCAAATATTAAATTGAGAAAAAAAAATCATGCACTAATTAAATCTTATAGTCTCAAATTCAATTCATTGTCAAAATCCAATTTTCACAATCATTCAAAAAATAACATGAAAGACATACTTCTAATATGTCAATCATCTCTTAATAATGTATATAGCATCTAGCCTTCTAAACAAAATTTCTAAATACATGTTGAGATTGGTTGATCCTTAATTGGGTCAATTTTGACATCTAAACCATTCGAGTCATGTCATAAATGCAATTTTGTTGCAAAGCCAAAAACAATGGTCAAATGACTCAAAGGTTGAATATTTTTGTGCATTCACATTCCTCTTCTAAATCTATGAAATTTTAAAAAATAACATCACATTTCAAGTCTAAATGAAGAAGTTGTAGCTTCAAGAAGCTTGTCACTAAGATTGTGGCAAAAGTGTTGTTGAAGCACTTAGTTGCTACTGAAGTTGCACAATTGCTACCAAAGTCATGCAATTTGTTGTTGAAGATTGTAGGGCTTTATTAACCTTTGTAATTAATGTTTGGTTTATTTTGGAGACTTTTAGACATGGCATGATTATTATATGTGGAAAAATAAGCATCATCCATGCTATCAAAATGTAACAACAATTGTATGAAAAATGGAGAAGTCGTGATTTAATAAAAATGACCAAAAAATGATTGTTGGGGTTCTAAAGCATGCAGCACTTTAATATCTCTTCCTTTGAACTTCTCATTGACTAGAGGAAGGTGTTTACAAGATTCCACACCTAGAAGTGGGAAATTCTCATTCTATTGGTTGCATTAGTCCATTATAACACTATTTCATGCGTATATAATTATTTTTCTTTCATTTAGAGAGTAGTTGCAAGAATCATGGAAACCCCAAATGTGAGAGAGGTCTCCATGGATGCAAGAGGGAAAGTTTTCTAACTGCTTTTAGCCTTGTGTTGCATTCTCATTTGTAATGAAGGATGTGGGTTTTTTATTTGTCTTTATACTTATGGGGGTTGTATTCATTTTTGTTGTTGTAGCAAGTTGTTATAATCATATGTCATCTTCTAAACAATTTGCGGGAGTGAAAACTCACAGCATTATGTAGAACTTTGTAAAACCATAACAACAATGAAATCACTTTTAATTACTATAGCTTAATGGCATGAGGGTAAGTGCTCACTCTTACTAGAGTTTTCTACCTATTTGAGGGTTTCTCCAATAGTATGTTTTGTGTTCTGATGGTGTGTTATATAATATTTGTTGTATTCCACATGTTTGTTGAAGTTATTTATTTTTATTCCTTCATTGCACGTGCCATGGAGATAAGCACCTATCTTTGGCGGTGTTGATGTGGAATTGAGGTAGTTTAAATTCATTTTTTGATGACTGAATTGCAACATAGTTGCCCCACTTTACACATTAGGTGGTATCAAAACCAGTTGAACCAAATCATCCTATTGGAGAAGTATCAAAGCCCAGTCGATTAAACCAATCATCCTATTAGAGAAGTGGTATCAAAGCCCATTCGATTAAACCAATCATCCTACTAGATAAATGGTATCAAAGCCCACTCATTTAAATCAATCGTCCTATTGTGGAGGTGGTATTAGACTCTATCCTTCCTTCAAGGACATGATATGAGAGCAAGCATTTGCTTGATATTTGTTGACATCTCTTGTGTGCAGATTATACTAATTTTATTGCCAAAGTGCAAAGATTTGGCTGTTGAATGCACACATGTAGGAGTTGCTGAAGTATTTCCAAAATATGTAATTTGTAGACAATAGGGTTTGAGAGCAGTTTGGGTACAGCTATGCTTTAAAAAGTCTTCCAGGAGAGTAAACAGTGTAGGAGCCATTGAAGGATGTGTTTAGCACTCAATATGTATTACTTCAAGAGTTCGTAGTGTCGTGCTATTTGGAGTTACCTGTGAGGGGCATTCTAATTTTGCACATGCCTCTCTTTTATTGAGGGTGTGTTACTTGCACTTGATTTTGTAAGTTTGTAGGTCACAATGTTTGATTCACCATGTTTTTGGGAATAAATGGACTTGGGTGTTACCAAGTCACATTGAGGAAGATTATTAGGTTGACAGTTCAATTTATTTTCAGTTTGGCGAGCTTTTGGAGACCAAAAGTCTACCATTAGGGGAGCTGTGATATATAATCGATCTTTTTTCTTTTTTTGACATTTGGACCATTGCGGTCATGCCATAAGTGTAGTTTTGTTGCAAGCTGAAAACAATGGTCAAAGGCAAACAAAGGTTGTTGCACTTTCAAAAAATCAACAGTACATTTTGAGTCCATATGAAGAAGTTATGGCTTCAAAAAGGTTGTTGCTAAAACACACAATTACTATTAGAGTTGCATACTTTATTGTTGAAGACAAAAAAAGTTTTAACCTTCACTATTAATATTTGGATTTCTTATCAACTTTTGAGGTGGCATAAGCATTGTATTTGGCATTATTGTAGCATTGTATAAAAACATAAGATTAATCATCAAAGCCCAAAAAGAGTGACTTTGAGGTGTTCCAAAGCATGCAACACTTTGGTTTTTCTTCCTCCTGGATTTCCCTTTGGCTGGAGGAAGGGTTTTACAAGATTACATTGCCTAGAAGTGGGAGGATTGTCATTCTGTTGGTGGTTTTTGTCCATCATAACTGTGGATTAATCGCATGAAGGGAAAACACTCACTCTTACAAGATTCCACTACCTGTTTGAGGGTGTCTCCAGGAGTATGTTTTGTGTTGCAATATTTATTTTATTCTGCATGTTCGTTGAAGTTTACAAATCATCAGGTATGTGCTAACAATATACAATAAGACAAAACGGAGATATGCTGGAACAGCACCTTGTAAATGTCGAATAGTCTCACGGTTCACCATTAGTTCATATTTTCTGAATATAGTTTCTCATTTTATACTGTCACATCTAATGGAATATGAAGTACTCTTTACAAACAGCAAATATTAAACTAAATAATACAATCATACATGCCAATTACTGGGAAGAGTTCTTCCTGCAATAAGATTTGAAAAAGTGGATGACCCTTCCCTAGAAAGATATGCAAGTATACAATACAATTGAAGCATGCCATTTACAGGAAAGAGTCCTCCTTACAATGAGAAATTTGAAAAAGAGGATGACCCTTCCCTAGAAAGACAATGCAAGTATATAATACAGTTGAAAAAGATTTAATAGGGTCCATATTCTGGATATGCACTGTCACCAAAATAGTACATTAGCTCAGAATTTCCTGCCAATATCAGTCATAAAACTGACCAACTCTTAATCTATTACTCATAGCATTTAAAATGCCAATTATCGTACAGAAAAATCCTTGATGAGCCATCACCGTCCTTTCAATCTCTTGGATTTTTTGTTGTTTTTGGAACCTGTAAACTCTCTATCATCAACATCATCGTCCCCACCATCTCCCCGTTTCTTGTTGTGCTTCTTGTTGCCTTCTTTTTCACGAAGTTTCTACCATGGGCACAAAGCAGGAAAGAGATGACCCAAGGTAAACCAAGGAAAAAAGAGATTATTTCACAAATTAGTCTGCATGAAAGGCATGAAACTAGAAATGTACAGTATAAAATATAATAATGATTTTTTTTAATTTTATATAAAGGAAACCCAAATTTTACCATGGTGGCAATTCTTTGTGCCTCATTAACCCGTTCATGTAGTAATAAAACCTCTTCTTGCTCTGATGGAAATTCAGGCAGTTTCTTGCCTATCAACAAGAAAAATCAATTGATCAAGATCTACTCTATTCATATAAATGATGATATGAATTGTAAAAGATAAGAGACTATTACCTATCAATTGTTCTATACGCTGGTAAAGTTCAACATCATACTGGGTCACAAGAGACACTGCTAAACCTGACCTACCAGCACGAGCTGTTCTTCCAACTCTGTGAATATAATCCTGAAAAAATGTGCCCAAACAAAAACACAAGCAAAACATGAAAGTGATCCATGGACACCCCTAACAAAAACCATCCATTCAACACTTACATAGCCACCACTTTAGCAGATAATATCCTATATACTCATGAAAATGAAAAGCAGAATAAAAACAAATAAGAGATGCCAATATATGCAAATAAACAAATTAGCTTAAGTCAAATCTCTTACGACGAAAGATACCCCAACACAACTCTATGCAAACAATCATGAATGATCAACCCCAAAATGATAAGACACCCAGATCTGAAAGATACCAGTTTGTAGATTGTTTCACAGTCACAACACAGGGAATACAATACCACTGAAATAATACCAATCACAGCAGTTGGGAACTAATTAACAGAGTAATACTCTGAACTAGATCAATTACCAATGATAGATCAATTCACCAATCAATGAAAATTAGTATGTCATGCACAGAAATATATATTGAATAATCTCAGTAGTACAGTTGATTTCCAGATTGCCTTATACACAGCAAACATTACAACTTTCTGGCTTGAGGATAACACAATTTACAGCCAGCAAACCAAAGGCAGTTTATTGAGCAGTAACACCTTACTGGAGAATTGCGATCCAATGATAATTGCTGATGATTTGAATGATGCAGCAGAGATGGATCTGAGCGCCTGGGAGTGGTAGATTTAGCGATATAATATGATAGCTGGCACCCTTTGCACTGGCTCCTTTACCGTCCAGAATCTCCCGCCACCTTCCTTGAGTTCCTGATTAGAGGCGCCTCCTGTCTATGGTCTATGTGCCTTTCTTAGCTTCTGATCGTGACTTAGCTTCAGATCGTGCCTAGCTTCTGATCATGCTTGCCCAACCACATGTAGTTGGGTGTCTCCGCGAAGACGACTTGGATGTGGAGCGAGCTAGAGGCTCTGCCACCAATCGCCCAAGCCTTTACACCAGCGCATCTATCCTCACAGCTACTTCAATCTGAAACGAATTATGCAAAGAATTAGAGAGTAGATTTGCAGATGCGCAGGATAATGGTTTCACAGTTGTAAGGAGGGGTTTTTGTCCCTACCTTGATGCCAGATCTGTAGAGGTTTGTGTTCCTAGCAAATTCTCATGACACATCGTCCAACCATGATGATTCAACACAATGCAAACAACTTGATTATATACCAGCAAGAATACCACCCAAATGGTCAGCCCAGAATTATCCAAATTAATTATTATTATTTTAAAAATATTTATTATTATATTATTTAGTATTATTTTAAATATATTAAATTCAAATTTAGTGTTAAAGAACACTGTTTTCTCGCCAAAAATCAAATTTAGGGCCTAGACGGGATTGGGGACATGACAGTCCTCCCCTCCCAAATGTTGCTTGTCCTCAAGCAACCTCAAATTTGCATGCTCAAAGATCTCCACACTTTCCCACGTTGCATCTTCGATGTGTAGATTCTTCCATTTCACCAAGTATTCCAAGATTACCTTGTTCCTCAGCTTTTCTCCCTCACATCCAGGACCGTTTCGGGTTCAAGTATCAATTTGCCTTCATCAACAAGAGGGGGCAGCTCAATTGAAGGTGTGACCTGTTGTCCAATTGCCCTTTTGAGGCATGACACATGAAAGATGTTGTGAATTTTGTTGTCTTTGGGCAACTCCAATTCGTATGCAACCTCTCCAATCTTCCTTACGATCCGATAGGGTCCATAAAACCTTGGTTTGAGCTGTTTTGCACTATTCCCCTTGAGAGTAGACTACCTATAGGGCTGCAACCTCAAGTAAACCATATCGCCAACCTCAAAAACTCTCTTTGTTCTATGCCAATCTGCATACATCTTTTGCTGATTTTGGGCACACTGTAAATTCTCCCTAAGAGCATTCAAGATATCCATACTTTGTTGCACTACATCCTTTGCTCTAGGGACCCTACTATCGGTAAGGATCAAATCCATCAATGAAGTAGCATCATAACCATAAAGAGCTTTCAATGGTGACATACCTATAGACATGTGATGTGTGGTATTGTAGCAAAACTCCCCTAAGTGTAAACCACTTAATCCAAGTTGTTTGCTGCCCTGTGACATAGTTCTTTAGGTAGCGTTCAATCCATTTGTTCACAATTTTAGTTTGTCCATCTGTTTGTGGGTGGTAGCTAGTGCTCGGAGTTAATTCCGTGTGAGTCAAACGAAAGATCTCTTGCCAAAACAAGCTGATATATCTGTTGTCCCTGTCACTCACAATGTTCTTGGCTAGCCCATGAAGTCCAAATATCTCTCTAAAAAAAAATCAGCAACTTGAGGAGAATTATACTCTGAAGGAATGGCGTGGAAATGAGCATACTTTGTAAGCCTATTGTATCAACATGAATTTGCACCCCTAACACAAAAAATTCCTTTTTACCCCCTTGCACTTTAGAAAACCAACTTCGGAGGCTTAATTCTACCTAAGTCTGCTGCCTTCGTTCCACTTGGCGCCTGTTTTGAGCGTCGGTAGAGGTGTTTCTGTTTTGGACATCCGCACGGCGCGCTAACGTCCCTAATAGATTCCCACATTTGGAGCCTGCAGAGGCGTTACCATTCCCATAGGAAGTTGATTTGTAACACCCTTTTCGGCCGACCGACCCAAATATGGCCGTTTCTTTCCCCTTTGCTTCATATTCACTCACCTTCATTCATTTCTAGGCTAGTTGATCCCTTCACATCCTCTCTACATTCTCTCCACAATCTCTTCAATCTCTTCACAAGCTCCAAGCAGCTTCTTCACTCATCCACAAGCTTTGTAGCAGCACTTTACACTTCACAACAACAACATCAACATTCCATCACTTCAGTAGAGCAAGTGTGGAACGAAACACCATGGCGGCAGAGGGTTGAGCTCCTCTCAGTTTCTCCCCCACTAGCCTTGAGTGCTTTGGGCGGAGGTGGTAAGCTTTCACTCCTCTCTATTACTTGGTTGAGTAGCATAACATTGTTTTGTAGTGCTTTTGTGTACTTTACTTCATTTCCTACTTTTCTACCTATCTGGCTATCCGTGGAGGTGGGAACACCAAAACGGGGGTTTGACTGAGGCAAACCCCTATACAGCCCCAACACTTTCTCTCTCTCTTGTGTGCAGGTATTGAAGACATTCATGCGCTAGAGGCTTCATCAATCACACAGTTGTAAGCATTTCCTTTCCCTTATCTTTATCACTTCTATTTCAGCTTTATCACTTTCTGTCATTTCCTTACAATCTAGAAGTTCTCAGTAATCGGATTGCTGGTAGTCACTTAGCTGTTTTCTGAGATAAACCTGCTTTCTAGTCCGTACAAGACGCCAGCGCGCCTCGGGGACACCAGCACGCCGCGTTGTCGTTTGCATTTTGCGCTGACATCCTTTGGCCGAGAGCTTGTCGGTTTGTCCAAAGAATCTCTGTGATCTACTCTTTCTGGTTCTAGAACTCTCGCCACTGTCCTTTGAGGTAGTTTAGGGCAGTTCGCCCCCTAAGGCTCTCTAATTGAAGAGAACTCATGAGTAGCGAATCCCCCTTCTCTACATTTTGTTGAACCTGACGTGAAGAACAATGTTCTTCGAAAAACTAGGAATTTATTTACCCCTACTTGGCGGGGTCATAATTTTTGACTCGGTGCTCAGATTTCAAAACCGTTTGCACCGTTGGAAAGGTCTTCTAGAGAACTTATTTAGTCCCTAAAATACAAGTGCCTTTGGCAATCAAAGATTTGGGACTGACACAAATTCCGAACCCTAATTCTGCTTCGAAGACTTCTGAAAATGCAAATTACTAAAACATAGAAAATACTGAAAAAATCATAATGACAATATCTTCATTTATTAGTTTTGTGTCTAATTATATTGAAAATATTAATAATGTTCCATTTCATGCATGTGATAGTGACTTGGCTTTACCCATGTCACTTTGTATCTTTGATCCTTCTCACGAGAGTCCTTTCCCTTCGGAGGATGTCTTGTTACAAGAAGATGAAATCATTGATACCTTCCTTAATGTTACTCTACCTTCTCTTCATTCCAATGCACTCTCTTCTAGAAATGATGCATTTGTGAATGATGAATCTTCTACTCATGCCAATGCACTCTCTTCTAGGGATGTTGCATTTGTGAATGATGAATTTCTTATCTATTCTAATGCACTCTCCTCTAGAGATGATGCATTAGCGCATGATGCATCTCCTTCCACATTTGATCCTGTTTTGATTGATGTTGAGAATATGTATGCAAATAATCATTCTACTAGGTGTGATGATTCTGTAAATGTAATCTATGTCTTTGCTGCCCCTCAAAGGCCTAAGAGACCGGTCATTTACCTAACTCCAACTAGTCCTCCTAAAAGGGTTTGTTCTATTGATGGTGTTCCATTTGATAGTGATTCCCTCGATCCTTCTAAGGCTCCCTCTTATAGAGCGGTAGCCCGTACCTATGATACTAGAATGAATAAACAATTAAGCCTTCTTCAAGCACCTGAACCTGCAACTAAAGCACCTAGTGATTATGATTTTATTGAGCAACCGTGTGTTACTCCGGCTAAGATCTCACTGTGGGACTTGGTTCAGTCTACTCCGGTTTATCAAGGTATGCTTCAAGAAGCCTTGCAAAAGATCCTCTTGCCTTCTTCCGCTAGGCCGGCAAATTTTGATGCGTTGATAGATTATATTGGTGCGAATTCGCCGAATATTACGTTCTATCCCCAGGAACTCCTGCCTCCGGAAGTACAGAAGCAAGAAGATCCCCTAATGATTATAGTTAATATTAATAAGATTGGCATTCGACGTACTCTCGTTGACGCTGGTTTAGTGCTTAACGTATGTAGCATTGATCTATTGGCTAAGATTAATATTGACCCATCTTCTATTAATGCTTCTTTTGTTGGCATTCGTGGGTTCGATAATGTTAGGAGACAAGCTCTAGGTAAGATAGTATTACCTTTGCAGCTTGGACCCATTACCATACCCACTCTAGTATATGTTATGTTGGAGAAATTACCTTATAACCTTCTTCTTGGTAGATCGTGGATTCATGCTATGGGTGCAGTCCCATCTACCTTGCATAAATCTATTAAGTTCATTGCTAACAATAAAGTAGTCACAGTGAAGGCTAACCCTGATGCTAAGCACCTATGTGAGATGGCAGTTGTTGGTCAAGCTTCAGTTGTGCCTACTCTTATTCCTTCAATGTCTTCCAATGTGTCGATGTTTACTCCAGCAATACCTACTACAAAGGATGCTCTTGAGATAGACGTCCCTAAAGAAGATCCTTCTGAAGCAAGAAATACTAAGTTTGTTCCTTCTACCTCTTCTCAAAGGAATGCATGTCTTGGTGATGATTGGGGTCCTTCAGACTTCACAGATTCCTTCATTCAGGAATATAAAGTCGACCTGATTCACTTAGACCTTCCGACATCATTCACACCTGCTATCAAAGATGATCATTTTTTTGCATCGCGGGATAATGTGAATGCGAATTGTAATGTCCTTAGCATTGATCCTCCTTCTGAGGAAGATGATTACGCTTCTACTAAGGAGGATAATGCTGACAGTCCTATCAAGAAGGATGATGACGATCCCGTACAAGAGTATGTTCATCCTTGCTGGAATAATGCTCTCTATGAAGATCCTCCTTCTCATGATTTGCAAACATGTTATGGCCCCGACTTTAGGCTTGTCTCTAAGTATGGCTATGAGTGTAAAGGTTGTGGGCGTAACGAACAAGGCATATAGGTCCCTATAGAATTCGTGCCTTGTAAGCGTAACTTGTGGCTTGGTTTCTCGAATAAACAATCTGAGCAAAAACCGTGATTGAATGTTGACATGAGGTCCACTCAACCTCGTTCTCTTGGATTGGTCTATCCTCCTTTGTCTTCTATCTTTGTATCTTCTTCTCACGAGCAGTCAAGCTTTTCTCCACAAGAGAAAGGGTTGCTTCCTGCTCCTCATCCTTTGTCTAAGCAAGAGTGTATTTTGTTGCGGCTTCTTAAAGCCCGCTTAATTACTCTTCCTCCTCCTACACACGGGAAACATGATAAAGCAAAACATTCCTTTTGTGCATACCATCGATTGCCTGGCCATTCCACTAGTGAATGTAAGGCCTTGAAGGATAAGATACAACAAATTCGTGATTCAGGTGCCATCACTCATTCAAGTTGTTGATGCACCTGTCTCTTCTTTCAAATAACAAGTGGTATCGAGGTCTACCTCTATCATGTCCTTAATATCTTGCGTGGTTCTCCTCCCCTTTATGCTAGGGGCAGTGATAAATCATTCTGGAGATGTGCATCCTTCTTAAGAACCCCTCTCTCTCCTTTATGTCTTTCAACTTGAGCGTCCCTTGAGTGGACCCCTTCTTCCTTTTGAAGAGTTCCCAAGGGACCCCTTTGAAAGCTTTTCTCCTTCAAATCACATCTTTGCATCTAACTCGGGGGCAGCCCGACTAGACCTGCCTCACATCTTTGCGTCTAGCTTGGGGGCAGCCCGACTAGACCTTTTTCATATCTTTGTGTCTAGCTCGGGGGCAGCCCGTCTAGACCTATCTTTACGTCTAGCTTGGGGGCAGCCTGACTAGACTTCACTTTTCAAACAATGCATTCCTTGAGTGGACCCTCCTTCCTTTTAAAGGGTTCCCGAGTGACCCCTTTGAAAGCCTTGCAACTTAGCGATGGTCTGCATGACTGTCTTTTCACTGGCTTGCGTGGCCGCTTCCTGACATGTTCTATCTGTGAGTAAACATGTCACCATCCCTAACTCTGCGAAGTCACCTTTGCTCGGTCTCCTTCATGTGAGAGTTCTTGGAGGATACCTTCCTAGCAGGTTTGCGGGTCTGTAAGGTGCTTTCTTGGTTTCCTTCATGTGAGAGTTCTTGGAGGATACCTTCCTTGCAGGTCTGCGGGTCTGTAAGGCGCTTTCTTGGTTTCCTTCATGTGAGAGTTCTTAGAGGATACCTTCCTTGCAAGTTTGTGGGTCTATAAGGCGCTTTCTTGGTTTCCTTCATGTGAGAGTTCTTGGAGGATACCTTCCTTGTAAGGCGCTTTCTAGGTTTCCTTCATGTAAGAGTTCTTGGAGGATACCTTCCTTGCAGGTTTGCGAGTCTGTGTAATGTCCCCATTCTTTCCATTCAGCCTTTAATGCCTGATAGCCTATTTCCGGAAGCCCGTAGGCTTGTCAGAGGTAAAATTAGGGTTTCTTATTCTATTGGGATTCAGGAGCAGTTTTGAGGGTTTGCATGTATGAGTTTCTGATGCATGTCCGGTGATGTTTTTTGGGTTTTTGGAGAGCTTCGGAATGGTGTGACATGCATCTCCATCAGACAACCTTTTCTGGAACTTGCTATTTTTAGCCAACGCATTGGAGTTTCGAGATTTGGATTGTGGATTCTTTCTGGGTTTTCTGAGAGCTTCACCAATGGTATGACATGCAAAGTGAGCGGAGCAACTTTTCAGAATTTACTATTTTTAGTAAGTTCTATTTTTAGCAGGACTCTAGTCGGTAGCAGCACAGTAAGCTTTTCACTTTGAGCGGAGCAGTTGAGTTTTCCCTTATTTGGCTTTCTGAGGTGCATTTGTGAATAAATGATTTATTTAAATCATTTAATGATTTTAATATTTTTATGACCTTGGCCTAGCATAACAACTTCATGTTGTTTTAAAAAGTGCTCATAAAAGGGAGGATGTCTCATGAAAGAAATATTTAATATTTCTAAAGTCAGTTAATTATTTTAAGGATGGGACGCCACTTTGGAAATGGTTATTATTTTATTAAAAGTTTATTAACTCCCTAAAGTTTGGATGCCAAAATAAGAGGGAAGAAATATTTTTAAAATTAAAATATTTTCAAGAGCAAGAAAGGGAGTTTTTTATAGAGAAGTTGAAGGGTCACCTCAAAACTTATAAAATAAGGCCTTTGCTCTCTCATTTGTCAAAAGCTGGACCATTTCCACCATAGTTTCCCTCATGTTAGATTGGAATTCCTTGGATTCCCTGACGAACTGTTGACCTTCGATATCCTTGTCTCCCATGGTAGCCTTTTTCTTCTCCCTTAGCTAATATCTCAGATCTCTGTCACTCTTGAAAGTCACTCAGGCTGGCAGGATGCTAAGCTCTGATACCACTAAAAGATACCAACACAACTCTATGCAAACAATCATGAATGATCAACACCAAAATGATAGACACCCAAATCTGAAAGATACCAGTTTGTAGATTGTTTCACAGTCACAACACAGGGAACACAATATCACTAAAATGATACCAATCACAGTAATTGGGAACTAATTAATAGAGTAATACTCTGAACTAGATCAATTACCAATGATAGATCAATTCACCAATCAATGAAAATTAGTATGTCACGCACAGAAATATATATTGAATATCTCAGTAGTACAGTTGATTTCTAGATTGCCTTATACACAACAAACTTTACAACTTTTTGGTTTGAGGATAACACAATTTATAGCCAGCAAACCAAAGGCAGTTCATTAAGCAATAACGCCTTACTTGAGAATTGCGATCCGATGATAATTGCTAACGATTTGAATGATGCACCAGAGATGAATCTGAGCGCCCAGGAGTGGTAGATTTAGCAATATAATATGATAGCTGACGCCCTTTGTAGTGACGCCTTTCCCATCCAGAATCTCCTGCCACCTTCCTTGAGTTGCTGATTAGAGGCACCTCCTGTCTATGGTCTTCATGCCTTTTTTAGCTTCTGATCATGACTTAGCTTCAGATCATGCCTAGCTTCTGATCGTGCTTGCCCAACCACGCGCAGCTAGGTGTCTCCGCGAAGATGACTTGGATGTGGAGCGAACTAGAGGCTCCACCACCAATCGCCCAAGCCTTTACACCAACGCATCTATCCTCACAACTACTTCAATCTAAAACGAATGATGCAAAGAATTAGAGAGTAGATTTGCAGATGCGCAGAATAATGATTTTACAGTTGCAAGAAGGGGTTTTTGTCCCTACTGTAATGCCAGATCTATAGAGGTTTGCTTCCCTAGCAGATTCGCATGACACATTATCCAACCATTATGATCCAGCACAATGCAAACAATTTGATTATATACCAACAAGAATACCGCCCAAATGGTCGGCCCAGAATTATCCAAATTAATTATTATTATTTTAAAAATATTATTTAGTATTATTTTAAATATATTAAATTCAAATTTAGTGTTAAAGAACATTGTTTTCCCACCAAAAATCAAATTTAGGGCCTAGATGGGATCGGGGACATGACATACGAGATGACAAAACTGAATTAAAGGCGATGAAAAGTGATTAAAAAATTTCTAGTAAATAATCCTATTACATATAGTTGTCTGACTTTTATCTTAAGAAGCTTTGTGCATACATAATGGCAATTGATGTTTCTAATGATTTACTTTCCTTTTTAGCAAATATAAATAAAATCACAATTAAAAAGGCAAACCAAGGAAATCAAATAAGCCCAAGTCAGCTGCAGATAACTTATACCAAGTTAGAACCATAAACAAGAATCTATCCAACCTTTAGATCCCCTCTCATTCCAAAGACATCCTAGAATTCCTTGGCACTTAAGACCCCCATAAAAATTTGATGGCACTCTACTATCCTCAAGTCTTCTCATATACCTAATTGCAGGTCTTTTCTCCCATCACACACTTGAGAAAAGTGACATTCAAATTATGTAACGAAGGCCAAGTCAATCTTAAAAATGTCGCATCTAGTATAGGAAATTCTTAAGCTCATTTCAATTTAATCGGAATGAAGCCCTCTTAAACCCATCAGTTACAACTTACAAAGGAAAAATGAGGAACCTGCAATGGTTCAAACACAAGTCCAGAAAAGGAAAGATGTGGAAAGGAAGCTGCAGAAAAGAAGAACGCAACTCATATCAGTTTGAGTAAAACTCAAAATGGCTGACCAAAGAATTCTACATCCGGGAGAGGGTTATTATTTGGGCTTGAGAGATGAGAGAAGTGCCAAATTCTTCATCCAAGGGCAAGCAAAGAAATATAGAAAATCCACTTAGACATAACAGACATGCTTTACAATACTTTATGCTGGGTTATTCCCAACATTTTCTGAACACCAAGCAAAAATGCAATGAAGCTACAATTAAAGTTTATAGCAACCACAGATGGGAGTAAATTCAGGGATAACTAGTGACTTTGAAGGAAAAATGAAGAAGCTGCAATGGTTCGAACACAAGTCCAGAGAAGGAAGGATATGGAAAGGAAGCTGCAGAATGGAAGAATGCAAAACATATCAGTTTGAGTAAAACCAGAAATGGCTGACCCAAGAATTCTACCTCCTGAGAGAGAGAGTTATTATTTGGGTTTGAGATAAGAAACAAATGCCAAGATCTTAATGCAAGATCATTTAAAGAAATTTAAAACATCCATTCAGACAAAACAGACTTGCTTCACAAGATTTTTTGCCATGATATTCCTTATGTTTTCTGAAGATAAAGCAAAAGTGCAGCGAAGCTGCAAATTAATTTTATAGCAACCACAGATGGAGTTAAGTCAGGGATAACTACAGAGTTATGCAGGAATATTTTATCCACTCTTAAAAATTCTAACTAGTCCATTTGTTAGCTCTAGTCCATAATGACAGTTCAAAATCATATTCTAAAAGCCCTCTAGCTTGGAGATAAACGTTTGTCTCTGCTATATATAAAATCTCAATACTACTATCAGCCAGTTTCTTATATGTTTGCAAAGCATTTTTACAGTAATCATATCTGATTTAGTGCATGTTTATTAAGCCTTTCTAATAAAAATCCCAAGCTTCTAAAGAAGACAATCTGTTTGAATTGTTGCATATTTAAAAATTCTATAAATATTTTTAAACCAACCTTAGAGCTCACAGGTTGTCAAGCAATTTAGATGAGAAGAAAGACATGTAAAGTATCTTGCTGAAGGATGACTTAATCTTCTAAGGGAATGTCTGACATAGGCAATCGGTAAGCTCATTTCAATTTCATCAGTATTTAGCCCTCTTGCACCCACCAGTTAGGAAGGGAAAATTACTGTACTCCACAGGGACACATCCCCAGCCCTCAAACCGCCATCCCCATCGCCAATGGTGTTTCAGGTGGATCAGCGGGAGATGTCCCCTAGCCATCCCCAAAAATCTTCAAATTTTGAAAATGTTTCCGAAATGTGTTGCAGTAGTAGGAAACGCCACTGGGATATTTGGCCATCCCTGAGATGACTAGGGACGTCTGAAACGTCCCTTGACTGTGCCAGGGATAGCCAAACAACCCAAAAATGTTAAATATATGATGATAGCATTATAACAGCAGCAATAAATATATCATGACAGCAGCAACAGTAGTATAACAGCAATAAATGTCATGATTCAGATCTCTCTCTCTCTCTCTCTCTCTATATATATATATATATACTAAGTTACCAGTTCGGTTTTGGGTTCGGGTTCGGGTTTGAGAACCCGGTTCGCTGGTTCAGGAAATTTTATTTTTGGGATTTGGGTTTGTTTTGGGTTCGGTAATACAAAAACATATAAAAATCAGAAATATATACATATTTGCAGCAGTAATTAAGTTCAGAATACACCACCATATTAATAGTCAAAAAACATAGCAAAAATGAAAAATACACCACCACTTTATACTCAAATCATCAAATTTCAAACATAAAAATGTCAAGTGTTTACAATCAACCATTAATAATTATTGATCATTGATCAATCTGAATCATATGGGTCATCAAAAAAAGCAGCATCATCAACATCATTAGATGCTAAATTTTGTGTAGAACCACAAATAGCATTAGTGGCACTCGCACAAGCATTGCCACTAGCATTGACACTACCAATCTCATGCTCAGCAGTTGCTTCAGGCCCATAGTCATTATCAATATCAAGTGCAGCTAAGTGACTTGTGGAAGCATCCAAGTCAAGCTGCTCTAGCTCAATATCCCACCTCCTCATGTCTCCTTCTTTGTAGGAACTTTGCTTGTGTGTAAGGAGGCACAAGTTTGAATGCACATACACCAAGTCCTCTGCCTTTTTCGAATGTAGCCTATTGCGTTTTATTGAGTGGATGAAGGAGTATGTGCTCCAATTCCTCTCAAAAGAAGATGAACTAGCAACCTATTAAGACCAAATTAAATAGTTAGAAGTTACAAAATTTAACTAAACAAAATTATTAATTTATATAAATTAAAATTAAAATTACAAAATATAAAACTTACTTGGGATAAAAAAATTATTGCAATAGGTTGGAGGTGCATGTATTCTTGCCCATGGAAGTACCACCAACTATGAGCAGCCACCCTAACCTTCTCTCGAAGAGCATCAAGATTCTGATCAACACTACTAGAGCATGCAAAAGCCATGAACTCAGCCCTCACTCGATCACGTTGGTCACAATTAGTGAAGAGTCTACGAATTGCTGCCTTGTACCCTTGAGCCACTTCAGCATCCCTATATGGAGCAACTCTTGATGAAGCGGAAAGTATCTCTAGACTATAATATTTGGGACTCAATGCAAAAGCGAGAAGATGCAACGGATGGGTCATTTTGTTCCATCTATCAACAATGATTTATTGTAGCTCTTTGAAGAACTTTTCTTTGGGATCTTCCTCTTTTGCATTGATGCTGGTTTTCATTTTCTCAATCATTGAGACGATACCATCATATACTTCACCCAAACAAGGTCTATCCATGTCAGTGTAATGGATCATGCTCAATATGGGCTCAGTGAAACTGACGAGATACTCAACAAGGTCCCACCAACTATCATCTAGGATCCTTTACGAGACCCTATGTGCCCTTTCACTGCTAGATTGCCTCCATATGGCCCAATTAGGGCTGATTACCATGGCAGAGAGTGCCTCACGAACCTTTATAAGTCATCTCAACACAATTGTGTTGGAGGCAAAACAAGTCTCGGCAACCTGTTTGAAAATCAAAATTAAAACTAAAATATAATTTAAATTTACAAAATCAAAATTTAAAATTAACAAAAAATTCAAAAATTCAAAAATATTGAGAATTAACTTACCTTCAACAACTCCAATTTTGAGAATTGTCTAAATATTCCTTGTGTCATATGGTGGTTGGTGACAAACATTTGGATGTCTTCGCCCTCAGCATACACCTGTTTGATCCATTCAATTTTGGATCCAATTTTTTGTAGCATTAGATTAAGGGAGTGGACAGCACAAGGTGTCCAAAAAAAGTGTGGATACTTCTCCTCAACCAATAACCCAGCAGCCCTACAATGTTTGGCATTGTCAGTTACAACATGCACAACATTTTGATGGCCCACTTCTTCAATAGCTTGGCAAATGATGTTAGTGATAATGGACCATCCTTCACCTGTCCTTCACAATCCACTGCTCTCAAAAACATTGCCCCTTTAGAAGACACAACAATAACATTGATCAATGGGCGATGTTTTGCATCTTTCCATCCATTAGAAACGATGGTCACCCCTATTTCGATCCACGAATCCCTTATGGGCTTCAAAGAGTCTGCTACATGTTTCACCTCTTTCTCCAACAATAGATTTCACCATTTTTTGCCAATAGGGTGAACAAACAACATTGAATGCCAATCCATTGGCATAGATACATCTTGCTATATCTTGATCAGCAATCTCTCTTGCCTCATTCTGAAATGAAGCTTCCAACGGTCCCTTAGATCTTTCATTTGAAAGGGGCATGGTTTGCTCTTGAGGGATGTCCATAAATGGATGGCTTTTTGTAGGTGGAAAATAAGAAGGCGGTGTAGGGGGTTTCATGGATCGAGATCCTTTCTTCAAAGGATGGCTTGTTTTACCATTGGCTAATTTTTGGTCTGCCTTTTCTTGCTCAGCAATATATTTCAACACTATATGTTTTGGAATGCCTTCCTCGTTTTCACCTGGACATTTTTTTATGCCTGTTTCAGGGATCCCGCACAAGTTCCCTTTTACTTGACTGTATGAGCTCAATTATTGAACATGGCAATGACTACAAATCCAAACATATCCTCCACCACCTAGAAGTTGCTGAACCATTTCTACATATTTCCAAAGGAGAGAGTTTGGGTTTGTTTTGAAACGAGATTGGATTGAGCCTGAGGAGGTACCAGTTGCCATTGTAATATGGAATACCTAAGGCACAACATATTGAAATTTTGGTATTCATTGATTGAATTTGAAACTAACAAACTTAATTAATTTCAAAAAAATGAAAAAATTGAACATGTGTTATAGACATTTAGAGGAATGAAAAGTAAAACAAAACAAAAACTAAAAAACAAAACAAAAGAGTTGAACTCCATTTGTTGAAAAAAAAATGTAAAAAAAATATTCAAAAAACCTACCTCTTTTGAAGAAATCTTGCTCTATGATCTTCTTGGCAACGAATAGACACTTGCAAGTGCTTAGGAATAGCACAACAACCAACTTCGAACAATCTACAATCAACCTTCAAGTCTATTCAAGCTTGTGCAAGCATGTAATGTTCCCCTTTTAGCAGTGATCCTATCAGTTGCTCATCAGCCTATTCCGGAGTCCTGTAGGCTCGTTGAGGTGAATCAAAGGGTTCCATTTTTGGAGGTTTTGTAGTCTTTCCTCAGTATTTACTATTTATAGTAAATACTATTTTTAGCAGTCATTAGTTGTCAATCTTCAGCTCATCATGTCCTTTGGAGCAGTTATTTAGAATTAAGCTTTGGCCTTTGGAAAATATTATTTTGATGAAATTTTTCATTTAAAAGGCAAATTGTTCTAATTTTAAGTTGACCCCTTGGCCTAAGGTGATAACTTAAAGTTGTGTTAAAAGGGGGACTTGAAGGGGGATGCCTTCATGGGGAATTTAATGTGTTTTTATTAAATTACCTCTTGTCTTAAAATGGACGCCATTTTGAGAGGTTTAATTCTTTTTTGAAAAGGTAAAATGTGAGATGGCTTTTGGCCTACCATCTGAGGGAATTGAACAGTCATCCCTTTCTCTTTAAAAGTGTGGCCTTGCTCTAGCATTTGTATCTCATGTTTATGTTAAACTTATGCTGTCGAAATGACTACTCATTTTGCACTTCGAGGAATGCTAACCTCCTAGTACCATTCTCAATTTCGTGTTTGCAAGATAACACCTAATTGAATTATTGTTGCTTCTCAACCAGACTAGCAGATAGAGATCAAAGATGAATTTTTGGAGTGTTTTACCAGTTTCGAAGTTGCTGTTTGCACACAACTGAAAGTCGAATTTGATCATAGCTGAGTGTATGATTTTTATCTTGTTCTGGGTATTTGATTAATTCATTCCTAAGGTCTGGGCGACCATTTTTACCAGTTTTTGGAATTTAATTTGAAGTGTGGGATTTTAAGTTGCAAAATCACCCCTCAAGGAGGGTCGTACTTTTTTGTATGCATTGGGATTTGTGCCATTAAATATTGCTGGTGTTTTGGAGTTGTTTCTTTGTCTCAACAAGGGCGCCTATCTTCCAATTGACCTTTGCCTTTGGTTTCACGCAATTTGGAGGTATTTTGGTTGAGTTTAGAGCATTTTGATGATTTATGTAGTTGCTGATATTGAAGAGCACAAAAGATTTTGGTGAATCAATAAATCAATCACAAACTTTTATTTCTTAATCTTTTTCAAACTTATTACAATCAACTTTCTGATATGAATCAATTTCCCCAAATTGACACAACTTTATTGAAATAATATTTTTCCAAAGTAGGCACCTACCTACAGATTTACAAAAGGATGATTTAGTAGAGTGTAGCCTACAAGGAACACCTAGACCTTTACAAATTTAGTAGGCTCCTACCTACAAGGAGCACTAAACCCTATTGCAAGGCACCAAACCTTGTCTTGATGGATGTATGACAGCCTTCAATCTGATCTGCACATTCCCAACTCTCCAATCTGCTCTATATGATAAATGCTATCACCCTAAGCCCACACAAGGAGATGGGTCTTTAGACTGAACTGCTTATCCTATAACAACCACACATCTACACACAAATCTGACTTGAATGCTCATTATATATGTTGCCCAACTTAGCAACCTTTGATAAAAGATTCGTCTTTTAAACTTGCATCCTTTCAAATTTTATGCATTGTGCCTCTTCATAAAATTGATCTGAGTTTTTGTCTTTTCTTTAATTTTGTCCTTTATGTAATTTTGTCTTATTTAAGATCGCACCTTTTGTAAATGACCACTTCTCAAAATAATCGTATCATTTCAGATCTTCCTTGGTTTGTTTTTATCAAAAGGAAACTTAAATCGCACCACTTCAGATTTTAATAAACATAAATTGTGTCACCTCATAAACTAAATCGCACAATTAGAGGTGAAGCGCTTCTCTTCAAAAAATGTACTTTAAATCTGTCTTTTGATATTTGCTTTACTAAATTAATCGCACCATTCCATGAATCGTTGCCTTTTCATTTTGTCTTTTTCTGACTTTTGTCCTTTCTTTATTTTGTCTTTTGTGATTTGTCTTTATGTGCCTTTTTAATTTAATCCGTTATCTTCTTCCAAAAACGTGGCACAAATCATGCTTTATCTTTTATGAAGGTATTTAAAATATTTTTTCATTTATTGTAAAATCTTCATAAGATGGCGCTTCTTCAGATATTGATGGTATTAGTTATCCTTTATAAATCTGTTTAGAGTATGATCTGTTCATTAATGTTGATTTGTACATAAATCTGTTATCCTTTATGTTGATCTGTTATTTGATGATCTGTTATTGAATTGGTCTTCAATAAGGTATATAAATCTATATCTGTTCATTGTTGAACTGTAGTTATGCTTTATTTTGACATCAATGACAATATTTCCAACAATCTCCCCCTTTGTCATTGATGGCAACACAAATAGTTTCTTTTTGCATTGCTCCCCCTTACTCTATTTCTCCCCCTTTGACATCAATGGCAAAGGGTCTTCCAACAATGTTTTGTCTTCTTTTGTTCCACGGGGCT
The DNA here is from genome assembly GCA_007115665.2 of Sequoiadendron giganteum. Classification (NCBI taxonomy): domain Eukaryota; kingdom Viridiplantae; phylum Streptophyta; class Pinopsida; order Cupressales; family Cupressaceae; genus Sequoiadendron; species Sequoiadendron giganteum. Next base: position 478,497,773 of record CM021101.1, on the reverse strand, counting down.
ACATGATACAATGTATAGCTCCCCCTGAATGTATGCCTCCACCAATTAAGTTGATGGATGTGGGACGACTCCCAATTTGTCCCTTAAATACTCAAATGTATCCCTTGGAAGTGGTTTGGTGAATATATCAGCAGTTTGTTCTTTTGTAGCTATATACTCCAAACATACTTGTCCTTCCGCTACTTGCTCTCTTAAAAAATGATATTTAATGGGGATATGCTTGGTCCTTGAGTGCATCATTGGATTCTTGGAGATGTTGATTGCACTAGTGTTATCACAATAAATAGTGCAAGGATGATCATACTGCACCTTGATATCTTTTAAAGTTTGCCTCATCCACAAAAGTTGAGTGCAACATGCCGCTGCTGCTATATATTCAGCTTCTGCTGTAGATAGAGAGACTAATTCTTGTTTTTTGCTCATCCAGGATACTAAATTTCCTCCAAGAAAAAAGGCTCCTCCACTTGTACTTTTTCTATCATCCACATTGCCAGCCCAATCAGCATCTGTGAATGCTTCAAGAGTGAAAATATTGTTGCTAGGGTACCATAAACCATATTCCATAGTGCCTTTCAAATACTTGAATATACGCTTTACTGCATGAACATGTGTTTCTTTTGGTGCTGCTTGAAATCTTGCCACACCTCCAACAGCTTGCATTATGTCTGGTCTTGTCGAAGTTAGATACAACAAACTTCCAATCATTGATCTATAAAGTGTTTGATTCACTTCTTGGGATTCATCATCTTTGCTTAGCTTGCAACCTGTAACCATAGGAGTGCTAACAGGATTGCAATCTTCCATCCTAAACCTTTTTAACATTTCTTTCACATATTTGGCTTGGGAGATGAAAATACCTTTGCTTGATTGTGAAATTTGTAGTCCAAGGAAGAAGGATAATTCTCCCAACATTGACATCTCAAACTCTTTTTGCATACATGATGAAAATTCTTTGCACATTTTGTTCTTGTCTCCACCAAAAATGATGTCATCTACATACACCACCACAATCAATAAATGTCCATCCTCTTCTTTGATGTATAGATTGCTATCTACATCTCCTCTTTTGAAACCTTGCTCTTTGAGATACTTGTCAAGTCTAAAATACCAAGCTCTAGGAGCTTGTTTAAGCCCATAGAGAGCCTTCTTTAACTTGCACACATAATCCTTGTCTTCTGATAATAGGAAGCCTTCGGGTTGTTCAATATAAACTTCCTCCTCTAGATCTCCATTAAGAAAAGCAGATTTGACGTCCATTTGATACACCTTAAACTTCTTGTGACTTGCATAGGATAAAAACATTCTAATTGCTTCAATCCTTGCAACTGGTGCGATTGTTTCCTCAAAATCTACTCCTTCAATTTGTGCATAGCCCTTGCACACTAACCTTGCTTTGTTCCTTGTGACTTGACCATCTTCATTTAATTTGTTTCTAAAAACCCATTTTGTGCCAATTACATTATTATCTTTTGGTCTTGAGACAAGTTCCCAAGTTTCATTTTTCTCTATTTGATCCAATTCTTCATTCATTGCATCAATCCAACATTTGTCTTTGCTTGCTTCTTCAAAAGTTTTGGGCTCAACTTGAGATAGAAATGCTGCATGACAATCTTCATTGTAATTCACCATTTTCCTTGTAGATCTACATCTATCTTGAAGAATCAAATCTTCAGGATGGTTCTTTTGAACAAACTTGGAAGGTGTCTTTGGTGTCTTCATGGGAGTCTTTTGTGAAGATTCTTCTTCCTTTGCCTCTTCCTCCTTTTCTTCCTCTTGGGAGTCCTCATCCTCTTTGTCTTCATCATTCATAGTTTGAACATGGTGATCACTTTGTCCAACTTCTTTGAATTGCATTCCTTCATCAATTCTTACATTAGCACTTTCAACAATTTTGTGAGTTCTTTTGTTGTAGCATTTATATGCCTTACTTTTTGATGAGTAGCCAAGAAAGATTCCCTCATCTACTCTTGTGTCAAATTTGCTCAAATCTTCTTCATCTCTTCTAATGTAGCAAGTGCTTCCAAAAATTTTGAAGTACTTGACAGTTGCTGGTCTACCTTTCCAAAGTTCATATGGTGTCTTCTCATTGTTCACTCTTATTTGTGCACGATTCAAGATGTTAACTGCTGTATGAATTGCTTCCTTCCAAAAGGAATCTGCTATCTTGGTTTCATTTAGTATTGCCCTTGCCATTTTTTGAACCGTCCTATTTTTTCTTTCTACAACCCCATTTTGTTGAGGGGTTCTTGCTACAGAAAATTGCCTTTTAATTCCATGCTCTATGCAGAAATTTTCAAATTCCTTTGATGTGAATTCTCCTCCTCAATCTAATCTAAGACATTTTATCTTGATGTTTGCTTCATTTTCATCCAGCTCTTTGAAAGCTTTGAATTTATCAAAAGCTTCAGATTTTTCTTTCAAAAATGCAACCCAAGTCATTCTTGAGAAGTCATAAATCAGCAACATAAAATATCTTTCTCCATTCATGCTCTTGGATTTGGTTGGGCCACAAAGATCTGTATGTATGAGTTCTAATGGCTTTGATGAAGAATGCTCCTTAGACTTAAAGCTTGACCTTGTTTGCTTTCCAAGTTGACACTCTCTACAAATGATATTAGAAGGTTTTGTTATCCTTGGCATATCTCTCACAGCATTTGATTTGCTAACTTTGACAATATTATCAAAGTTGAGATGGCCTAGCCTCTTGTGCCATAACCAACTTTCATCCTCTTGTACTAGGTTGCAACTTTCACAACTTATCTCCTTTAAGATATACAAATTATGTTTCCTTTCAGCTTGAGCAACCAGCTTTCCATCTTTCTTGATATCACATGTATTAGAAAGAAATGTGATACTATGTCCTTGATCACAAAGTTGACTAACACTTAGAAGATTTTCTTTTAGGCCCTTAACATACAAAACATTTTCTGTTTTTGTTCTCCCATTATCTAGACTAAGTGTTCCTTTTCCTTTTATTTGTTTTCTTGTATTATCACCAAATCTTACTGATCCTTCATCAGTAGGTTCAAGAGAGATGAATTTGCTCTTGTCACCTGTCATGTGCTTTGAGCACCCACTATCAATGTACCATCTATCTTTCTTACTTTCAGCATGTAAGGCGGTTTGAATGAACATTGATTTCTCCTTTTTCTTCCACACTTTGATAGGCACTTCTTTCCTTTTAATGGACTTATCTTCCTTTTTGTTTTGCTTTGGAGAATCATTAAAAACTGTCCTACAAGCTTGTGCTTTGTGCCCAAAGTAATTACAATTGTAGCATAAACTATTATAGTCCATTAATGGTGTGAAAGGATTATAATCTCTCCTAAGGTAGCTAGGAATATTTTTTACTTTATTTTTACAATTTAAGGCCTTGTGGCCAAATTTGTTACATAGAAAACAATACCCATTGAATGTATATGATTGCCTAGTGTTTGATTTTCTTTTAGGATCAGCACTTATCCATTCTTCTTCAACTTGCTTTGAGAAGGTCTTGAAATCTTCTTTGGAGTTAGTGACCTTCTTGGATTGTTCTTCAAAACTACCTCCCATTTTGCTTTCAAGAAAATCTTGAGCCTTCATTAGCTCAATCAACTTGCTGGATTCTTCATCAATCTTTGTGTGTTGAACCTTTGTTTTCTCCAATTCCAATTTTAGCATTGCTATCTCTTGCTCCAACTTGTTACATTTCATCTCCTTTGTATTGAGTTTGTTTTTCAATTCTTCTTCATTTCTTTTAGCTTCCATGATTTGAGCTCTCAAATCTTCAATGGTTTTGCTTGAATTCTCCAAGTCTTTTGTTATCACTTTGACCTTCAATTTGTACTTGGTAGCTTTCTTCTTCAAATCTTCATTCTTCTTATAAGCATAGTGCAGTTCTTCTTCAAGATCCACTTCCTCTTCTTCATTACATTCTTGATCAATCTTTTCTTCTTCATCAAAATCTTCATTAGCATTTAGTTCTTCACATTCAGCCATGAACAATATTTCCTCTTCACCATTGCTAGAGCAATCTTCACTTTGTTCTTCGGAGGTGCTACTATCTTTCTTTGAATAGAAACTCTTCTTATGTTTTTGAAACTTCTTCTTTGAGTTATTATTGAAATTCTTCTTTCCCTTTTTCTTGTTGCTGATTTCTTTTTCTTCTTCAGTAGAGCTGTTTTCATTTTGAGGACATTTTGAGGCATAATGTCCAATTTTTCCACAATTGAAGCACTTAAAAGGAAATTTTTCTTTGTATTTTCCTTTTCCTTTCTTAAGTTTACCCATGAAGTAAGCTTCTGCTTCATCACTTGATTTTTTATCCTTTTCTTCATGCTTGTTCTTGCCCTTTTTGGATGCTTTGAATGAGACTTCCTTTTGTGGTGATCTTCCTTCAATCCTCATCTCATAGGCAGCAAGGATTCCATGTAATTCATCTTTGGTTAGCTGATCCAAGTTTGTTAATTCCTCCAATGCTGCAACCTTGGCTTCAAACTTTGTAGAAAGAGATCTTAGAATTTTGTCAATAATGAAGTCATCCTTGATCTCTTCACCAAGTCCCCTCATGATATTCACTGTTTCATCAACACAAAGGAAATATGAAGCAATATCTTCATCATCCTCCATTTTGAGAGTCTCCAACTTTCTTCTATGAGTTTGCAACTTTGCCTTTTTAACTTTTGCATCTCCTTCATAAATATTTTGAAGTTTGTCCCAAATTTCTTTTGCTGATTTGCATCTCATGACTTTTGTAAACTCAGAATCTGTTAGGCTGCAAAGAAGAGCATGCTTAGCCTTTGCATTGTTTTCACTTCTCTTTTTCCCTACTTGATCCGTTGGAGGGGTAGCTGGAGGTGAATACCCATCAACAACAGATTGCCACACATCAAACCCAAGTGCATTCAAGTATGCTTCCATCTTGATATTCCAAAAGGCATAATTAGTCCCATCAAAGATGGGTGCTTTCATAGTGTTGCTTAGATTCGCCATATGTGCTCTTAAGGATCTCCTTCAAATGATTAAGCTTTCAAGAAGGACCTCGCTCTGATACCAATTGAAGAGCACAAAAGATTTACTGAGAGGGGGGAAGGGGGGGCGGGGGAGTGAATCAGTAAATCAATCACAAACTTTTATTTCTTAATCTTTTTCAAACTTATTACAATCAACTTTTTGATATGAATCAATTTCCCCAAGTTGACACAACTTTATTGAAATAATATTTTTCCAAAGTAGGCACCAACCTACAGATTTACAAAAGGATGATTTAGTAGAGTGTAACCTACAAGGAACACCTAGACCTTTACAAATTTAGTAGGCTCCTACCTACAAGGAGCACCAACCCCTATTGCAAGGCACCAAACCTTGTCTTGATGGATGTATGACAGCCTTCAATCTGATCTGCACATTCCCAACTCTCCAATCTGCTCTATGTGATAAATGATATCACCCTAAGCCCACACAAGGAGATGGGTCTTTAGACTGAACTGCTTATCCTATAACAACCACACATCTACACACAAATCTGACTTGAATGCTCATTATATATGTTGCCCAACTTAGCAACCTTTGATAAAAGATTCGTCTTTTAAACTTGCATCCTTTCAAATTTTATGCATTGTGCCTCTTCATAAAATTAATCTGAGTTTTTGTCTTTTCTTTAATTTTGTCCTTTATGTAATTTTGTCTTATTTAAGATCGCACCTTTTGTAAATGACCACTTCTCAAAATAATCGTATCATTTCAGATCTTCCTTGGTTTGTTTTTATCAAAAGGAAACTTAAATCGCACCACTTCAGATTTTAATAAACATAAATTGTATCACCTCATAAACTAAATCGCACAATTAGAGGTGAAGCGCTTCTCTTCAAAAATGTACTTTAAATCTGTCTTTTGATATTTGCTTTACTAAATTAATCGCACCATTCCATGAATCGCTGCCTTTTCATTTTGTCTTTTTCTGACTTTTGTCCTTTCTTTATTTTGTTTTTTGTGATTTGTCTTTATGTGCCTTTTTAATTTAATCTGTTATCTTCTTCCAAAAGCGTGGCACAAATCGTGCTTTATCTTTTATGAAGGTATTTAAAATATTTTTTCATTTATTGTAAAGTCTTCATAAGATGGCGCTTCTTCAGATATTGATGGTATTAGTTATCCTTTATAAATCTATTTAGAGTATGATCTATTCACTAATGCTGATCTGTACATAAATCTGTTATCCTTTATGCTGATCTGTTATTGAATTGGTCTTCAATAAGGTATATAAATCTATATCTGTTCATTGTTGAACTGTAGTTATGCTTTATTTTGACATCAATGACAATATTTCCAACAGATATCATTTCCAGAATTGTAGATTTCTAAAACAGAGTTGATTCATTTGCTGTTTCCATCTTTCTTCTTCATTTTTCATTATGTTCTAACATGGAAACATTGTATGGCTTGGTGCTTAAAAAAATGGTGAAAAACATTGTAATTTGCAGCCTTCTCTAATTGTGCAAACTGTTAACAGTAGTACTGTTTTAGTTTAGCATTGCTGCATTGTTTATTTAATTTCACATTTAGCACCCCTGGATGGTATACCGCTAGTGAGGATAAATTGAATTGTAATCTCCTCCATACCCATTATCAAGTGGTGAATCTCCACTCTTAAGTGGATACCTGCCACAGCAGAAGAAGTATTAATATTGTAATCTTTTCCCCCCACTGTTTGGTGGTAGCGTGGAAAGTTCCTTTTGGCTGGTTATCCGCCTTTGTTTCATTTCAATTTCAGCATTAGTACTCCACCATATGTTAGCACCTCGCCTGTCAAAGGATCTTGAGTGCACATTCTTGGTGTTGAGTTCAAAGGACCTATTTCACACATCGCCCCATTGCAAATGGGGACCCCCAAGTTTTGATGTCGCCCTCTGAATCGCCAGTTTAGAGTCTTTAATTTGGGTAAATTTTGAAAGTCAGTCCGGCTAAGTTGAGATTTCAAACCTGTTTGTGTGTCTTAACGTCATTGAAGTGCTTAGAAGACCCGGTAGACGAAGATCGCCATTGCTTTCGGTCGTTTCTGACACTTCCTATTTTTTAGGGATTCTGCTTTTTTGATTTTTGGCATTTTTAGGCCATTCTGGAGTTCCTATTTTTTAGGGATGCTTTTTGCTTTTTCTATTTTTGGAAAGTTTCTATTTTGGGAAAAAGTTTCTATTTTTGGATCCTACAGAGCAGAAAATCAACATGTCTCCAGAAATCAAGAAAATCAAGGTAAAATGAAAAAGGTTTGAAAAATGGCAAAAATTTTGGAAAAATGCCTAAGTCTGAGAATGGTGCCCTCAAGAAAGGGGATGGCATGGAAAGTTCAAAGTCCGCCCTACCTTTGGCATGCCAAAGATAGGCACTGGCAAGAGATATGCCAAGTCCGCCATAGGCAAGGGAGATGCCAAGTCCGCCCTTGGCACAAGGAAGCTGAAGTCCGCCCAAGATGTTTGGAAATGGCGCATGGCTTGAGGAAGCCAAAGTCCGCCCTTGGCACAAGAAGGTCAAAGTCCGCCCCTAGAGAAAAATGGCATGAAACTCATGAAGTCTGCCCAGCCTAGAAAAAAATGGCAAGAGACACATGAAGTCCGCCCCAAGAAGTGTGGAGAAGGGTAAAATATGAAGGGGTGCGCTCCAAGATGTTTGGAAAGGGGTGAAATTACAAGGGAATTCACTAGAAATTGAATTAAATGGTCGAAACAAATGAGATTTGCCATTGGACAAGGCACGAATAAAATTCGCCATGACGAGAAAAGTGTGAAGACCATCTAAGACCAATGGAGAATAAAATACGCCATAGGCAGGAGATTATAAGAAATTCGTCCAACTTTGGAAGGAAAATTATTCTAAGGCATGAAAAACGAAGAAATGTCTGGAAGGAGAAGAGGTTTGGCCGGCATAAAAAAATCACGCCTCAGCACAACGGAATGAAATTCTTTGGCACAAAATAAAAAGTGCTTGGCAAAGCAAACATGAAGTCCGCCCCTCTCAGCTTGGAAAATTCCTAAGCCGCTAGTAAAAAAAAAAAAAATGGCAAAGTGGCAGAGATCTCCAAGTTCGCCCAACCCAGAAGATGGATCGTTTGGCTAAACAAAAATGTCCAAAGAGGTCAGAACTCCGCCTAGAGAGTTGAAATTTGGCAGATGAGCTATTGAGCACATTTTGGCTAGGCAGACAATTTGAAAAGAGATATTTTTGCCTCTGACGAACGAACTTAGCCATGTATCAAGGTTAAACGGGTTGGAATTTAATATTTTTAATTATTTCCCTGACACTTAGGGAATTTTAATTAAAAATTCAAAAACCGGAGATTATTTGGAAGATTAAACTATTCTACCTTAGATAAATTTAACTTTGCCATGATTCGAAGATTTAAAATACGTTGGAAAATTAATTTTAAACGATTAATTTAATATCTTTTCCAACACTTAGGCAATTTTTGAGAAAATTCGAAAATCTCAAGCAGAGATGGCACAGAGGTGAAAACTAGAAACTTGCCTCGATAATTGAAAGTGAAATTAGAAGTTTGCCAATCTGAGAAGAAAACGTTTCTAAAAATTGGAAGAAAATCAGAGGAAAGAAAACAATGCCTTGAAGAAAATTGCACTTCTCAGCCATAAAATGAGTTTCAGCAACTCATTTCTTCACAATTCCGGCTGAGAAGTAGCTATCTCTCTCGAATCTTCAGGAAATCATTCGCAAAGGAGAAATTTATAAGAATAACACTGTTGTGAGAATCGAGGTAGCATTTTTTTGTTGACAGGTGTGATTTTTTGAGAGAAGTAATTTATTTCTTTGCTGAAATCGCACTTTCAGCATATTGGCGCACCTCTTTTGGCAGATTTCTGAATTTTTAAATTCATTCGCAGCTAGAACACGATCTTCGAGGTTTGGAAGTTAATCGACAATGTGTTTGCACTGTGTTTCTATCTTCTACTTCGTTTCCGGCACGAATTTCATTCATAGATAGGCGAATTTAATTACTTTCAGCTTGCTTTTTGACAGAAATTTTAATTCAATAGGCTGAAAGTGCGATTTTTGTCCAAGCTACACCCCGGAACAAGTTAATTTTAAATGATCTTGTATTAATGTTAAGAATTTTGTGCTTGCAGGTTGACGATCGATCAAAGGGAAACATCCAGGCAGGCACAGATGAAGTTTGCAAGTAAAGGATCGCAGCCAGAGACCAGAATAAAGTCAAAGTGGAAAGATGTCTCAGACACTGATCTTGGCCATATCGACCTTGAGGAATTCAAGAAGAGAATATATGGGCATAACGGACCTTTACCAACACCTGCCGCTAGAAGGATGGTGAGAAACGGCATATTTCAAGCTGTCGGATTCCCACCTGCGCTTGGCTGTGCTGAACTTATGGTGGAGTGCGCACTTCACTATGATGCTTAGTTGAGGCGAATTGTGGCACCCGATGGGAGAGTGTTGGCACATCTGACAGAGTTGGCCATTCAGGAGGCCTTCGGCATTCCGGCATATCCTAAAACTGTCTACAAGACCAAGGAAGATGCTTAGAAGTTATATGATGAAAGTCCTGGCCTTTGTGCCGCCAACATTAACAAGTCGTGGCTGGATAAGCCTAGGCCGTCGGTCAAGAAGATACCCAAGAAGTTGACACGTACGGACTTCAAGGAGGACTACGGAGACATCATTATCTTACTGAACAGAATAGCAGGCAGTCCTTTGGGAGCACCCTTCGAGTCGTGGATGTATTACTTCATTGAGGACCTCACAGAAGGTGTCAAGATGTTCAACTGGGCGAGAATGATAAGCAATAATCTTCACCACCAGCTTATCAACCTAGAAAAGACCAAAACGTTTTACATGAGTTCTTACGTCATCTATATGTTGGCTAGAACTTACAGGTATGCAGGCTTGATCTGCAAAGGCACAGTTGGTAGTAAGGAGAATGAGCTGAAGCCTTATGACTGTTATCCACAGCTTTAGCTGAGGGAGAAGACGCACTTTAGGCGAGCCCACGACGCGTTCCTGATGTACATCACTAGGATACTCCAGGGAGGGACGCATCAGCGGCTAACACATGAGGCCAAAAGCCTGATCAGTAAATACGGATCTTGGTTCATCCAATATCCAAGATTTACTTATATCAGAATCCAAAGATTCACCGGGAGCCCGTACCGTCTGCCCATCTTCCCCACAAATAAGATGGTCCTGCTCGAAGTGCTGAGGCAGTTAGAAGAGTTCCAAGGTCTTCAAAGGGTGAAGCAAAAGGCGGCAGTTACTTTTCCTTTCTTTATAGGGAACATGCTGGAGTCGTGTCCATCATCACAGGCAGCTGACAGTGCCAGAATCGAGATACAACATTACCCTTTTTCCCCATATCCGGCCAGAAATCACTACGACCCCCATCACCACATCAAGATGGTGGATGGAAGGAGATACAAGCATAGGGTTGAACTGGAGGACTTTTGGGCAAATGCTGTTGATGAATTTGAGGTCAAATGGAAGATGTGGTCCAGATTGCCGCTCAGCTTGATCAGGGCAACAGAATTTTGTCACGTGCCAGATCAATTGGAGGAGGACAAAAATCAGACGCAGCCGCGCTTCGATGAGAGTTCGGCTTTGCCTGCTGTCCAGTGGTCAGAAGCAGAGCATGCTGACTTGAACATCTTGATGAGGCCTGTCATCAAGTTTACTCAGTGGTGGGTTGATCAACGAGTTCAAGAATTAAGGCGCCAAAAGATAACCCTGACCTATGACATGCTAAGCGAGGCAGAGTCTTATTCTTCCAACGCGGGCGCATCCCAGGACGTACAAGTGATGGAGACCACCACTTCTAGGAAGAGGAAAGAAATAGCTGCAGGAAAGGAGCCAGTCCAGAAGCGGGCCAGGATAAAACCTTCTCAATCGGCCGCCTCTAGGAATATTGAGGAGATATTAGCTACTGTCGATGCTTCACTGGCAGACATGAGGGATCCTTCTCCGGTTCCTGAAGACAACACAGAGCCTCAGCTAGATGACGATGCATCGCCTTCTCCCACGGGCACTGAAATATTGGAGTCAGATGACGACAATGTGGGCGCCCAAGATGAGGATTTCCAGGAAGGGATGATTTCAGCCCTTAGGGGAATTGTGGATGTTCCTGACAGAGAAGGCATGCCGGAGGAGGACGGTGTTGAGCAACTTACGATCTCGGATTGGCTGAAGGAAAGGCTAAAGGTACAAGTGCCGGCAGATGAACCAGAAGAGGATGATACAGCAAACTTTTTGGCCAGACTGTCTCAAACCGTGGCTAAAAAGCCGGCGAAGAAATTCTCCAGCATACAGAGAGACGAGGCCGACAATAGGACAGTACAGATTGCCGTGCCTACAGCGGACAAGCCGTAGGAGGATATGGCTCCACAGGATTACGCCATCACAACCATTGACTTGGGTCCAACCACTAAGGGCCAAGAAATGGAAGATTTGGATAATTTTGTGTCTGCCATCAAATCAAGGTTGGCGAAGGAGGTAGCCAAAAGAAAGGAGTGCCAATTGGAAATTGAGCGCTTAAGAGAGTACATCCAGCACTTGATCAGGATATTACGGCGGCTCCTCTACTTCCTAACTCTTCACAAGAGGCCGTTAAAGAGATAGAAGAAAATAGGCTCACGGTTCAGGAGGCCAAAGAATGGATAGCAGCCAAGGGGATTGAAGCTGAGGCATTCATAGAAAGATTAACTTTGGTTTATGGTCAGGCCACTGCCTTACTTTCTAGGCTAGCCTCCTTGGCAGAAGTATGGGACAGCCTTTCGGACGCGCAGGATAGGATAATCCCTTGCCTTAAGATTTTGAAAGGAGTTCCTAAGCAAGAATTGATAGAGGGAGGCATCATCGCAGTGGGAGCAGCCTATGACTTCCACACTTGGTATTGGGCCTTGACGGCACGAGGTGAAGTCTTGGAGAGGGTAAAGGTTGACGGCATCAGATTAGAGGAACAGGTCAAGGAAGTTCAGGCCAGAATCCTCAACATAATTGCCAATATCCTGGATAAAGAGGCTCTGCGAGAGAATGACCTGCAATTGGAAGTTTTGAAGGAAAGTGTACAGGAAAATATCTTTGACATCACTCGACCCATCTTGAGGCAGGACTGGGCCAAATTGGCGAACTTCCAAAATATCCGAGAGTCCTTTGAAAAGACTGAACCAGAGTGGGAGGAGACCTTCGCCAGATGCGCTGAGAGCATGGATGGGCTGGAATTTAGAATCGGCATGCTTCCACAGGTTACCATGGATGAAGTTGCCTTGATCGTGTCCAGATTCGGTGAATACACGGTGGCTCGAGAGGATCAGAATGTAGTCCCTTGAAAATAGCTCCGAATGCCAACTCATTGTTGTTCATTGCCAGTTAACTGAAGTCATTTTGGGAAACCCTAATTAGGGTTTCGTTTGTTAAATCTTGACCGTCGGCTCATGTTTAATCTGAGCCATTTATTCAATTTATGGAACTCTATATAAACTCTTGAACCCTCATTTGTAATTTGTGAAGTGAGTAATAAAAAATTGTTGCGACGAAACTATTTCCGTTTATAAAAGCTCTTGTGCATGATTTGCTAAGAACAACTTTTATTTTCAAGTAGTATGCAAGGTTTAATATTTCTCCTTCAACACTTAGAGTAGAATTAGAATAGCATTTCATTTACATGTTGGTTAGATGAATGATAGATTTGATCGCAGTGGCGGATAAAATTTTGCTCATACTTTTGTCGAGTGGATGATTTGCACTCGACGTGTAAAGTTAGTCTGAGCCATTAAATCGTGGATGCTTAACTTCTGTTTGTTTTGATTATCAATTCGAACATGAAAACCATTATCACCTCCGTTGAAGATTGCACCCGCTTCGCGAAGTTGTCCGAAGGAGGCGAAACGAAGTGTGGTTACCCATTTTGTCTAATCGCTGCTGTCTCTTGAATTCTTAGGCGTAGTTTAGATCTCTAAACCCTTATCCTTTTTGCCTTTTTTTTGAAAAATTGAAATACCCATCAAAAGGAGCTTCAATGATAAAACTGTCTAAGTCCTCAACTTGCGAAATGAATTTTATGTAAGTCCCCTTGTGATTACCAGCAAATCACAACGCCCACTGACCTTGTCCATATGTCATAACCTAGCCAAAAGAAACATTGGAGTCATTGTATTATCTTCTAGGTATTTGCAATTACTTTTCAAGAGAGGATAAAGTGTCCTTGGGCATTTTATTCTGTGTATGGCGGCGTATTCAAAACACACACCAACAGGATCCTCTGACCATATGCCCGCCCCTCCTCCTTAAGTGGTTTTAGGGCGCATTCTTGGTTAGAGTTCTTTCATGCACGTTTTGGGTTATGCTAACCTTAACAAATGCTTGGTTACATTGTAAATGTTCATTTAAAAATAAAAAAAAATGAGAGTGTATATTTCAAAGCAAAAGAGAAAGTTCAGCAATGAAGGCAAAAAATCCTTTTTTTTCATTCACAAATTGGTAAATGACTATCACTTTACCTATTTCATGTTTTAGAGGCACATATTAGGGTTAGAAGGAATAAAAAAATATTAAAAAGTCAACAAAAACTAAAAAAAATATTAAAAAAATTGCAAAAACGCGCTTTTACGTCCCCTTGGGCACGAAATTCTACCCGGGTTCAAAAAATTTGAACCCTGGTCGGACCCACAGCCCGTGTTCCAAACCTGGTTCGAACCCACAGTCAAATTTTCGAACCCTAGACGAATTTGGGCGAACTAGACCCGAATTCCGAACCTGGATCGAACCCAAGCCTCCCAGGGCCGAACCCGGTAACCTAGTATATATATATATAAATTCATTCATTCATACATACATACATACATGTATGAATTTAAATAAATATACATACATACATATATATGTATGTATGTGTATATATATATTTAAATTCACACACATATATATGTACATATATACATACATATATGTATTTATATATATGTGTGTGCATGTGTATGTATATGAATACGCATATATCTGTGTGTGTGGGGCGGGGGGGGGGCATGTATGTGTATATATGTATTTATATATATGTATGTATGTATATGTATATGAATATATCTATGTGTATGTGTGTATATGAATATATATGTGTGTGGGCATGTGTGTGTATATATATGTATATACATATATATACATATACATACATACACATACATATACATATATATATACATACATACATATATATACATACATATACACATACATATATATCATAGTTACGAGACTCGCCAGGACTCGGCGAGTCCCAAGCCGGGCACCCCTGGCCGGGTCTTAGGAGCCCGAACGCGAACGCGGCCGCGTCCTGGCCGAACTCGACAGACTCGCCGAACGCGCCGCTTCCAGGCGAGTCTCGAGCCTGGGACACAGCTGGTGGCAGCAACCTCATTTCACAAAAAAAAAAACATAAAAAACTCAACTTTTTTTTTTTTTTTGACTTATATTGTCTCCTTAGCCCTAAAAGCAACCTCATTTCATTCATTTGGAAAAATAGGAGGAGAAGAGAGAGCTGTGAAAAAAAAGAAGAGATCATTGTAGGGCAACCAGCAAGTTGTTGAAGAGAAATCCAGGGTGTTAAATCATTTGGGAAGCTTCAAACTAGCAAGGAGGTGCATTGAGAGCTCATTACCAGCAATTGGGAGGAGTTTGCATTGCATTCCAAGCTAGATTTAAGAGGTAAGTTTGATTTTATTTGGTTTTTATGTGTTTTTTTAACAAATAGTTCATTGTAATTTGTAAAATCATTGGTTTTTTTAGTTTACAATTTTTTTTTTACAAAGTTACAAACCCTACTTGCAACTTAAATAATTTTAAACCCTACTTGTTATTGCAGCCACTTTCTTGCACAAATCAAACCATATTTTCACAATGTCTCAAACCCTAGGCAGAAAAGACCCTACTTGGAAACATGCTGAAATATTTCCTGGAATGAAAAAAGGAGAGGCAAAATGTAAATATTGCAAAACAATATATCATGGAGGCGTAAACAGATTGAAATATCATATTGCACGCATACCTGTCCATGATGCAGTGGGCTACACTAAACCACCTCTTGAGGTTGTTCGTGAAGTGGAAGTGCAATTAGAAACATTTGAAATGCAAAAAGACATGAAAAAGAAGCAGAGGCAAGAGTTGGCGAGTGTTGGATAGGGACTTGGTGCTGTTGGAGATGCTTCTTCCATACCTCCATACCGTCCTAGTGCTAGTGCTTCTGCTAAGCTATGCGTACTACTACTAGTAGTAGTAATACTACTCCTGTTGTGAGTGCTGCTATTGCTAGTGGTAGTGGGAGTGTTAGCATTGGCCCTCGAGTTCATAAATCTAGGGTGGACTCAAATTTTGTACCACGCACTACTCCTAGTTCCCAACCGTCGCTTGAGAGCATGGGTTGGAACAAGGACGCACATGATGCAGCCAAGAAAACAATCGCAGACTTCTAGTACTATTGCACCATTCCCTTCCATGTAGCCAGATAATTCTTTTTTGTTTAATTGTTTTAAAATTTATATTTATATTTTAGAATCTAGATTCTAGATGTATCTCATTATCGAATTCAAATTTAAAGTTGAAAACTTAAAACTTTTCATTTTACAATACTTATCTAAGTAACTTATTAATTTATTTATGACATGTTTGAGGTCTCCTTTTTGGCAAAACATGGTTGATGCCAATACCATTTGTGAGGCGGGGTTCAAAGCCCCTACTGAAGATGAAGTAAAGGGCCCACTTTTGACTCAAAAGGTGGCTGATGTAAAAGCACAATTAGAGGAGCAGCACTTGCAGTGGAGGAGGTTGGGTTGCACCATCATGACTGATGGTTGGACCAATAGGAGAAATAGGACACTGCTCAATTTTCTAGTTTTCTCCGGAGGTAATTGTACTTTCCTCAATGCATTGATTAATTTGAAATTTGAATTTGATTTAGTGATTATTAATTTAATATGGCTGATTTATATTTTTTAATTTATTAAATAATTGGTTTTTCTTATTTTTTCAGGTGACACCGTCTTCATTAAGTCTATTGATGCTTCCGCCCAATTCAAAAATGCCACATACCTTTGTGAGTCTATAGAGGAGGTGATAGCTGAGGTGGGCGAAGATAATGTAGTTTAAGTGGTGACAGATAATGCAGCAAATTATGTTGTTGCTGGTAAATAATTGATGGAGAGGCACTCTACTATATTCTGGACTCCATGTGCCGCCCATTGCATTGACCTCATGTTGGAGGACCTTGGCAAGCTCCCATGGATCAAAACATGTGTGGATGCCGCAAAAAACATTTGCAAATTTGTATACAATCACACATGGGTGCTTAACCTTATGAGGCAATACACAAGGTTGAGGGAGTTGGCTCATCTTGGCATCACTAGGTTTGCAACAAATTTTATCACATTGCAATCCTTGATTCAGTCAAAGGCAACTTTAAGGCACATGTTTGTTGGTGAGGAGTGGTCTTCCTCATCCTATGCTACAAGCATTGCAGGGATTGTTGTGGCTGATTGCATTTTTGATGAGCCAAGGTTTTGGACACCAGTAGAGGAGATTCTGAAGGTAAAATTTAATTCTTCATTATGTTTTAATTTTTATTCATATTTTACTTTTATTTGTTTATTTTCGTTCACACTTACTTAAGTTAATGTTTCACAATGTTTGCACTTTGCAATTTACCAAGCCCTTGATAGTTCTCCTGCGAGTTGTTGATGGGGAGAAGCCCGCAATGGGCTACATATATGAGGGCATGGATAGGGCCAAAGAGGCCATTAAATCCGTTTATGGTGGAGTTGAGGAGAAGTATCGTCCCATTTGGGAGATCATTGATGGGAGATGGCAACACCAACTTCATAGACCCATCCATGCAGTTGCATGTTTCCTAAATCCGGCCTTCCAATTCAGACGCGATTTTCGTGCAGATAGAGAGATTCTTAGTGGGCTCTACTCGACGATAGAGCGGATGCTGCCTGCTGTTACTACACAGATAGTGCACGAGATAGATTCCTTCACTAAGGCACAAGGAGACTTCTTTGCACGTCATTTGTGCAAAGAGAGTAGGACGACATTACTGCTAGGTAAAAATATATTTAAGGGCATAATTTTCATCTTTTTATATTATAATTTATTATTAAATGTTGAAATTGAAACTTGAAATGAGATTGATTTTGTTTCTTTTTCTCATCTCAGATAGGTGGTGGGAGATGTTTGGTTCTGATACACCAAACCTTCAAAATGTTGCCATTCGTATATTGAGCCAGTCATGTAGTTCATCTGGTTGTGAGCACAATTGGAGTATGTTTGAGCACATACACTCCAAGAAGCGCAATAGACTGACAGTGGAGAGGATGAATGACTTGGTATATGTTCATTACAACCTTCGGCTCAGATACAGGAAGCTTTTTGACTACGACAACACCCCGATCAGGCTAGAGGAGGTTGATCCACAGTTTGAGTGGATCACTGAGGATACAGATGCAGTCTTTAGTGGCGAGGACCTTGATTTGGTGGACCAGGCAGAGAGAGAGGTTGAGGTTGTAGCCATGGCTGAGGAGGAGGCTAGAGCACGAGGAGACACAGTTGTTGTTGGTGAGAGTGGCATGGAGAGTCAGACACAGGCAGAGACTATGGCTACAGCTGCTACATCATCGAGGACCCTTAGAAGCCTTCGTAGGAAGGATGTTGGCTCCACTAAGCCATAGACTTGTGGCTATTTTTTTGATATTTCATATTGATATGTAACATTTGATGTCATGGATTTCATATTCCATGAGTTTTGTATACATTTGACTATATTTATATATCTAAGTATGTTATTTCCTTCAACAGCTCAACTACAATTTGTGTTGTATATTTGTGTATGTGATCAAATTTGCTTCTATTTAATGATGTTATTGTGTCTTTAAGGTTTATTCAATAAAGGGTGCTTGAAACAAGTTTTAAATCCTTAAAAATTTCTAAATTTCTAGGGTTTTTTCAAAAAAAAATCATTTTGCCGAGTCTGCGCCGAGTCCAAGTCCGAGTCCCGAATCCGAGTCCTCCGAGTCTAGTCACCCTAGCTGAGTTCGAGTCTCATTACTATGATATATATATTGCAATCCACGAAAAATGGCCTTCGGACTGCCATCCCTGTCCCTAAAATGCCGTGGAACATAGGAAAATTAAGAAAATGTCATGATTCAAACACAAATCCAGCAAAGGAAAGAGGCAAGAAGGAAGCTGCAGAATTAAAGAATAAAACTCATATCTGACCAAAAGCAAAACCAGAAATCTCTGACCCAAGTATTGCACATACCAAGAGTTATTATTTGGGCTTGGCAGATGGGAGGAGATCCTAAATCTTGCAAAAACTTGTGAAGATATCTTGAAAATGTCTTTAGACGTAACAGGCTTGCTTCACAAGATCTTTTCCAGGGTTAGTCCCAACATTTTCTGAAGATAAGAAAAAATGCAGAGAAGATGAAATGAAGTATATAATAACCATAGATGGTGTTATGTCAAGGACGAGTAAAAAGTTATGCACGACATTTTCTCTAGAGTATAGAAAATTTCGACTAGTGAGTTTGCTATCTCTGGTCCATGATCTTTAATTGCAAAATTTGAAATCAAATCAAATAGTTGGCTATAAAACTTTTAAAAGCCCTCAAGTTTGACAATAAAGTATGCCTCTCATAGAAGCATAAATCCTCAAAAAATCGAAAAAATTCCGATTTTTAAAAAATCTTTGGCCGAAACGAGGAAAAAATCCTGATTTAATCAAACTTGACTTTCAAATATTTTTTAAGGCTTTAAATCGCATAAAAATTCTGAAAAAAATGCCCAACTAACCTATCGCAAAACCCTGGCCACGCGAAATCACTATTTAACCGGGTTTTTTTGTTGATTTTTAGCACATAACTAAGTGTTGGCTGCTGGGACGTGATTCACCATCAAAGATTCGCTAGATTTCATCAAGATGTTGAGGCAAATCACAAGTAGGCAACCTTGAATGGACGTATATTTCTAATAGATTCTAAGGACATCAAAATAGACACGTTCTTTGGTATGCTTCTACATTTGATGTTAAGGACACTAGCATGGAATGTTTAAGAGATGTGCTACTTTGTTCTCTATATTCCACACTACTGTCATTTGCCTTACACTTGTAGTAATGCTTTCCATAAATATAAATCCAAAGACACAATTTAGTGGGAAATAGTAGACAATATCATATATACTACGCAAGGCTTCTATCTTGTTTTTTTAACATAAATGAACCTTACAAGAGTACTTGCCAAAAGTAAATATAGAAAGCCAAACTAAACTAAAACGAAACTCTATTAGCTTGATATCAACCTAAAGACGTTTATTTCCTTTGAATTCTTGTGATCCTAACTATTCAAAAGAATTTTAACATTTTAATTGTCAAAATAATATCAAGGTGGTTGTTTGGATTATCAAGGTTAGGTTGGGACAAATTTCCTTTTCAGATCCTAACAAAGTGTGATAATTTGGACCTTCAATTTGACGTCAGCCATCAACTTTTAATGACAAGCGGATAGGGTAGTGACAATTGTATAATCAAGTGGGAAGCATAAGTATATACATAATAGCATAGATTATATACTTGGCAATTAATCGCCAGGTGGCCGAGTACTCTCCCGTTTTTTGCCCAAGCAAGTACTTGCTTTTACTCCCGGCTCGGGCCGACCAAAAAATCACCGATTTTTCTCAAAAAACTCGCCGAGTATTTTGTAGTTACTCAAAGAAAACCCTGTGAAAATCCGCCATACTTTTTTTTGCACGATTTTGACGTCTTTTTGGTGCGATTTGGATGCATTTGGGACATGATTTCGTACCCTATAAAACACCATCTAGGTGGATGAAAATGGTGTGTAGAATGAAGTTTTGTATGGGTTCAAAGGCCTTAATTGGGCTTGGTGGTGGGGGCGTTGCCCCTCGACCCCGCCCTATAACACAACAAGGAGCACACCGAGGTTGTTGCCCTCGGACCCTGCGAGGGGTGCTACCCCTCAACCTCATTGTGGGCGTTGCCCCCTGTTGTGACCTATTTCACACATCGCCCCATTGCAAATAGGGACCCCCAATTTCTTTTGGTTTGCCCTTTGCGCTGCAATTTCATGGGTCCATTTGTTCAAGAGTCCAAAGTTTGAGTTTTCTGGAGTCACTCCGGCCAAGTTGAGATTTTGAACCCGTATCTGTGCCTAGGCATCATGGAAGTGCTCAGAAGGTCCGGAAGACAAGGATCACCTATGCTTTGAGTCAATTCTGACACTTCCTATTTTTTAGGGATTTTGCTTTTTCGCTTTTTTTATTTTTGGCATATTTAGGCCATTCTCGAGTTCCTATTTTTTAGGGATGCTTTTTAGCTTTTTCTATTTTTAGAAAGTTTCTATTTTTGGAAAGTTGTTATTTCAAGGTCCCATTGGTCATAAAGCCAACGTACCTCCAGAATGAGAAAGGTCGACAAAAACATCAAGGTGAATGGTGAAGGTTTAATGGAAAATGGCACCAAGTCTAAGAAGCTCGCCAATGGAAGGAAATGTCAGACATCTTGGGAAGTCCGCCCTTACCTCTGGCAAGCTAAAGGGAGGGATTGGCAAGCCAAACCTCAAGTCCGCCCTTGGCACAAGTCAAGGTGAAGTCCGCCATAGGCAAGAGGGAGAATGGAAAAAAGACAAGGAAATCCGCCCTCAGTATTGGCCAGCTAATCTTGAAGTCTGCTACTTTTTGGAAAAGTCATCATGAAGTCTACCAGAAAGAAAGGAGAAACGGCAAAGAATCTTGGGAAGTCCGCCCTTGGCAAGAAGATCACAAAGTCCGCCCTTAGAAGGAAATGGAAAGGCTAGGCTAAAGTCCGCCCTAGCAAGAGGAAGTCAAAGTCCGCCAAGAGTAAAGGATGATCAAGCCATCATAAAGTCCGCCCCTCAGCATGGTGAAATTTTCTAAGGCATGGAAGAAAATATGACTAGCAAGACAAGTATGAAGTCCGCCCCTCAACATGGAAGAAATTTTCTAAGGCATGGAAAAAAAATGTGATTGGAAGAAAGGTCTCCAAGTCCGCCCAACCTAGAAGAAGAGAGAAAAATCGAAATTTTGGCTAAGTGTAGAACATTGGAATATGTCTGGCGAAGCCTGAAGTCCGCCCAAGAAGTTGAGAATGGTGAGAAAATCATGAAGTTCGCCTTGGCTAGATGGAATAATTTGAAAATCAAATAATTAGCCATGGGTAAATAAATATCGCCAAGTATTAATATTTTAATGGGTTGAAAATTTAATTACTTTGGATATTTTTAATTATTTTCCAACACTTCAGACTGGAGAAAAATGAGAAATAACTCGAGAAATAATCAATTTGCCTTAGACAAAGTTAAATTTTGCCACGATTCAAAAGATTAAACGGGTTGGAAAATTGGATTTGATCTATTAATTTAATATTTCCAACATTTTGAAGTGTTCAGCACTTAGGCGAATTTTTGAAAAGAAGAAAAAGTCTGAAGATTTTGGCTGAAGGTGGCACTTGGATAAAAATTGGAAACTTGCCTTTAAGATTTTGAAAAAATTGGAAACTTGCTTTTAAGATTTTGAAGAAATCGGAAACTTGCCGCAATAAAATAAAGAAAACAATTCTAAAATCAAAAAACTCAAGAAAAAAGAAAGAAATTGCTAAAGAAAATTGCACCTCTCAGCCTTATTATGAGTTTCAGCAACTCATTCTTCACTAGTTCGATTGAGAGAAGAAGTTTAGCTTTCTCAAATCTACAAAAGATAAATTTTGGAAGGAAGAATATTGAGAGCAACGGAGATTTTTCTAGATTGAGAAGCAAATTCTTAAGCTGGAGATGTGATTTTGAAGAAAAAGAGTATTTTCCAGCAAAAGAGGCACACTTCTTCTCTTGATTTTCAGAAATTGAATTTAATTTGCAGTCGGAGGATATTTTCAAAGGTTTAAAAAGTCGATTGGCCAAGTTCTTTTATTCTTTTCTATTCTTCTCCCGTCATTTTGGCAAAAGATTTGTCAAGCAATTAGCGAAGTTCTCCATTTTCAGCTTGTTTTTTCACAGAAATTCATATTTTCAACAAGCTGAAAGTATAAATTTGTCAAATAAAAGCCCGGAGTAACCAGATTTTAAAAGGTTTTATATTAATGTTAATTATTTTTGTATTTGCAAGTTGATGACCACCTGGGGAGAACCATCCAGACAGGTGCAAATGAAGTTTGCTAGTAAGGGGCTACAACCAGAGTCCAAAATTAATTCAAAGTGGAAAAATATTACGAACACCAACCTTGGACATGTCGACTTCAAGGAATTTAAAAAGAGGATGTGTGGGCACGATGGATTCCTGCCAACACCCATTGCCCGATGGATGATGAGGAACAGCATTGTCCAGGTTGCCAGATTCCCACCAACAGTAGAGTGCGTCGAGTTAATGGTAGAATGTTCTATTCATTATAATGCACAGGAAAGACAAATTGTTGCACCAGATGGGAGGATACTGGCTCACCTCGAAGAGTTGGCGATTCAGGAGGCATTTGACATCCTGTTGATGCATGTTTTATGACACACCGAACACTCTAGAATAAAGTATCCAGAGATGCTCTATCCTCTCTTGAAAAACTACCTCTTGTGCCAAGATTGCAAGAAAGGTCACACGGTAATTCCAATGTTTCGTAAATTGGGGTGTGGATAAGCTCTGTGGTCGTTGTGATTTTGTCAATAACCCAAAGGGATTTACTCTAGTAAGTTACTCAAAAGCAAGGACTCGAATGCAATGTTATACTTTTGGACTTTTCTTATTTTAGATAAAAAAATGAAAAAAAGAGTAAGGGTTTAGAAATCCTATACTATTCCTATGGAATGAAGAGACTGCAAAGATTGAGTGAAACTAAACAAAACCATACTTTGTTTCGCCACGCAAAACGACAACTACACAAAGCAAGTGCAATCTTTTGGGATTTGTGCTTAAGATTTCTTCACTACGAACAATACCATCAATAGAACAACATTATTCGAAGTAAACATTGAAGCATCCACAGCAAAAGCTCAGTCTAACTTTACGCATCAAATGAAAAGCATCCATCCGAAGAAAGTATGAGCTAAGTTTCACTAATCTTTACCATCAATCTATCATTCCACTAACATACATTCAAATAAAATTCTAATCTAAATCCATTCTATGAGAAAGAGAAATACGCAACCATGCAACCATTTGACAATGAAAGGATTCAAAGCATCCCATGCATTATGAACTTTATTATCATAATAGTTTTCAGCAACAATTTCATAAAAACTCTTATTTCTACTATCTATGCTCTACAATCTTATCTCTCTATTCTATCTTCTAATCTTTGATTTCTAACCTCCAATTTCTAATCTAATTTTCTAATACCTATCAAATGAGAGAGAGGGGTACTTATAGAGTTTTTGAATACAATGAACGGCCAAGATTAATTCAAGATCAATGGCCCAAATTTAAAACAACATAACCCTAATTAGGGTTGCCTAAATATCAATCGATTAACAAACAGATGAGTCATCCAATGAGAATTGTGTCCTTATCCGCTTCCACATTGCTTCGTTCAATGAATCTGGACACGATGGCGCTAACTTCCTCGATGGTGATGTCTGACAATGTGTTGACTTTGTACTCCAGCAAATCCAGACTATCTGCACATTATGCAAAGGTGATCATCCATTCTAACTCTTGCTGCAGCAAGGTGCTTCGGACGGTCAGGAAGTCAAATGCCTTAGTCAAATTCTCTTTCAAGATTGGCTCGGTGGAGAAAATCCTTTGAACTTCATTCTTCATATTGCCCGGCTGCAAGTCATTTTCTCGGACGATGTCCTTGTCAAGCACATCCGCAGCCATGTGGAAAATTTTATGTTGGATTCCTTTCACTTGTTCTTCAATTTTAGCACTTTTTGCTTTTACCTTCTCCAAGACTTCTCTGCGTGAAATCAGTGCAAAATACCAGTTGCTGAAATCATATGCCGCTCCTATTGCAATGATCTCTTCATCAATCAATCTCTGCTTAGGAATTCCCTTTATCTCTCGAAGACATGGAATGATTTTGCTTTGAATGTCTTGGAGGCCGTCCCATGCTTCTGCCAAGTTTACAACTCGCGAGAGTAGAGAAGAAGTTTGCCCATGAACATATGCCAACTTTTCCACGAATGCCCTTGCTTCTTCCTTTTTCCCTACCATCCATTCTTTGGTCTCCCTGGCGGTAGTCAAGTCTTCTTCAAAATTTCCTATTGGTTCCTATGATGAGTTTGGAAGTGGAGGGGCTGATTGGTCACCTTGATTGAGCGACTTTGTTAAATGCTAAATGTATTCCCTTAGGCGCTCGATCTCCATTTTGTACTCTCTTTTCTTCAAAGTTTCTTTTTCTAGCTTGGATTTAATGGTGGAAACAGAGTTATCTAGATCCTCAACTTTCTGTCCTTTTGTTGTCAGACCAATATCAATGATTGTGATGGCATATTCACTTGGAGCAATTTCATCTTGCAGTTTCTCAACTATAGGCACTGCAATTTGTACAGTACGATTACTAGCTTCTTCCCTCTGTATTGTAGAGAATTTCTTGGCTGGCTTCTTTGTAACATTTTGTTCTAGCCTTGCCAAGAAGTCTACAGTATCATATTCTTCTGGTATCTGTGTTGGTGCCTTGATTTTAAGTCTTTCTTTTAGCCAATCTGGGATTGTTAACTGTTCAACTCCATCATCTTGATCATCTGGAATGTTTTGTATGTCCCGAATTTCTCGCACAGATGGATCCTCTTGAATTCCTTTGAGGGCGGAAATCATTCCCTCTTGGAAGTCGCCTCCCATAACATCTACATCCTCATCTGACTCATAAATTTCCGTGCCCGTAGGGGGGTGATGATAATCATCTTCCAGCTGCATTGGCTCCATATCCCTTTCTAGAACTAGCAAGGGAATTCTAAATTGTCCCCATAATTCTTCTTCCATGATCAGTATCTCCTCCACATTTCTGGATGTGGCTGAATGATGGGGCTTGGATTTTTGTATCTTTTGGACTGGTCCCTCATCTACTGCCCTTTCCTTACCTTTCTCTTCTTTGGGTTGGCAGCCTCAGTTAGTTCACTTCCCTGAGATGCGCCAGCATTCGAAGAACAAGACTCTGCCTCACCCATCAGGTCATATGTGAATGGTACATTTCGTTGTCGCAAAATTTGCACTTGCTGGTCTACCCACCATTGCGAGTACTTAAAGACAGGCCTCATAAAAGTTGTTAAGTCACCAAGCTCTGGCTCAGACCATCTTACAGGAGGAAGAGGTTGCTTTTCATCGAAGCCCGGTTGCACGTACACTTCATCATCATCAAGTTGATCAAGCACACGGGAGAGTTTCGTTGTCCTGATCATATCCAATGGTAATCTTGACCATAGTCTCTTCCTTCATGCTCATCAGCAACATTGGCCCAAAAGTCTTCAAGGTCGACTCTGTGTTTGTATTTCCTCCCGTCCATAGCTCCAATATGATTAAGTGGATCAAAGTCATTCTTGGAGTTGTAGGAAGTGAACAGGTACCATTGTATTTCCAATCGGGCACTCTCTGTTGCTTGCACCGATGGACAAGATTCTGACATGTTTCCAATAAAGAGTGGAAATGTGACGGCTGCTTTCTGTTTTGGCCTTTGAATATTTTGAAATGTCTCTAACTGCCTTAGAACCTCCAGCAGAATCATTTTGTTAGTGGGATAAATTGGCAACCTATAAGGAGAACCTGTGAATCCTTGGATTCGAATATAGGTGAATCTAGGAAACTGGATAAACCAGGATCCATATCTACTGATTAAACTTTTTGCTACATGGGTGAGCCTTTGATGTGTTCCTCCTTTAAGTATTCGGGTGATATACATGAGAAAGGCGTCATGCACCCATCTAAAGTGTGATTTCTTGCTCAACTGCAACTGATGATAGCAATTGTAAACCTTGAATTCTCTTTCGCAATTACCGACTACACCCTTGCAAATCAGGCCAGCATATTTGTAGGTTCTAGCAAAGCAAATATACAATATAAGAACTCATGTGGAAGGTTTTGGTCTTCTCCAAGTTGATCAATTGCTCGTGGAGACTATCACTGATCATTCTTGACTAGTTAATCATTTTCACTCCAGAAGTTACTTCATCAATGAAGTAATACATCCAGGTTTCAAAGGGTGCACCCTGAGGATTACCCACTATTCTATTTAACAAAAAAACCATATCTCCGTAATCTTCTTTAAAATCAGGTCTGAGCAACTTCTTAGGCATCTTTTTGGCTGAAAGTCTAGGCTTTACCAACCATGACTTGTTCATATTTGTTGCACAAAGGTTTTGTTTGTCTTCATACAGTTTTCGTGCCTCATCCTTTGTCCGGTAAGATGTTATGTGGTAGGTTGGGATTCCAAACGCTTCCTGTATAGCCAACTCTCCCAAGTATGCCAGCACCCTACCATCAAGCACTTCAATCTACCTTTCTTCTGCATTATAGTGCAATGCACATTCCACCATGAGTTTTGGACATTCAATTGCTAGCAGAAATCCTGCAAGCTGAACTATGCCATTCCGCATCATTTTTCGTGCAATTGGCGTAGGCAAGAATTCATCACTTCCGTACATCCTCTTTCTGAATCCATCAAAGTCTACATGGCCGAGGTTGGTATCCATGATATTTTTCCATTTGGAGACGATCTTAGACTTTGGCTGCGAACCCTCACTGGCGAATTTCATTTGTATTTTCTTCGAAAATTCTCCTTCGTCCGGCATAAATCTGCAAAAAGGTATGAAGAAAATATTAAATTCAGAATTTTCAATTTAAATTATTTATGCCATTATTTCGAAAAAAACATATTCCAGCCAACTTAATAAATTAAATCTTGAAAATGATCATTGCTGGAAATGGAAGAATTTATCCAATCGAGAAGAGAATTATTCGCCACAATAAAGAAGAGAAAGTAAATCTACCTGGTTCTCTGACAATAAAATTGTGCTGCTGCTGGATAAAATTGCCTTCTTCAGCTTTTACTTCAAAAGAAAACTCACTTTCTTCACAAAACTTCTCTTCTCTTAGACAAAACTTCTTTTCACAACTTTATTTTCGAAAGAATGATTTAAGAAATGAGAAACAAAGCCAATTTAAAGTTGAAAATTCGACCCATTTAGCAAAGTTTACTTGTTTCCATTTAATCTAGTTCAAAATTGGCTTGCACTTCTCTCTCGAATAGCAATTTTGATCTCCAGCACCAGTTCTAAAGAAAGTTTCCAAACTTCGGCACCAGTTCAGTGAAGTCTTATTTTTCTTTCTCTTTTTCAAAATTTGCTTAGAGAAAATCCAAATTTTCTCATTTAATGGTTTTGGAAAATAAAAATATTAAAATAATATTTTATGTGTTATTTTCCAACCATTCGTTTAAATCATGGCAATTTATTTATTTTTCATCCAAAGGCGAATTTGAATTTCATTTTTCCAAGTCATTTCATGCCTCTGCCTAAGGCGAATTTTTCTTTTGTCAACTTTCCCATGCCTTCGCTATGATTCCTCATGTTTTTGGCGAATTTCTTTATTATCTAGACATGCCATTTAATATTTTAACTCTCCAGTGTCTAGACTTAGGCAAAATTTTAATTTTTTCATTTCTCCAAGTATTGCAAATTTCACCAAGTGTTTTACATGCTTTATTGGCTAGGCGGACTTGCCAAATGTTTCTTCCACTTACTCTTCATAGGGCGGACTTCATCATGGCTTTTGCCATCTTTCCAAATGCTAGGGCGGACTTACCAAGGTGTTGTGCCATGTATTAAGGGGTGGGGCGGACTTCACCATGTGTTGAGCCATGTATTACTTGAGTTGGGCGGACTTGGCTAATGATCAAGCCATGTCTTTGTTGAGTGGGGCAGACTTTCTCTATTTCCATGCCACCTCTTCATGGGCGGACTTACCTACATGTTGTGCCATTTTTCACTTGAGCTGGACGGACTTGCCGTATGCTCAAGCCATCTTCTATATGGCGAACTTTGCCTTGTGCCAAGCCAACTTCTCAAGGGCGGACTTGCCTATCCTTTGTGCCATTCCAATTTGGTGGGGGCGGACTTAGCCATTCCTTGTGCCATCACCTTGGGGCGGACTTCCTCTATGTTCAAGCCATCTTCTATATGGCGAACTCCATCAAGGGTTTTGCCATTGCCATTCTTCATGGGCGGACTTGTCCATGTGCCAAGCCATCTTCTTACCTTCCATGGCGGACTTGTCCATTGTCCATGCCATCAAACTCTTCATGCTTGGGAAAATTCGCTCATTGTCCATGCCATTTTCAACACTCAAAGCAATTTTCTGATTTTTTCAAAGTTTCTCACTTATTTCTATTTTGGGATCTCTTGAAGTTGATGTTGATGAAACCATGACCTGTACAATTTCCAAAGATGGAAACCCTACCAAAAATAGCAACTTTCCAAAAAGAGCCCCTAAAAAATAGGAAGTCCAAAATAGGCCAAAAGTGCCAAAAATAAAATCCCTAAAAAATAGGGGGTTGGAGTGAAAAACCCTAAAATTTAGGAGGTGTCAGAATTGACTGAAATGACAGTCGATCTTCGTCCCCCAGGCCTTCATTCAGGCTCAAATTCATTACTTGACTCGGGTGACCCTTCAAAAACTCAAACTCTAAACACCCAAACAAAAAACCAAATGAAACTAAAGCGCAACGGCAAAGCCCAAAAAAGCAAACAACTAGGGTCCCCATTTGCAATCGGGCGATGTGTGAAA
This sequence comes from Sequoiadendron giganteum, assembly GCA_007115665.2. Lineage (NCBI taxonomy): Eukaryota > Viridiplantae > Streptophyta > Pinopsida > Cupressales > Cupressaceae > Sequoiadendron > Sequoiadendron giganteum. Next base: position 478,469,000 of record CM021101.1, on the reverse strand, counting down.
AGGTCACAACACATCCCAACCTACCATAGAACTTCCTACAAAACTAAGGAGGATGCCAAGAAATTATATGAAGATAAATTTGAACTCTGGGCCACAAATATCAATAAATCATGGCTAGAAAAACCAAGAGCTTCTGCCAAGAAAATGCCCAAAAAGCTGTTGCGCATGGATTTTAAGGACTATGGAGACATCATCATTTTGCTGAACAGAATGATTGGTAATCCTCAGGGCGCACCCTTCGAGACATGGATGTACTACTTCATAGATGACATCACGAAAGGAGTGAAGATGTTCAACTGGTCTCGCATGATAAGTGACAGTCTTCATGAGCAACTGGTTAATCTGGAGAAGACAAAAACATTTTACATGAGCTCCTACGTCATTTATATGTTGGCCAGGACTTACCGGTATGCAGGATTGATTTGCAAGGATGCAGTTGGCAACGAAGAGAACAAGCTAAAATCTTATGATTGCTATCCGCAGTTACAACTAAGTGAGAAAGCCCATTTCAGACGGGCCCATGATGCCTTCCTCATGTACATCACTAGAATATTCCAAGGAGGAACGCACCAAAGGCTGACTCACAAAGCCAAGAGTTTGATCGGCAAGTACGGATCATGGTTCATCCAGTACCCGAGGTTCACGTACATCAGAATCCAAGGATTCACTGGAAATCCCTACAGATTGCCCATCTTTCCCACCAACAAAATGGTCTTGCTAGAGGTCCTGAGGCAGTTGGAAGAATATCAGAACCTCCAGAGGTCTAAATAGAAGGCGGCCATTACTTTCCCATTTTTCATCGAGAACATGTTGGAATCATGTCCTTCGGCACAAGCAGCTGAGAGTGCCAGATTGGAGATACAGAGGTACTCGTTCACAACTTATCAGTCCAGAGAGAACTTTGATCCTCACCATCACATCAAGACTGAGGACGAAAGAAAGTACAGGCATAGAGTTGAATTGGAAGACTTTTGGGCAGACGTTGCAGATGAGTACCAGCTCAGATGGAGGCTGTGGTCCAAATTGTCGGTAAGCCTAATCAGGATGACTGAACTTTGTCGAGTACCTGATCAGCTCAAAGATGATGGAGAGCACGTTCAACCATGCTTCAATGAGAGCTGGCCTCTTCCTACTGCAAAATGGTCAGAGCCCGAGCATGCGGATTTGAACATCTTATCGAGGCCAGTGGTCAAATATTCTCAATGGTGGGTCGATCAACAGATTCAGGAATTGAAACGGAGGAAGGTGACACTCACTTATGACAGGTTGAGTAAGAGGGAATCTTACTCCTCGAACACAGAAGTATCCCACAGTGCAGAGCAGACGTTGCAGATGAGTACCAGCTCAGACGGAGGCTGTGGTCCAAATTGTCGGTAAGCCTGATCAGAATGACTGAACTTTGTCGAGTACCTGATCAACTCGAAGATGATGGAGAGCACGTTCAACCATGCTTCGATGAGAGCTGGCCTCTTCCTGCTGTAAAATGGTCAGAACTCGAGCATGCGGATTTGAACATCTTATCGAGGCCAGTGGTCAAATATTCTCAATGGTGGGTCGATCAACAGATTCAGGAATTGAGACGGAGGAAGGTGACGCTCACTTATGACAGGTTGAGTCCTCGAATGTAGAAGTATCCCACGGTGCAGAGTTGATGGAAGCTACTACCTCCAAGAAGAGGAAAGAAGTAGCTGCGGACATAGAACCCGTTCAAAAGTGACTGAGGATAGAGCCATCACACTCAGCTGCATCCAGTAACATTGATGAAATATTGGCCACTATAGATGATTCATTGGCTAACATAGGAAATCCTCCCCCAATTTGCAAGGAGAATGTTGAGCCAATCCAGCTGGATGATGACGAGCCACCATCTCCCACCAACACGGAAATACTTGATTCAGATAATGAGATGGATACCCAAAATAATGACTTTCAGGAGGGAATGATTTCCACCCTCAGAGGAATCTTGGATGTTTCGAATGGAGAAAATGCCCTAGAGGAAGATGGCATTGAGCAACCCACGATCCCTGACTCGCTGAAGGAGAGGCTGAAGATATAGGTGCCAGTTGAGGCATAGGAAGAGGATGATGTTGCGGATTTCTTAGCCAGGCTAGAGCAAGTTACAGTCAAGAAGCCAGCCAAGAAGTTCTCCACGATACAGAGGGATGAAGCCGGCAACCGGTCTGTACAGATTACAGTACCAACGGTGGACAAGCCACAGGAAGACATCACTCCACATGAATATGTCATCACCACCATTGACTTGGGCCCAACCACAAAAGGCTAAGAAGTTGAAGATTTGGATAACTCAGTGACCACTATCAAAGCAAGGCTAGAGAAGGAAGTGGCAAAAAAGAAGGAATATCAGAGGGAGGTCGAGCGCCTGAAAGAGTATATCCAACATCTAACCAAACCGCTCGACCAGGATAGTACAGCAGCTCCTCCTCTTCTGAATTCCTCACAAGAAACGGCCAAGGACGTTGAAGAAGACATGGTCACGGCTAGGGAGGCCAAGGAGTGGATGAGAGTTAAAAGCACAAAAGTAGCTTCGTTCTTGGAAAGATTGACACTAGCTTACGGACAGACTGCCTCATTGCTTTCCAAACTGGCTGCCATGGCGGAAGTTTGGGATGGTCTTCCAGTTATTCAGGAGAGGATAATTTCGTGCCTCAAAGTTTTGAAGGGAGTCCCAAAGTAGGAGCTAATCGACGGAAACATAATTGTAGTAGGCGCTGCCTACGACTTCCATACTTGGTATTGGGCTTTGATGGCACGAGGCGAAGTCTTGGAAAGGGTGAAGTTTGACGGGATCAAAGTTGAGGAACAGGTTAAGGAAATCCAAAATAAAATCTTCCTCATAGTCGCTGACATATTGGATAAGGAAGTCATCTAGGAAAATGATTTATAGCTGGAAAGTCTAAGGAGCAGAGTCCAGGAAAACTTATTTTCCATCACAGGGCCTATCTTAAGACAGAGTTGGATTAGAGTGGCGAACTTCTCAGCTATTCGGGATGCCTTCGTGAAGAATAAGCCAGAATGGGAAAGTGTCTTTGCCAGATGCACCAAAGACTTGGACGGGCTGGAGTTGAGGATCAACATGCTACCACAAGTTACAATGGAAGAGGTTGCCTTGATAGTGTCCAGATTCGTCGAACACACGGCGACTCAAGAGGATAAGGATGCACCTCCTTGAAAATAGCTCCAAACGCCACTTCACTCTTTGTTTACTCATTGATTACTAATGTCATTTGGGAAACCCTAATTAGGGTTTAATGTTTTAATCTTGGTCGTTGATTTGTTTTAATCTGGGCCTTTCATTTATGCTTTGAAACTCTATATAAACTTATGAACTCTCATTTTCAATTTGTGAAGAGAGTGTTATGAAATTGTTGCGCATTGCCGTTTCTGTTAATAAAAGCTCTTATGCATGATTTGCTTTGAATCACTTTTATTTTCAAGCGGTTTGCAAGGTTACATATTCTCCTTCAACACTTAGATTAGAATTAGAGTATAATTTTATTTCAATGTTTGTTAAATGAATGAAAGATTTGATAGTGGTGATTGGTGAAATCTAGCTCATACTTTCTTTGGATAGATGATTTGTATCCAATGCGTAAAGTTAGCCTGAGCTCTTAAATTGTGGATGCTTAACTTTAGTCTTATTCTAGACATGAAAATTATAATCACACTCCTTGAAGATTGCACCCATTTTGTGTAGTTGTCCCAAGGAGGCGAAGCAAAGTGTGGTTTCTTGTTTCACCCAATCATTGTCGTCTCTTGAGTTCTTAGGCGTAGATTAGACTCCTAAACCCTTATCTTTTTACTTTTTTTTTGAAATCCTGAAAGCCCAATGGAAAGAGCAGTCAATGTTAAAACAGTCTTAGTCCTAAGCTTGCGAACAAATTCTAACGTAAGTCCCTTTGTGATACCAGCATATCACAACACCCACTGAACTTATCCACGTGTCATGACCTGACGAAAGAAACCTTGGAGTTGCCATATGATCTTCTCGCAATCTTAGCATACGCGGCAACTTTGTTCAAGAGAGGATAGAGTGTCTTTGGGCATTTTATTTTGTGTTCGGTGAGTATTAAAATGCACACCAACACCCACAAGCCCTCACGAGGGGCGGCGCCCCTCAGCTCCACTAGGGGCGTTGCCCCCAGACCCCCAAGAGGGGCACTACCCCTAGACCTCGCTGGGGGCGTTGCCCCCAGACCCGCACGAGGAGCGCTACCCCTCAACCCCGCTGGGGGCGCTACCTCCAAACCCCCACAAGGGGTGTTGCCCCTCGACTCCACACCCCCCAAACCCCCACCAAACTCATTTGATTTATTTCATAGCTATACTTTGCACAAATTTTATATTTTTTTAAATATTTAAGTGTTTTTTAAGGTCCTAGTTTTGCCAAGTACTCTCCAAGTCAAATTTTTTTTTGGCTTGCCAAGTACTCTCCGAGTCCGAGTTTGCAAACTATACATAATAGTATATAGACATTGCGGAACTGGTAGCATAATGGTTCCTATCAAAATGATAAAAACCAGCTTGTACTGCTGAAAAAAATGAACTATAGTAGTATTTTATATCAAAATGAAGGATTGTTTGGTTAAATTTAAATTTCCTATATATTTTGAACACTCGATGCTTTATTATTTGGTGAATCTCACTGCTAAAATGCATGCCCTGCACTTGTTCAGGAACTACATTCCATTTAGGATCATCATATACATGGAGGTTTAGAAGGCCTACAAGGAGTACAATAGCAGTACATGAATGCTTTAGACATATATAGTGTAGTATTATGTGCATGTTAAATAGGTATTAGGAAAACTAATAAATGCCTTGAGAGAAGTCATGCCCTAGTCTTGTGGACTTATCTTGATCCCTTCCAAATCAAGTCTCATATTTTTTCTCTGTAACGATCCAAATAGATTTCAGCAACAATTGTCCTATTGAAAGGGAATGTTCCTCGTGCTTTGATTTTCCATTGAAACTTGTACCTATAATCTCTCAAATTCTCAACTTAAAGTCCATCATCCACTTATATGCAAAATCAAGGAAAATTTACTTGAATAATAATAGCTAAAATTGTTGCTCAAATAGTTGCTCTCTCTTTTTGTACTAGCAGGTCTTTATTATCTAATGGAAAAATATTTAACACTCCCTTTACTCTTTTTCAAATTTGCTAAAACAGTTATCAAAGAACATTTCAATATCATTTATGGTCTTTTGAGATTTAAGATTTTGTTTCAAAAGCATTTTCTATTACTCTATCTTGAGCTATTTGATTCAAAACCTATTAAGTTGAACTTTGCAATTGATTCCTTTGTCATATAATTTCCCTTTCATACTCTTCATATCTCTTCGACATTGTTCTAGAAATTGCAAGTACTATTAAATCACAAATATGAACAAGTTGATTCCCACTTTGTAATTTATGATGTCTTCTCAGCAAAGGAAAACTGTTTTTTTAATGACTTTCTTGAGCCTAAGGATTCTGAGATCCTAGAAGCCAACTTGGATAGTAATGAGGTCGAATGACTTAGGAGAGGCTTTGAACCAAGAGCTTCATCATCAGGACCTGCAGCCCTTTAGCATAGCTCTATTTGTAGTAGCAAGAGTCATTGGCTACATTTAATTTTTTAGAACTTTGTACTTAGTTATTGGGTTGACTTTGTACAAACTATATTGTAATTGAAAATTTATCAACTATAACCATCTAGTTATTATTTATGCACTATAAAGTATGCTTTGTGCAATGCAATATAATCAGCGATATTAATATAAACAACAAAATCCTATTTTATACAATTCATGGGTTAAACTCTATTTTATTTGTTCGTTGTATCTCTATGCTATGGAAATGCCCTTAAATTTCAAACAAAAAGTAGTTTTTGTCTCTTTTTCTACAATTTTTGATGTTTATTTAAATCTGGTTTTTTCCCAATTTTTTCAAAATATCTTATTCTTTTGGTTTGCCGATTTTTTCCCCAAACAATTTTTGCTGCTATGAATTGCCTCTAGTAAATATGGAATCTCAGCTAGCCTTGAACCGGCTTCTTATATGTTTGTCAAGCATTCTTAAAGTAAACATATTTGATTTAGACCAAGTTATGCAAGCTTTCTAATAAAAATACCCCATTTATGAAAAAGACAAAATCTGTTAAATTGTTGCATATTTAATAACTCTAAATATTTTGAACCAACCTTAGAGTTTGTAGGTATATCATAATTGACAACCACATCCACGGAAGGAATATCAAGCCCTCTGCTAGCAACATCAGTACAGATAAGGATGTTGCGTTCCCCAGCCTTGAACTTGTTTAAGGCTCCAATTCTTTTTGGCTACAACAGAGATCAACACAGCCAATAAACTTCCAATTTGCAAAGTAAAATATCAAGAAGCTTTAGAAATGTGCATTATCAGATTAAAAAGCTAGCTCAATTTGAAAAAAGAGAATAACCTGACTCATTTGACCACTTATAGGAATGGCGTCAAGTCCAAGATTACGAAGGATCAAGGAAAGGCGTCTTGTAGATTCACATGTACGAGTGAAAACCATTGTAGTACTTCCAGACAACTCATTTAAAAGATAAACAAGATAGCAATCCTGCCCATCAAATGCAAAGTCAAACTCAACAAAAAGGCATTTGCCCTGGCATCAAGACTCTAGTTTTTCTTTATTATAAACCATCTTTAACACAAGTTATGCATAATTGTGTAACCTGTATTAACTATTAATCAACCAAAAATCATGTGAAACGCACAGCTTGAAATAGCTTGAAATCAGGTAACCTAGGAATCTTTGGTCATTAACTTCCAAATAATGTATCAAGTGGGAAAACAAATGTAATATTTTACTTTTCAAAAACAAATTTAAAAATTACTTGAAAAAGCTAAATATATACAAATTTTACAAAGAGGTATAGTAGAAGTGTAAGTGTATCCACTAGAAAATTAGAAATCCTAGAAAGAGGAAGAGAGAACCTTGTATTTTGCAGGGACAAAAAGATATTGTTGCTTCAGTGAATCTACCGTTGAATACTTTGAGGATACTTCCACCTGATGACATTCAACACAGGAATATGTAAAAATCTCAACCTATTTTAGATATATCTAACATCCAATAGATGAAGGTGAATGATTAAAACTACAGTTTAAGTTCACAAGTTAAACATAGCATCTTATACCTTACATGAACAAAAGCTGCTAATAAATTCAAGAAATTCAGATGCCCAACTAGACCAACATGTCTACCATCTACTTAGCATTGTGTTTAACAATAAGCTTAAGAACAGCCTTAATTTTTTGCACATATGACACGTGGCCATCATAACTATGTTACTAGTGTAGAGTATGTATTTTATTTTTCAGCCAAACAATTGGTGATTAAAACAAATACCACAGGGTCATTTAACATAAAGGGAAATGTTCACCTTTGCAGGGTTTTTCAAACATGCCCTCTGCAACTTGGCCACCTGCATTATTCAGACACAAGAGAAAAACAAAAGATCTCTTTATTAATAAACTTGATAAATCATAATTTAGCATATCAAATATGAAAGTTTTCCATCAATAAATAAACTCAAGTGAAATACTGGAAAGAGCTATAGGAAAAAAATAAAAATTGGATGAATACTAGGCAATGAGTTTCCAACAAGACCATGAGGAATTACTTCCCCTACATATCTATAAATGGATATGTACAAGTACGTATCAATTAATCTATATGTACAGTATACTCAAAAGTAGTAATATAGGATTGCACCTTCCCTTTCCCCATCTAACACCTGCTCTTTTATATGATTTGCAGTATCAAGTGTAATAAAATATGGAATAAAAGAATTCAATAATAATTAGCATACTCTCATATAGCTATGAAGGCTGTTTTTGCTCCAGTTATGCATTGTTAAGGACTTAATGATTTAGTCAATGCACCTAGGCTTGTTAAGATTAACTAAGAAAAACCAATGGCCCTGTCGATTTCAAACTGAACCTAACCTGAGATCAATGTGGTGCACAAATAGAATGCATTGTGGAACTAGATGTCTAAATAGTTTCAGGACTTCTATGATGCTGAAGCATGTTTCTCCATTACTTGCCACATTGATCATATGTTCTACACAAAAGCACTTTATTATAGCATTCCCTGTGGGTAGCTTGTTGCATAACAATGGAATTATGGGAATACACCTTTTTTGTAGTTAATCAATAAAGGATGATAGGCAAATTGATTTATGCCAATACACCTTGCTTCTACATAATCAATAAAAGGATCTCCAAGGTCATTGTCCATATTTTCAAACTACATGAACTTATGGACTTCAATGGTTAAGACTTAATCAGTAAAAGCCAAAAGGATGTCCAAGGCTATAGTCAGCAATGTCAGACTGCATGGACTATATCTTGAGAAGCATAATAGCATTTCAGGATGTCATGTCCCTAACCCCTTGAGGCTGACATTCAGCACTTAAATTTCAAGTGTTTTTAATCACCAAATTTTTGTACATAGTAATTAACAAATATTAATATATATAATATAAATATAAACTAAACTTAAACTTAAAATTCTTAAAATCTCAAAATAGGTGCTCAATTTTAAATTCCAAGCTTGGCGCCAAAGCTAGACCCTTGTGCACTATCTTACTAGCACCTATTTATTCACTTTGGCAGGTCTTTTTGGGGCACGCTGGAAGTTTGGATGATTTACCAAGTATAATTGCACTAGCAAGATGAAACCCTTGTGCAGTGTAAGGAGGTTGGGACTATTAAAGTAATTTTGTTATATTTAGCTTGTAATGGTCATGTTAGTAGTTTAGTTAGTTTTAGTAACTTTCTTTTTACTGTTTTCATTCTCGATCATTTCTGTTTTAGAAACATTGCTTGTAATTGCTTATTTAAGGAGTTTCCTGAAATGGTAATTGATTGATTTACAAAAGGAGAGAAATACTCTTTAAATAAAAAATTACAAACAATGTTTCTAAAACAAAAACGATTGATAACAAAAGAAATAAAAGAAAGTTGTTAAAACTAACTGAAAGCAAACTAAACGACTAAGATGACCATTATAAGCTAAATATAACAATATTACTTTAATACCCTCCCTTAATGGTCATTCTACTAACTACACCAAGTTTGCCCCTAAATTTTACAAATTTGTCCGGACTAAGGGACTTGGTAAGAATGTCTGCAGTCCGATCCTCAATTGGAACATACTGCAATATCACTAATCCATCTTCAACAAGCTTTCATATGAAGTGACAATGAAGCTCTACATCTTTTGTGCACTCATGTAAGACTAGATTTTTGGCAAGATTTAGCACCCCTTGGTTGTCACATAACAAGGGTGAAGGCCCTGCTTGAGACATTTTCATGTCAAAAAGCATCCTCTAAAGCCATACTGCCTCACATGTTGCTTTAACAATTCCCCGAGACTCTGCTTCTGTCGAGGAAAGAGCTACTACCTACTGCTTCTTACTGGTCCATGTGACTACACCCGTACCAAAACTGAAAACATATCCAGAAGTAGACTTCCTATCATCAACAGAATCTACCCAATCTGAATTCATAAAACCAACCAGCCTAGGATCTTTGTTTCTGCTATACAAAATGCCAAAGTCAGGTGTCTCTTTCACATATCTTAGTGTTCGCTTTGCTGCAACCCAATGTTCAGCCTTAGGGGCAGTCAAGAAACAAGAGATGTAACTCACAACGTAACTTAGATTAGGCCAAGTGGCTACAAGATAGATGAGGCTGCCAACTAGTTGCTTGAAAGTTGACTAAATAACCACTAGTGAGTCTAATTTGGCTGAAAGTTTCAGCCCCTTCTCCATGGGTGTAGATGAGATCTTACATTCTGTCATCCTAAATTTTTCCAGCAAACTCCTGGCATATTTAGACTAAGAAATGAAAATACTGCCACCTGCCTGCCAAACTTCTACACCAAGACAATAGTGCAAAAAATCCAAATCTGTCATATCAAACACTTGACACAAATTCAATTTAATTTGCTCAAGCAAATGTATCTCACTACTAGTAATGATGATATCATCCACATAGATGACAAGAAGAATGATATCACTACCAGTGCTCTTAACATATAAATTGGAATCTGAGGGACTCCTCTGAAAACCCTGTGCAACCAAATACTTGTCAATCTTTAGGTGCCATGCCCTGGGACCTACTTTAGGCCATAAAGAGCCTTCAACAATCAGCATACCCCTTACTCCAGATCTCCATGTAGGCCTCTTCCTCCAAATCTCCATTGAGAAAGGCACTCTTCACATCCATTTGATGGACCTTCAAGCCAAACTAAGTTGCAATGGCTAGGACAAGCAGGATTGTGCTCATCTTTGTTGTAGGTGCAAAGGTCTCCTCACAGTCAATGCCCTCTCTTTGAGAGAACCCTTTAGCCACCAACCGAGCTTTGTATTTATCAAGTGTTCCATCAGCTTTGTATTTCACTTTGTAGACCCATTTGCAACCAATGGGTTTCTTCCCTGATGGAAGATCTAACAAAACCCAAGTATTGTTCTTCAAAAGACTATGATGTTCAGATTTCGTAGCCTTTTCCCATTTAGGTTTACCTTTTGCCTCTAAATAGTCTTGGGGCTCATAAACATTCTGAATGTTGGCTACAAGAGCAAAATATTGTGCTAACAATTGGTAAAAAATTGAATGAATTTATTTACAGCAGAACTGTACATTTATAGATTACAAAGAATCAATGTTTCTAAAAAGAAACAATCGATCAGAACCAGGAAAGGAAACTTTCCAATATATACACTAAGTTACATGAATTGAGCATTAAATAATAAATAATTATTTTAATACCCTCCCTTAATGCTCAATCTATCAACTACACCAAGATGCCCTCTGAATTTTACAAACTTATCTGGACTGAGCAACTTGGTGAGAATTTTGATGTCTGCTCCTCTGTCGGAACATACAGCAACTAAACTGATCTGTCTTCAACCAGCTTCCGAATGAAATGACAATGAGTTTCCACATGCTTGGTTCTTTCATGGAAGACCGGATTCTTGGCAAGTTTGAGAACCCCCTGATTATCACAGAACAAGGGAGTCGGACCTGCTTGAGGTATTTGCATATCTGCAAGCATCCAACGAAGCCAAACTGCCTCACATGTTGCTTTAACGGCTCCCTGATACTTTGCTTCTGTCGAGGAGAGAGCCACTGCGTGCTACTTCTTACTAGTCCAGGTCACTGCATTGGATCCCAAACTAAAAACATACCCAGATGTGGATTTCCTATCATCAACTGAACCTGCCCAATCTAAGTCTGTGAAACCACTAAGTCTAGAATCTCGACTCCGAGTGTACAAGAGTCCATAGTCACAAGTGCCCTTCACATAATGCAACACACGCTTCGCTACTACCCAATGATCAGCCTTGGGGGTTGTCATGAAGCGTGAAATGTAGCTCACTGCAAAACTGAGGTTTGGTCTAGTGGTAGTGAGATAGATGAGGCTGCCCACTAGTTGCCTGAACACTGATTCATCAACTACCGGTGAATCTGACTTAGCTAACATCTTAAGCCCTTTTTCCATGGGTGTCGAGGCAAGTTTGCAATCCTGCATTCGGAACTTATCTAGAAGACTTCGAGCATATTTGGACTGGAAGATGAAAATACTACTCTCGGTCTGCCAAACCTCAACACCTAAACAGTAATGCAAAAGTCTCAAATTTGTCATGTCAAATGTGTTGCACAAATCCTATTTGATCTCAGTGATCAAATGTGTCGAGTTGCCAATAATGATCAAGTCATCCACTTAGACAACAAGAAGAAGTATTTCACTACCAATCTGTTTGACATACAGATTAGAGTCAGATGGACTCCTCTGAAAGCCATGTTCTATGAGGTACTTGTCAATCTTGATGTACCAAGCCTGAGGAGCATGTTTCAGACCATAGAGTGCTTTGACCAATCTGCACACCTTTTGTTCTTGACCAGCAACTTTGAATCCATGAGGTTGCGTCATGTAGACTTCTTCCTTCAACTCACCATTGAGGAAAGCATTCTTAACATCCATCTGATGGACTTTCCAACCAAATTGGGTTGCTAAGGCAAGGACGAGCCGTATGGTACTCATTTTAGCTATAGGAGCAAAGGTCTCCTCATAGTCAATGCCTTCTTTCTGTGAGAACCCCCTTGCAACTAGACGAGCTTTGTACTTGTCAAGGGTTCTGTTAGCTTTATAATTCACCTTATACACCCATTTGCAACTAATGGGCTTCTTCCCTGAAGGAAGATCAGAAAGGACCCAAGTGATATTTTTCTGAAGACTCTGGTATTTAGACTTCATAGCCTTTTCCCACTCAGGAATTCCTTTAGCCTCTAAATATGTATGAGGCTCCTATACAGTGTGAATGTTGGCCATGAGAGCAAAATTAACTATATGTTGTTATTTGCTCTTGTTTTTGGATGATCTCCCCTCAATGAGCTCATCATCATGAAGATCTCCAATAGTCTTCGCCCACCATTTAGGCCTCTGAGAAGAAGTGCCAACATCAGATGCAACAGGAGCTGGGACTGGTTGTGGATCTGGAACAGGTTCAGCAGGTGGAAAATCAAGTTGAGCATCATCAAAGACAAAGTCTTCGTCATCCCTCCCATCAGGTGAACCTAACGGAAGTCGGACACCCAAATCAGAAGCCTTCAAGGGTTGATCCTCTGAATGCTGAATAAATGAGGAAAGGTGAAACGGTCCTCGTTCTTCATCAAAGACAACATCTCGACTAAAGATGAGACGATCAATGTCTACATCAATCAACTGGTAGGCCTTATGATTGTCACTGTACTCTGTGAACATAAGTTTTTGACTCTTGGAATCTAGCTTAGAGCGTTTGGCATCTGGAATCCATACATATGCCAGAGAGCCAAAAAAATTCAAATGACTGATCTTGGGTTTTCTACCATTCCAAGCTTCCTCAGGAGTCTTCCCCTTAACGGCATGAGTAGGTGACTGATTAAGGAGATAGACTACAGTGAAAACTGCTTCTGCCCAAAATTTGTTAAGAACACTCCTGCGTTGCAACATGGAGCAAGCCATCTCAACAATTGTACAATTACGCCGCTCTACAACACCATTTTGCTAAGGAGTGTAGGGTGTGGTTAACTGGCGTTTAATCCTGTGTGTATCACAAAAGTTGGAGAATGCAGTAGAACAAAATTCCCCCCCATTATCTAACCTAAGAGTGATTATGCAAGAACCCGACTCTTTTTCTACTAAGGCCTTAAACTTCTGAAATACATTAAACACATCTGATTTCTGTTTAAGAAAGTACACCCACATCTTCCTACTAAAATCATCAACAAATAGCAAGAAATATCTACAACCAATAACAGAAGAAGTATTCATAGGCCCACAAATATCAGCATGAATTAATTGCAATAACTTAGAAGCTCGCCACGAGTCACCATCTAAAAACGGTGTCTGATGTTGTTTCCCGGCTTGACAGGCGCCACAAACGCCGTGATGCTGAGTTTGAATGTCAAGTAGACCAGCTACAAGTCCCACCGAGCAAGCTGAGAGAGATAGTGCACATTTAAGTGCCCATACCGCTGGAGCCAAAGACTGGTGATAGCAGAGTGTTTGGCTGCCATGGCTAACTCCGGAGAATCACATATATCCACAAGTCTGTAAAGACCATGATCCTCGATGCCAACAGCCACCATTTTGCGAATCTCCCGATCAACAATAGAACATTTGTGAACACTAAACACCACATCCAGCTGAGGAGAATTTTGCATGATCTGACTGACTGATAGAAGATTGAGTTCCATGCCAGGAATGTAGTACACATTGAGGAATATGAGATTCCTCCCACCAGACTGAATCTGAACAGTGCCCTTACTGACAACTGTGTATTCTTCGTCTCCTCCAAAAACAACTAAGTCAGTGAACGAAGAGAAGTCTGTGAACCAATCACGTCTATGAGTGAAATGTCGCGAAGCACCTGAATCTATGTACCAAGCAGAGGACTTAACATGGTCTGTAGGTCTTTTAGCCATAAAGGCGTAAAAGGCAGATTCCTTCTGCTCAGTGTGCTTGGCAACATGTGCATTCTGTTGAGACCCTCCCTGCTTCTTTTGTTCAGAAGCCAAACGTGCACGGCAATCCTTCTTCATGTGTCCAAATTTGTGACAATAATTGCACTGAATATTCTTTTTCTTAGAGCTGTCCTGAGGTTGTCCTAAGCCTTTCTACTGCGAAGGCTGACCTTTCCCTTTGTTCTTAAACTAAGGTTTAGCTGCAAAGGCTTGCTCTATAGAAGATGATGAACCACTACAACCAAATTGTTGCTTCCAGCGGTCCTGTTGCAGGAGGATAGTGCAAAGCTCCAGAAACTTCAGGTCAACATTAGCAGACGTAATGTTGAGAGTCTCTATGAAATGTTCATACGAGTTAGGTAGGCTTTTCAAAGTGATTACGACCATGTCTTCCTCCACCATTTTCCGACCAATAGCCTCCAATTGATCTTAGATCTCCTGGATTTTGTTCAAGTGCGCCTGCAATGTTGTCTTCTCATCCATCATGATAGAAAACAGCATATTTTTCAAGAACACAGGCTTTTGTCAAAAGTTTCATACAAACCCTTCAAATGGTCCCAAATGTCCTTTGCAGTTTTTCCAAGCGGAATCTAAGGTAGCTGATCATCGATTACTGAAAGGTTGATAAGCATCACCGCTTCATGATTTTTCTCATCAAACTTCTCCTGAGCTTTATCTGTTGTGGTGGGTCAAGTAACATTGCCCAAAATCATCTGATCAAGGCAGCGATATTCAAAGATTGTCATCATTCGCTGCTTCCAAGTGTTATAATTCTTGCCATTAAAATGCTGACTACCTTCCAACATAATGTTGGTCAACGAAGCCATCTTCACGCTTTTCGAGGCACAAAAAACAAGGTGCTAAGAAGATGTTGAATGCACAAAACTGAAGGCACGAGTTTCAATACGTTGAGGCAAGCGCAGACACAAATTTCAAGGCAAATCCCAAGGCTCAAAAATTGAGGCATGGAAAACGATGCACCCAGAAAAATCGGAGACCAACCCAATTGAGATCTCGAAGAACCTAGAAGGAATCTGTAATCGAAAAAAAAAAATCAAAGTGATCTGACTACTCAAAAACCTAGTCGACCTTTCTGGAAACCCTAGCCGCCTAGCTGCCTAAGTCACCAGGTTCGAATTCGAATTCGAGTTCGACAATATTGAAATTCGAATGAAATTCGACAAGGAAAAAATACGAAAAGTATAAAATTCGGATAAAATTTGCCTTATGTATTTTTTTTTTATAAATATAAGTAATATATCCATACTAAATAAATATAAGTATAAAATTCGGATTAAATCAAATACTAAATTTTATTTTTAAAAACATAAAAAAAAATTAATTTAAAAAACAAATAGAACACTCTATTTTTAAAAGCATAAAATAAGAATATAGTAATTTTATTTTTTTTATTTCTAAAAACACAATAAATTTATTTTAACTTTTAAAAATAGAATACTAAAATTAAAATAGAATACTATAATTAAAATAAAATACTAAAATTAAAATTGCTTTAAAAATAAAAAATAAAAAATACTAAAATAAAATAAAATCAAAGACAAATAAAATACTAATATAAAATAAAATCAAAGACTAAAATAAAATACTAAAACTCGTTGAAATTTTAAAAATAAAATACTAATACAAAATGAAAAGACTAAAATACTAAAATAAAACATTGAAAAGCTCACATTTTATAAAATACCATCCAGCAACCCTAGAATTTTCGCATAAAAAAATTTGGCGGCATCGCAGGAAGAAAGATAATACGGAGAACGCAGAGAATGGAGAGAATGGAGAGCATGGAGATAGATGCAGGCTCCAGACGCAGAGAATGTAGAGAATGGAGATAAACACAGAGTCCAGAGAATGGAAAATATACAGCGCAGAGAATGAAGATAGACGTAGGGAATGGAGATAAAATCATAGAGCACATCAAGATGGTGAATGGGCAACGCGATGCTGCAGAGAGTAGAGACCTTCAGGACCTTCAAAAACTTCTTTGAAAACTGCTCTGATTGCTTCAAAAACTTCTTATTTGCTTCCGATCCCACGTGCCCTTCTAAAACTCAAAAGCCCCCCTTAAAAACCCTAAAAATAAAACGCTTTTTGGAAAAAATTTAACCTAAGTTGCAGGCATACGAATGTCGATGAATTTCAACGAATTTTATAGGTTTTTCAAAAATTCGACGAATTTTGAATTTCAAGCCAAAAATTCGGCGAATACAGTGACTCAGCTAGCCGCCATTAAAGCTCCAAAAAAGTTGCAGAAACCAGCTCGAAATTCCATGAAATCGTGGAAAAAATGATGCCAAACCCTAGGCGACCTTGAGGAAGATAAATCACATCAAAAAACGTGGCGAAATCATATGAAAAAAATTCTGAAAAAACTTCACCAAATGGAGGAAAAAATTGCGCCAAAATCGCATTGCAGATCACCCATAAATGATGTCAAGGAGGTTGTAGAAGACCTAAAAATAACGAAGATGAGGTCGCGGGCCAAAGCAGAGACGTCTCACACTAGGGTCACGCACGGGCAAGAAAACTCCAAACGCGAACTACAGACAGGAGTTAACAAAAGGATCGCGCGAAAGACAAAGAGATTCGTCGAGTTTGCACAAATGAGGGTCGCGATTTTGCACGAAATGCAGACAAAGAAATCACAAACCCTGGAATTTATTTCAAAATTGCATACCCTCAAATTTCGAATTACAAAAAACACGAAGTTTGATCACAGAAAAAAAATCTTTGAAATTTTTCACTAAAAATCTGCTCGAAATTTTTAGAATAAAAAAAAATTCAAAAGAAATTTTAACCTCGCTCTGATACCATATTGTGCTAACAATTGGTAAAAAATTGAATGAATTTATTTACAGCAGAACTATACATTTATAGATTACAAAGAATCAATGTTTCTAAAAAGAAACAATCGATCAGAACTAGGAAAGGAAACTTTCTGATATATACACTAAGTTACATGAATTGAGCATTAAATAATAAATATTATTTTAATGCAAAATTCACTGTATTCTGCTTGTTCTTGCCTCAAGATGATCTACCCTCAACAAGTTCATCATCTCAAACATCACCAATGAGCTTCTCCCACCACTTAGGCCGGAAAGTAGATGCATCTTCTTCCAAATCAGGATGATCATCATGACTTGGGCTGCCTGGAATTAAGTCATCTGGATGCTGGTCCAAGTTGTCTTGAGGGAAATCTACTAGTATGGGGTTGTGCCTTGGAGATTCCACAAGTTCTGAATCAGCAGAATCCCTCCCTTCAAGTGGAGCTAATGGAAAGCCTAACACCCAAATCTTTAGTCTTCAGAGGTTGCACGCCTAGGGTTTCAGACCTGGGTTCTTTTAAAATTTTGCAGAATCTTTTTTTATTTTTGGATAAAATTGTGGGTTTTTCAGCCTCTGTAATTTTTGATGATTTTTATTAAAAATTGTGGGTTTCAAAGCAGTGCCTCTGGATTTGTGACAGCTGATCACCTAGGGTTTGATTGATTTTTGATAGAAAAATCAGAATTTTTTTTGCCGATTTTTTTTCAACAAAAACTTGAAATTTGTTGTTAGAGTTGACTTTGACCTCGTTTTTGTGCCTTCGGAAAATGGGAGGGATGGTGTCCTTAACCAACATCATGTTGGAAGGCATCTAGTAATTCAACAGTAAAAATTACAATACCTAGAAACAAAGGATGCTCACCATTTTCGAGTACCGATGTCTAGATCAGATTGTTCTGGGTACATCTGCTCACCCTACAACTGCTACAGCTGAAAGCAAAACCAATAGAAGCGGTTAAGTTGCTCAAATTATTTGTCGCCAATGAGATGCTTCCCCATCTGGCAAGACTGTTGCAGAAATCAAGACATACTTGAAGGATTTGCACAACACATCAGACAAGGGCAGAGCATTCTTCCTTAAGAATATGTTGTTCTCAATTATGATGGACAACAAGATGTCTTTACAAGAACATCTCATGAAGATCAAAGACATTCACAATCAACTGGAGGCCATTGGTCACAAGATGGAAGAAGAGGATATGGTGGTTATCACGCTGAAAAGCTTACCACGATCCTATGAGCACTTCATTGAAACTCTCAACGTTACCTCCACCAATGTTGACTTGAAGTTTGATGATTTGTGCAATAAACTCTTGCAACAGGCTAGGTGGAAGAAGCAGTTTGGGAGCAGCAACGAGACAGCTAGTGTGGAATAGGCTTTTACTGCCAAAGACAAAGGCAAAGACAAGTCCTTCAACTGGTTCATGCATATGTTTGTGGACCAATGAATACTGCATCGATCACTGGTGTCAAGTATTTTCTCTTGTTTGTTGATGATTTCAGTAGGAAAATGTGGGTGTTTTTCCTCAAAGCAAAATCAGATGTGTTTAATGAATTCTGGAAGTTTAAAGCATTAGTTGAAAACGAGTCAAGATGTCCAATCATCACTCTTCAGTCAAATAATGGGGGTGAGTTTCGTTCCAACGAATTCACCAACTTTTGTGCTAAACACGGTATCAAGAGTCAGTTTACCACACCCTATACTCCTATTGTTGAGCAAAGAAATCGTACTATTACGGAAATGGCCCGTCGTATGTTGGAGAATAGAAATGTTCCAAAGAAATTTTGGGCTGAAGCAATGTATACTATTGTATACCTTCTCAACAGGTCTCCCACACAGGCCGTCAAAAGGATGACCCCAGAGGAAGCATGGTCTAGAAGGAAACCAAAAGTTGGCCATCTCAAGGGTTTTTGTTCTACTGCATATGTTTAGATTCCAAATGCAAAGAGGACCAAATTGGATTCCAAAAGCCAGAAGTTGATGCTTACAAGATACAGTGACAATCATAAGGCCTATCGGCCGATTGATGTGGACACTAATCGTCTAACATTCAGCTGAGATGTTGTTTTTGATGAAGGTGGGCTCTCTCAGCTCTCTTCTCCCATCAAGAATCTTGAGGATCAACCTCTAAAGACTAGAGATTTGGGTGTTAGGCATTCCATTAGCTCCACCTGAAGGGAGGGATTTTGCTGATTCCGAACTTGTGGAATCTCCAAGGCACGGCCCCATTCCAGTAGATTTTTGTAATGTTCTCCTTTTGGTAGTGATCCTGTCATTAGCTCATCAGCCTATCCCGGAATCCTGTAGGCTCGTTGAGGTGTTTCAAAGGGTTCCAGTCTTGGAGGTTTTGTGATCTTCCTCATTATTTACTATTTATAGTAAATACTATTTCTGGCAGTAAGCAGTTGTCAGCCTTCAAGTTCATCACGTCATTGGAAGCAGTTGTCAGTATTAAGCCTTGGCCATTAAAATATTAATCTTAATGAATTTCTTCATTAATTGAGCATTTGGTTCTAATTTGCAGTTGACCCCTTGGCCTAAGGAATGAACTTAAGTTGTTTTGAAAAAGGGTCTTTGAGGGTGGCGCCACATGAATAAGTTAAAAGGTTTTCTTTTATTATTTCTTCATTTCTCAAGTGCGGCGTATTTTTGAAGAGTTGTTTCCTTTTTGGAAATGTGAAGAGTCTTGGCTATTGGCGTACCTTCTTGGGGGACATGAACAGTTTCCTATTTTCCTTTTAAAGTAAGGCTTGGCTCCAACTTTGAGACATCCATTATTTTGCTAAAGTTATGCTGTCAAAATGATTTATCATTTTCTACTTCGAGGAATGCTGACCTCCTAGTTTTTCATTCAATTTCGTGTTTGCAAGACAACACCTAGTTGAATTATTGCTGCTTCTCATCTTGACTAGCATATTGTGTTTCAAGGTGAAAGTTTGATGTATTTTCCAGTTTTACAGTTGTTGTTTGCATACAGCTGATTATTGTTTTTGCTCATGGTTAATTGTACGAATTTTGTATTGTTCTGGGCATTTGATACTAATACTCCTAAGGTCTAGGCGACCATCTCCAAGCAATTTCGGAATTTATTTTAAAGTGTGCATTTTTATATTGAAAATCGCCCCTCTCAAGGGCCGTACCATTCATCCTTGCATTGGGAAGTGTGCCACTAGTGATTGCAGGTATTTGGAGCTGTTTTCAGTGTATCAACAAGGGCGCCTATCTCCCAAATGATCTATGCTTCGATTTCACGCATATCGGAGGTACTTTGAATGAGTTATGAAAAAATTTTGAATTTTCTGTAGTTGCTGATATACTTTTCCAGAATTACAGTTCATTGATCAGAATTAAAAACAATTGTTGTTTTCTATCTTTCTTCTTCTTTTCTCGTTATATTCTGATAGAGAGATAATGTATGACAAGGTGCTTAAATATTGGTGAAATTGGCATTGTAAAATTGCAGCCTTCTCTTTGTACAAGTTGATAACAGTAGTATTGTTTTCAGTTTTATTATTGCTGCTGTAATTAATTAATTTCACACTAGCACCCCTGGATGGTTTACCACCATTGAGGAAAATCTGTTGTAACACTTTTCATACCCACTTCAAGTGGAGAATTCCCACGTTTAGTGGATGCCTGCCGCAGCAGAAGAAGTTTAACGTTGTAATCTTTTCCCCCCACTGTTTGGTGGTAGAGTGGAAAGTCATTGGCTGGTTATCCGCCTTGTTATTTCAATTCAGCAGTAGTACTCCACCATATGTTAGCACCTCGTCCGCAAGGGATCTTGAGTGCACATCCTTGGTGTCGAGTTTAATATTTCTCTTTCAATAGAATCTTGTACTCGTTGATTCAGTAGATCCTAGGGATCCTCTGACCATATGCTCGCCCCTCCTCTTTAAGTGGTTTTAGGGCGCATTCTTGGTTAGAGTTCTTTAATGTACGTTTTGGTTATGCTAACCTTAACGGGTGATTGATTCTATTGTAAATGTTTGGTTTGAAAATCAAAAAAATTGAGAGAAAATATTTCAGTGGTATCAGAGCAAAAGTTCCTGCCATCCTGTGTCTACTAGCCTTTCAGTTGACAGATGAGTGACAGAGCAACCAGATACTTCATCAGAACTCAAGCCAAATCTTAGTTACAGTTTCCGCCAGTACCAGAAACAGATACCTTGTCAGAAGCTTTGAGGGAAACGGGTATAACAGTTGAGAGAATGTCAGAAGAGTCCCGTCTTTCGATGGAGGAAAAAGATGCAAGAGCAAAAAAAAAGTTTGATAACATGTTAGAGATGATGGCACGTTTGCTGGATAAATTGGATCAGCAAACTACTCAAAATAATATTCAGCCCCAACCAAATCATGCTAGTGAAAACAGCAGTAATAGTGGTGTAAATGGAACTTATGTTCCCGGTGGTCATAATGCTTCAGCAGTTAATGGAAGGGATAAAACTGTTGGACAGCATGTTACAAATACAAGAGGATCTTCATCCAAACCTCTCCTCCCTACATTCACTCCAAGAGATGAACAACCCCCTAAAATTGGAGTACCTTTTGCGGATGATGTTAGGCAAGCCTATATGGAGTACATCTCTTTACCCCTTGATATGAGAGATGCATGGACCTTTGATCAATTCATGAATCAAAGAAGCAAAAGGAACGGTGGAAGAAATGAACAACGCCCTTTCACAAATCATAGGAATGATTTTCAGCAAGCATTGGGTAAGAATACTTTGGACCATTTATATGGAAGTAATAAGTGTGCAGCTAAAGCATGGGTGCAGAAATTGGATAATTATCTCTCACTTAGACCAATGTCGGAGGAAGATGCAATTAAGTTTGCCACATTGCACTTGGATGGAGTGGCTCATGAATGGTGGACTCATGGTTTGGTTACTCTTGGCCATAACCTTATCCATACCTATGAGGAGTTTACCAACAAATTAATTGAAAGATTTGATACCAGAGATCCTGAGTTGAGTTTCCGGAATTGGCACAATTGAAACAACATGGATCTTTAGATACCTATGTTGCTGATTTTCAAAGGTTGTCGGTAATGGTGCCTAACATTACTGAAAGAAGACTTGTGGTTCTATTTGCGGAAGGTTTGATGGAGACTTTGAAAGGATGGGTCAAAGCCTTTGATCCACCATCATTAAATGAAGCAATCAAGAAAGCAAGGAGCATGGAGTTGGCTGCTCCAAGGCCAAAATTTCAGTCTAAACCATTCAAAAAGTATAAGAAGAAGTTCACTCCTAATCAGCCCAACAAGTATCCACAAAGAATATCTGATGAACTCCGTGATCAGCTCAGAAAAGAGGGAGTTCGTTATACTTGTCGTGAACCTTGGACAAGGGGTCACCGTTGTTATGGGAAAGGTAAAGTTCAACAAATGGAGGGCTATTCTGATTATGGATCAGAATCTGATCCACTTGATCAACAGTATGAAACAGCAAGGTGATGAGGAAGAAGAAGCCCCAGAAGAGGAACCAGAAGTTGGAGATGGTAGTGCTTTTGCCCAACTATCTAGTTTCCAAAAGAACGAATCCTTTCGAGTACGAGGAATGCTTAACTCTCAAAGGATTGTTGCTCTAATTGATACAGGAGCAACTCATAATTTCATTGATGAAGCCTAGTTACCAAAAGAGGATTGAAGACTGAAGATTTTGAAGGATTCAAGGTAATGGTAGCAGATGGCTTTACCATATCATGCACCAAGAAAATTCCTAACCTCTCTATGCAATTGGGGAATTATGAAGTGAAGGATGACTTCTATGTGGTTGGCATTGGTGATACCGATGCTGTTTTGGGAATACAATGGCTGCGATCTCTTGGAGAGATCACTTTGAATCTGCAAACTATGGAATTGAAATTCCAAGCTGATGGGAAGAAGGTGGTTTTGAGAGGAATGTCCAATGGAGGGCCACGGGTTGTGTCCTTGAAACGAATGGAGAGGCTGATCCGTCATGATCAAGTTGAGTGGGCAGCAAAGTGTATGATCTTACCAACTGATCCGGTCGTAGAGAAAAGACAATACCCACCTGATATACAAGCTCTTCTTTCTAAAAAGAGCAAGGTTTTTGGCGACTTACCTTCAGGGAGACCACCTGAAAGAGGGTGTGAGCATGTGATTGAATTAGAAGAAGGTGTCAAACCTGTCATTACTACTCCTTACCGCTACCCAAAGAAGCAGAAGGATGAGATAGAGAAGACTATCAAAGAACTTCTTGAGGTAGGGTTCATCAGACCAAGCAAAAGCCCATTTGCTTCAACAGTTGTATTGGTCAAAAAGAAAGATGGTACAATGCGGATGTGTGTTGATTATTGTGCATTGAATCAGAAAACCATCAAGAATAGATATCCTATTCTTAGGATAAATGAGCTTATTGATGAGCTCCATGGGGCCATGTTCTTTTCAAAGATTGATCTTCGATCTGGTTACCATCAAATCAGAATGAGAGAAGGAGATATTGAGAAAACAACTTTCAGATGTCACTATGGGCACTTTGAGTTCCTTGTCATGCCATTCGAATTGACTAACGCTCCAGCAACATTTCAGTCATATATGAACAAGACTTTCAGGCAGCAGTTGAGGAAGTTTGTGCTTATTTTCTTTGACGACATTCTTGTTTTCAGTAAGTCTTGGGAGGAGCACCTTCAGCACTTGGAGGAAGTGCTTAGCATTTTGGAGGCTGAATGTATGTTTGCCAAAGAATCTAAATGTGAGTTTGGGATGATTGAGCTTCTCTATCTCGGCCACATTATCAGTTCTAAAGGGGTCAAAGTTGATCCTGAAAAGATTAGAGCCATTGTTGATTGGCCACCTCCAAAAAATCTGACTCACTTGAAGGGATTTTTGGGCTTATGTGGGTTTTATAGAAGATTTGTCAAGGGGTATTCTCACATGGCAACGCCTTTTACAGATCTCACCAAAAAGGGAGCTTTTCTATGGACAGATAAAGCACAAGGAGTGTTTGATAAGTTCAAACAAATTATGAGTTCATGTCCCGTATTGGCTTTACCTGATTTTAAAAAGCCTTTTGAATTACAATGTGATGCTTCAGAAGAGGGAGTTGGAGTTGTTCTTATGCAAGACAAACACCCTATTGTCTTTGAGAGCAGAAAATTGAGAGGAGCAGAAAAGTTGTACTCAATTTATGATAAAGAGATGCTTGCCATCATGCATGCTTTGTCTAAATTCTGTCAATACTTGGTGGGAAGTAAATTTGTGGTTAAAATTGATCATAATATTCTTAAACATTTCATGAGGCAAAAGGATTTGAATGAAAGGCAACAGAAATGGGTAAGCAAGCTTCAAGCTTATGACTTCGATATTGAGTATGTTAAGGGGAAAAACAATGTAGTTGCGGATGCTTTGTTCAGAAGGCCTCATTTGCAATCACTTTGTGAGCTTTCAGCAGATTGGGGAGAGTTGATTGTTGCTGATTATGCAAAAAATCAGTTTACTACCAGCATTATAGAAAGCCATTTGGTTGATGAAAGGTATAACTTGGTTGATGGTTTGATTATGTATAAGGGTAGGATCTTTTTGGTACCCGAATCCAAGCTTAGGAGGAAGATTTTTCAGTCATTTCATGATGTTCCTCTTGGTGGTCATCAAGGTATGTTCAAGACTTACAAGCAAATAAGAGAAAGGTTTGCTAGGAAGGGAATAAAGGAAGAAGTCATGAACTACATAAGGGAATGTCCTACATGTCAAAAGAATAAAAATGAACATTCTTTTCCTGCTGGTTCGTTGCAGCCCCTACCTATTCCAAATCAAAAATGGGAAAGTATTGCTATGGACTTTATCACCGGGTTACCCAAGGTGCAAGGCTGTGATTGCATTTATGTTGTAGTGGATAGATTAAACAAATATGCTCATTTTTATGCTATCACTACTACATTTACAGCAGTTCAAGTAGCTGAGTTATTCTTTAGAGAAGTGTTCCGTTAGCATGGTTTGCCTAAGACCATTGTCAGTGATAGGGACAGCAAGTTCCTAAGTGTGTTTTGGCAAGAGTTTTTCAAATTGAGTGGTACAGTGCTCACTTCAAGCACTAGTTATCACCCGCAAACGGATGGGCAATCAGAGATTGTCAATAAGTGGTTAGCAGGCTACCTTAGAAATTATGTTTCGGGGCAGCAAAGGGCTTGGGTTAAGTGGCTTCATTTGGGAGAGTTTTGTTACAACTCCTCTTATCACATGTCAACTAAGATGTCTCCTTTTATGGCACTCTATGGGTATGATGCTCCTAACTTTGTAGACTTGGTGTTTGGTGATAGTAGAGCTCCCCAAGCAAGAGATATGCTTTAGCACAATCAAGACATCTTAAAGTCACTAAAAGAAAATCTGCAGCAAGCCCAAAATCAGCAGAAGTTGTACGTTGATCAGCAGCGTATTGAACGTTCATTTGAGGTAGGAGACATGGTTTACTTGAGACTTCAGCCCTACAGACAGTCTTCTCTCAAAAAGAGTGGTGCAGAAAAATTGAAGCCACGTTTCTATGGTCCGTTTACAGTCGCCAAAAGGATTGGTGAAGTGGCATATGAGTTGGAACTTCCAGCAGACAGCAAAGTTCACAATGTCTTTCATGTTTCCTGCCTCAAGAAGGCACTTGGGCACAATGTGGTAGCTACTTCAGAATTACCTCCTTTAGACGAAGAAGGGCAGTTGATGTTGCTTCCGGAAGAGATCCTTGACAGTAGGGAGCGGTCCTTGAGGAGGCGAACAATCAAGAAGTATTTGGTAAGATGGAAAAATTTGCCTATTGAAGATGCTACTTGGGAAGGTGAACAAATTTTGCAGCATCCAGCTTTGCAGTTGCTTGAGGACAAGCAATTTCGAGGGGGGCGGACTGTAATGTTCCCCTTTTGGTAGTGAGCCTGTCATTAGCTCATCAGCCTATCCCGGAATCCTGTAGGCTCGTTGAGGTGTTTCAAAGGGTTCCAGTCTTGGAGGTTTTGTGATCTTCCTCATTATTTACTATTTATAGTAAATACTATTTCTGGCAGTAAGCAGTTGTCAGCCTTCAAGTTCATCACGTCATTGGAAGCAGTTGTCAGTATTAAGCCTTGGCCATTAAAATATTAATCTTAATGAATTTCTTCATTAATTGAGCATTTGGTTCTAATTTGCAGTTGACCCCTTGGCCTAAGGAATGAACTTAAGTTGTTTTGAAAAAGGGTCTTTGAGGGTGGCACCACATGAAGAAGTTAAAAGGTTTTCTTTTATTATTTCTTCATTTCTCAAGTGGGGCGTATTTTTGAAGAGTTGTTTCCTTTTTGGAAATGTGAAGAGTCTTGGCTATTGGCGTACCTTCTTGGGGGACTTGAACAGTTTCCTATTTTCCTTTAAAAGTAAGGCTTGGCTCCAGCTTTGAGACATCCATTATTTTGCTAAAGTTATGCTGTCAAAATGATTTATCATTTTCTACTTCGAGGAATGCTGTCCTCCTAGTTCTTCATTCAATTTCGTGTTTGCAAGACAACACCTAGTTGAATTATTGCTGCTTCTCATCAAGACTAGCAAATTGTGTTTCAAGGTGAAAGTTTGATGTATTTTTTAGTTTTACAATTGTTGTTTGCATACAGCTAATTATTGTTTTTCCTCATGGTTAATTGTACGAATTTTGTATTGTTCTAGGCATTTGATAATAATACTCCTAAAGTCTAGGCGACCATCTCCAAGCAATTTTGGAATTTATTTTGAAGTGTGCATTTTTATATTGAAAATCGCCCCTCTCAAGGGCCGTACCATTCATCCTTGCGTTGGGAAGTGTGCCACTAGTGATTGCAGGTATTTGGAGCTGTTTTCAGTGTATCAAAAAGGGCACCTATCTCCCAAATGATCTATGCTTCGATTTCAAGCATATCGGAGGTACTTTGAATGAGTTATGAACAATTTTTGAATTTTCTGTAGTTGCTGATATACTTTTCCAGAATTACAATTCACTGATCAGAATTAAAAACAATTGTTGTTTTCTATCTTTTTTCTTCTTTTCTCGTTATATTCTGATAGAGAGATAATGTATGACAAGGTGCTTAAATATTGGTGAAATTGGCATTGTAAAATTGCAGCCTTCTCTTTGTACAAGTTGATAACAGTAGTATTGTTTTCAGTTTTATTTTTGTTGCTGTAATTAATTAATTTCACACTAGCACCCCTGGATGGTTTACCGCCAGTGAGGAAAATCTGTTGTAACACTTTTCATACCCACTTCAAGTGGAGAATTCCCACGTTCAGTGGATGCTTGCCGCAGCAGAAGAAGTTTAACGTTGTAATCTTTTCCCCCCACTGTTTGGTGGTAGAGTGGAAAGTCATTTCCTGGTTATCCGCCTTGTTGTTATTTCAATTCAGCAGTAGTACTCCACCATATGTTAGCACCTCGCCCGCAAGGGATCTTGAGTGCACATCCTTGGTGTCGAGTTTAATATTTCTCTTTCAATAGAATCTTGTACTCGTTGATTCAGTAGATCCTAGGGATCCTCTGACCATATGCTCGCCCCTCCTCCTTAAGTGGTTTTAGGGCGCATTCTTGGTTAGAGTTCTTTAATGTACGTTTTGGTTATGCTAACCTTAACGGGTGATTGATTCTATTGTAAATGTTTGGTTTGAAAATCAAAAAAATTGAGAGAGAATATTTCAATTTCCGTCGAGACAACCTAGACCAACATTCAGATGACTTCATTCTAGGCAGCCCAAGTCATGATGATCATCCTGATTTGGAAGAAGATGCATCTACTCTCCGACCTAAGTGGTGGGAGAATCTCACTGGTGATGTTCAAGATAATAAACTTGTTGAGGGCAAATCATCAAGAGGCAAGAGCAAGCAAAGTACAGTGAATTTTGCTCTTATGGCCAACATTCAGAGTGTTTATGAGCCCCAGGACTATTCAGAGGCAAAAGGAAAACCTGAATGGGAAAAGGCTATGGAATCTAAACATCATAGTCTTTTGAAGAACAATACTTCGATTATGTCAGATCTTCCACTAGGGAAGAAACCCATTGGCTGCAAATGGGTCTACAAAGTGAAATACAAAGCTAATGGAACAATTGATAAATACAAAGCTCGGTTGGTGGCTAAAGGGTTCTCATAAAGAGAGGGCATTGACTATGAGGAGACCTTTGCACATACAGCAAAGATGAGCACCATCCGGCTTGTCCTGGCCATTGCAACATAGTTTGGCTAGAAGGTCCATCATGGACATGAAGAGCACCTTCCTCAATGGAGATTTGGAGGAAGAGATCTACATGATGTAGCCTCCAGGTTTCAAAGTTGCAGGCAAAGAGCACTAGGTATGCCGACTTGAAGGTTCTTTATGGCCTAAAGCAGGCCCCCAGGGCATGGTACCTAAAAAATTGACAAGTATTTGGTTGCACAAGGTTTTCAAAGGAGTCCCTCAAATTCCAATTTATATGTCAAGAGCACTGGTAGTGATATCATTCTTCTTGTCATTTATGTGGATGATATCATCATTACTAGTAGTGGGGCACATTTGCTTGAGCAAATCAAATTGAATTTGTGTCAAGTGTTTGATATGATAGATTTGGGTATTCTGCATTATTGTCTCAGTGTAAAAGTTTGGCAGACAGGTGAGAGTATTTTCATTTCTCAGTCTAAATATGCCCAAGAGTTTGCTAGAAAAGTCCAAGATGACAAATTGCAAAATCTCATATACACCCATGGAGAAAGGGTTGAAGCTTTCAGCCAAATCAAACTCACTAGTGCTCAATGAAAATGTTTCAAGCAGGGCCTTCATCCTTGTTTTGTGACAACCAAGGGGTGCTAAAGCTTGCCAAAAATCTAGTCTTCCACGAGCGCACAAAACATGTAGAGCTTCATTGTCACTTCATACAACAACTTGTTGAAGTTGGATCAGTGATGTTGCAGTATGTTCCAACTGAGGATCGGACTGCAGACATGTTTACCAAGTCCCTCAGTCAGGACAAATTGTAAAATTTAGGGGCAAACTTGGTGTAGTTAGTAGAATGACCATTAAGGGAGGGTATTAAAGTAATATTGTTATATTTAGCTTGCAATGGTCATGTTAGTCGTTTAGTTAGTTTTAGTAACTTTTTTTATTGTTTTTGTTCTCTAGTGTTTCTGTTTTAGAAACATCATTTGTAATTGCTTATTTAAGGAGTTTTCCTCTCCTTTGTAAATCAATCAATTACTATTTCAGGGACAAAAACCCTAACCTGCCATTAATATCATTCCGCACTTTATGATTTATCCTACTCATACCTTGCGCAGGTCTGTGCAGCTGCAAGTTGTAGTTTTTATACCTGGTGCATTGAGGGAGAGCATTTTAGATCCTGATCGCTCAACAGTCCTCTTCTCCAGGTTGACATCAAGTTTCAGATTGAGGGACCCAGCAAAGAAACCAGATACAAAGGGTAAAGAGAAGGGTACGCCACTGTGGAATCATCTGTGTTCTGCAGATCCAAAATTCATAGGAGAAATTCCATAGCTGCAAGAGGATTTAGCCTAGACCATCCAGCAGGGGCTTCCTGCCAAGGTTTATTGAGCCACCATATTCACACACTTGCATCCCTTGTGCCAGCCAAACAAGGACTGGTCAGCGAACTAGGGTTGCATTTACAACAGCAGATGGCAATGTAAAAGGGAGTGAATTCAGTATCAGATCTGCCTAGATTAACCATGTCTAACTTGAAAATCTGTTACTGGGTAGAATAGTACATCCACTGTTGAAAGAGATGCTCAGGTCTGTAAGTGGATTAGTACTGCACAAACCCTAGGACAGTCTACAGTTATTCATAATTATTTAATGGTGAATTCTTTGCCAAAACATTCAAATTCAGCTTGGATTACATACTTGAGGTTTCTGATATGCAAATTTAAATTCACAGCACTGTGTTAAATTTTCTTATCAGTTTTATTGTTCAGATCTGAATTGTGGACATTCATTATTGTTTGATTGTTCAATTTTCTGTTCCTAAGTCACAAGAGTGCGATTAGCAGAATCATTTTACATTTTAATTTTTAACAATCAAGGGACATTTCACAGGATGCAGAATTGAGAAGCAATTACATCGAATTCTGACTTGTAGAGGCAAAATAACAAGGCAATTGTCAAGTTGAGGAGGAAGGCCAAAAGGTCTCAAAGCTATTTATTAGCATTGTGACATACCAGAACTATGAGAATTGCAGCTTATTAATGAATAAATAACTCCAGAATACAGACAAGTCAATCAAAAAGTTGATCAAACCTGTTGGGTATGGTGAAGAGAAATAAACCCATTGTGGTTAGAATGAATTGAGAAAGTTAAGAAGGTGACGCATCTGATATCATGTTACTTGTATGTTTTGTAAAACTAACTTTTCAGGTTCTCTCATCTAGCTGACAATTATTTTTGAAAAAATGAACATATGTTTATAACCTGTATCTTTCAATTTTTGCAAACTCTAATATATTGAATCATATTTCAATTCCTTCCAACATTTTTTGTTGGATAAAGACAGTTCTACTTTTAACTAGTCAATTATAAATTGCTTAGCAACTCCATGCATAATAGCAAAGTAAAATTAGTATCGACAAGTCCTTTTATCTAAACATATTCCTCTCTAGGATGTATCAACTAGAAGGGAAAAAAAGGGTAAGATAAAGATAATTGTGCTTCTGAAAACCACTTGTACAGCCTAAATAGGCACTGTAC
This sequence comes from Sequoiadendron giganteum, assembly GCA_007115665.2. Taxonomy (NCBI): domain Eukaryota; kingdom Viridiplantae; phylum Streptophyta; class Pinopsida; order Cupressales; family Cupressaceae; genus Sequoiadendron; species Sequoiadendron giganteum. The sequence continues at coordinate 478,438,409 of CM021101.1, read as the reverse complement.
CTCATAGATAATGTGAATGGAGAACACTTCTTTTGCATCGCTAGACTGTTTAAAGATATAAATTACTATCAATTGATAATGCGGTACACATCTAAAATGGAACCGTCTATTTTGCTGTAAGTTGCATCTTTTGAGATGTGAATAATGACTGACAGAAATGCATAATAGTAAAGAAAGAGCCAAAAAAAGTAGAAAAATTAAATCATTCAATAAAAAAAATCTGAATGCAAGAGGATATCAGCGATACATTCAATTCACTGATTATAGGCAATTGGAAAAAAATACAGAACTGAAAGATTTTTTATTCATGAGCTAAGCCATGCCTTATTTGTCATTGTTGCTGAGAATAAATATGTCTTTCTTTCTCTGGGAATAACCTTAAGGATTTCATCAATTTCTTGCTCAAAATCCATGTTCAATAATCTGTCTGCTTCATCCAACACCTGAAAGTTTAACTTGCATAAAATTAGATACAGAAACAGTGACAAGGCAAATATAAAGCATGCTATAATTTACTAAGCAATCAAAGAGCATGTTGATCAGACTCAATACTGTTTATCATCACAAGTTGCATAATTTCCCTAAAGGGGAATTTTCATAATTAGGTTTGTTTCAGAAAACTGGATTTATTATAACTAAATTTTGGGAAAAATAATTTTTTCTCTAAAGAGATACCAAAAAAAGTCAAATTCAAAAATAGTGCCAAGACGGTTTCTGTTAACTTCTAGGGACAATGGAACGTTATGCTGGCTGCCACTATTGTAGTCTAGTCGCATTCAGCCCCACCCAAATGGCATTTGTATGTAAGAAAAGACTGTCACAAGGTTCGTGTCTGTGTTCATGTTCATGTTTTTGTTCAAGATCGGCAAATGATAAAATTTGGATTAAGTTTGGCAGAAAAAAATCATAATTAAATATGACTAATAAAAATTTACAACTTTTTTGGAAAGAAGAAATAAATCCACAAAATCATCAAAATACCTAAACATTACTAAGTAAATTTAGATTCTATATTAAAAATGCACCATTAAAATAAATTTTAAAATGTTAAAATATAAATAAGTTTAAAAATTTTAATTTAAATTTGTAAATATATTCTAACTTACCTGTCCTGGTAATGGTTCAGGTTCAGTTTTACTGGTTCAGTTCACGGATTCATCCAAAAAAATTGGGGTTGGGGTCGTTTTGGGTTTGTCGGTATAAAAATCATAAATATATACATATTTACAACCTAAAAGCAAGAATTGAACTCAAAATTTATATATATTACATCAAACTAAATAATATTAAGTTTTAAACATATCATATAAATAATTAAACTAAAACTATATAATTTAAATATAATTTTTTTAAATATAAGATATTAAAATTTAAATATTTTAATATATTATATTAAACCTCACGAATAGTGTAGTGTTCCATCTTGTTAGTTGGATCATATATCTGCATGAAACAAAAACAATTATGAGGGAATCATGCAATTATAATTAAACTATTACCCAATTCAAAAGTAAAAAATAAAGGAAAAACATTGCACCTCCCATCTAGATGCTAGAAATATATGTTTGTTCTTCTTAGCCCGAGACATTCATTTATCGCTAAGGTCCAACCCCTATGCTTTCATCCCTGCCCATAGTTGTTAATCTAGCAGCAAAGGACTGGTAATCTGCACCTTACTCGTTTGGAGCCAACAATCTTTTTATTTTTTTATTTTTTGCGCTATCACCTTAAGCCCAATGCCATCACAAGTAAACGTTGCTAAACAGATCAAACTAGTTTGAGAAAAACAACAAATTCCAACCGAAAAATTTGAAGTAAAATGGAACAAAAAAAAAATTAAATCCAGAGTTCACTGCAATGTTAATGAAAATGCATCATAATTTGTTATGGTTTTGTCTGACTTCATTCAAGATGAACCCACAGTAATTTTTCCGTCCCCTAAACAATCCCCCAATCACACCAAACCAAAATCCGAATTAGACTCAAATTGGACCCAGATTTGGGGCTTCTGGCTGATGAACCAAAACATAGAATATATTAATAATTGAAAATCTAAACTAAATATTTCAAAATATTAAATTTTAATTTTGAAAAAACAAGATAAAAAATACAAAACAAACATCACATAAATTTTATTACAAAACAAAATTAAACATAGACTACACAGCAAATTTTTTAATAAAAATACTCAAAACCTAAAATAGTAATGCAGATGCGGAACTAGCTCTAGCTTCCACAAAGGTCTCTTGGAACATTTAGCTTGAACAAATGCACAATAGTCTTGTTGCTTGCAGTTGTCACTTGTCTCTAATTCTGGACTTTGCAACAAGAAGTGAACAACAGATCACCACATCTGCAACAACAAGGTGTGAACAGCCAACAAACTCAACAGTGAACACTTCGTCTTTGAACCACAAGCGTACACTATACACTCGTGGCCTATAAACTCTCGCAAGAAAAAGATGCAAAATAAACATCAAAAAAATCTCAACATCCTTTTGTACGAATTTTAGGGTGAACTAAAACAAATTTTTTGAGTTTTCTTTAAATTTGCCTGATCTCAACTTCATTGATTAAATTCAGAGAACCCTATGACATAGAGAAAGAACTGGATAAGGCCAATGCAAATCCAAGAAATTTGGTGGGGTCTTCTTGTTGAGAAGTTTTCCTTGGCTTGGGTCCAACCTCCAATTCAATTGGATCTCAATTCTTTGTGGTCTCCTCCCTTCTCCAACTGGCCTCCCCCTCAAGATGCTTTGGAACCTCTCCCTCCCGAAATGTCTTGTGGGGTTTATGGCGTGAAAGGAATGCTAGCTAGGTATTCTCTAGAATCTTTTTGACAATTAAAGAAAAATTCATGCCAGCCTGCAGGAACCTTGCCTTCTCTTTAGGGTCGGTCTCTATTGGTTCCTAAGGAGAACTTTAGGGTGGTGGAAGGCTGGAATTCAGGAATTGATTTTTGGATTTCCTCCCAAAGACCAACAACCAAGTGATCCCAAGTTCAATAGATCTATCTTAATCCCCCCCTAGTAAGTTGAACTTTGATGGGGCCTCTAAAGGCAACCCAAGACATCATTTGGGTAGACCAATTGGTGCTTTCTCCATAATTCTTGGAACCCAAACCAATAATTTTGCAAAAGCCAATGCAACGTTTCAAGGCATCCTTCTAGGGAAGGAGGTTGGAACCCATCATCTAAAAGTGGAAGGGGACTCTTTAAATATCATCCTTCTAAAAATCAAACTAGTTGTACCATCAATCACCTTATGGAGGACTCAATATCTTGGACTGTAGACCTAGAATTGAAATCATGCATGTGTTTCATGAAGGCAACTTAGTGGCCAACTTCTTTGCAAATTGGGGAGTATCCCATGAAGATACCATAGACGGGCAAGAGGGGAATCCCTTTGTTTGGAAGCTCACAAACTTATTGATAATGATGTCAAGTAAGGTAGGTAATTTCTAGCGAAATGTCATCAACAAAACCTTTGATGATGAAGAGAGTATGAACTGTAAGGGAGGAGATTTTGAGGCTTTCGTGAAGCTTCCTAACTCCTTTTGGTGGAATTCCCTTAAAGGGATGCATGTTTTCGACTTTAGTTTCAATTGTGGACCCTTCACTATCGTTTGGGAGCAAACATTCTCCAAGTCCAACCAAAGCTCTATAGCAATGGGTGGGGATAGAAATAGCATGGAGCACGTCTCCTATGAATCTATGAAGAATAATGCCAAGGTTTGGAGGATCTTAAGGAGGGGTGGGCTCACTACATTTATAAAAGGGTTCAAGGGCATGACCTTACCCTCTTTGTGGATTTTGCAAAGAAGTGGCTTTCAAGGGTAGTCAAGACTCAAGATGAAAGGTGTAGAGATTGAAATCTCAAAGGAACTCATTGCCCAAGTTACAAGCATGTCTACTGAGAGAATGAAGATATACAAAGACAAACACAATAAGGAAGCTCTCTCCTCCTTTTTGTGTGGGGGCGAAGAATCGAAACAGTTGTAAAATGAATTTGCTAGAACCTTGTTGCCTTGTCCCTAGGACAAAGTTGCCTTGCAAATTATCAGGTATGTCACCAAAAGGGAGATTTCAATCCATTTACAATTTTCATTTGACTCTACTTAGCCACTTTTGTCATTTTTCTGTTGTCATCCCTGGATACTCGATTTTAGAGTTCAAAAGAAGAATCAATACTATAGCCCTTCATCAATCCCTACTTCTACCAATTGTCAAACATGTGGTGACCTCTAAACCCTCCACTATTATGCCTATCATTGAGATCCCTTCTTCCTCTCTCCCCCTAGCCCCTACACAAAATGCATAAAAAGTTTAGGTTCTTGGAAACCCTTATTCCATTAAAGGATTATGTGAATGTGACCACAACCTTGGCAGAACCTCCCTACCTATTGTTAACCATGTTGACAATTGTGAGGGGCAATTGGTTTGGGGTGAGAGTTCTAGAAGAGGCAAACCCAAATACAAAAAGTCTAACTATCAAGAAGTTGAGTTATTCACCCTTAACCAAAAACTCAAGGTGAAGGATAAAGTAGTGCTATTGAAAGGTAATGATGAGGTCCGAGGAGCCTAAGTCTCCAAAGAGTAATGGGATTGTCCCTAACCTTGGCCCAGGTGTTGATGACACCATTGCTTGTCTTTCCCTATTGAAGTTGTGGCGTCAATTGCTACTATGCTTATGAAGAGGTGTGTTGTGATATAGAAGCAAGTTGTGACACACAATAAAATGCTTGATTGCTTCCACTCATAATTTAACAATGTGAATCTCAAGACCTCTCTTTTGATCAAGAAAATGAATGGTGAGGAGCTCATCCTGATTGAAGTTGAGAAGCCACTATTTAATTAGTGGGATATCAATGAGGAAAACAATGTTGGAATATGTACATCTCCTTTTTACCCTTAAACAAAACAAAAAATCCAAAAAAAAAAATTGTTGGAATATGTACACCTCAAAATTGCAAGCTAAGCCAAATGAAAGTCTCTATGATATGTAATCCAACCCCTTGAGGTGTGTCTCTAAGCAAGATTGTATCAAAAAGAAAATCAAAATCTTAAGGGCCATTTAATGTAAAAATTCAAGTAGATGACAAGATTAAGGGGATTGAAATGATAATTGATATTCGATATTCATTCAATCTTCGTTATTCACAAAGGAGAGGAATACTCCTTATATAAAGAATTACAAGACGATGTTTCTAAAAAGAAACAATCGTTAACTAAATAGAATTAAAGCAAATAACTAAAAGTTGCTAAAACAAACTAAAGCAAAAACAGAAGTTACTAAAAGCTAACTGAAAGCTAACTAACGACTAACTAAAAGCTAAGACGACCATTAAATATTACAATAATACTTTAATACCCTCCCTTAATAGTCATTCTATTAACTTAAAACTAAGTCTACCCATATTCTGATGGTGTTTTGGCCATGAATGAATAATATGCAGACTCCTTTTCCTCAGTATACTCTACCACTTGAGCACTCTGTTGAGACTCTTCCTGTTTGGACTTCTCATTAGCGAACCGCTTTCTACAATACTTCTGCATATGACCAATCTTCCCATAGTAATGGCATATGAAAGACTTCTTGGAGCTCTCCTTCGAATTGCCTCGTCCTTTTTGTTGAGTGGACTTGCCTTTGCCAATGTCCTTGGTAGTAAACACTTGTTCACTAAGAGACTCACTACTACTCCCAAATTGCTTCCTCCACCTATCTTGCTACAAGAGCTTGTTGCACAACTCATCAAACTTCAAGTCAACATTGGTGGATGTAATGTTGAGAGTTTCAATGAAGTGCTCGTAGGATCATGGCAAGCTTTTCAGCATAATGACCACCATATCCTCTTCTTCCATCTTGCGACCAATGGCCTCCAATTGATTGCGAATATCTTTGATTTCCATCAAGTGCTCCTACAAAGACACTTGGTCTTCCATCATAATGGAAAACAGCAGATTCTTCAAGAAGAAAGCCCTGCCCTTGTCTGAGGTCTCAGAAGATCCTTCAAATGTTTCCAGATCTCTACAATAGAAAATGGTATTTCTGGTAACATCTCATCGATGATAGATACTTGAGAAGCATAACTGCTTCTCGATTACCTCCATCATACTTGTCCTATTTCCTTCCCCATAGTTGTGGGACAAACTTCTATACCTAGAACAAGCGCATCCAAACACCAGTACTCAAAGATAGTAAGCATCCTCTGCTTCCACATGTTGTAATTTTTCCCCTTGAACATCTCGGTACTTTCCAGCATGACGTTGGTCAAAGACGCCATCCCTCCCATTTTCCAAAATCACAAAAAACGAGGTAGTCTCTGATCAGTTGGCACAAAACCCTAGACAATTAGTTGGCACAACTCCCACAATTTTTTTTAAAATTGTCAAAAAGAGGCTCAAAAATCCATGATTTTGTTTTAAAAAATTGTCAAAAGCTTAGACTTCGCCCAAGGCGGCAGAAAAGAGCAAGATTTTTTTCCAGAAAACTCGAAAAAACTGCAAAAAAAAAATTAGAAAAAAATTTCAAAACTTTGAAGATCAACAAAATTTTATAAAAAAATCAAAAACTCTTCAAAATTCTTTGCACGATTTTTTTCAGCAAAGAGCAAAAAAAAAATCAGTAAAAACTATAAAAAAAATTCAAAAAACTTTGAACAATAAAGCAAGATTTTTTCAAAAAAAAATTCAAAAATAGAAGCCACGAACTCAAAAAATAATAGTCGCTTCAAATTGCAGCAAACAAAACTTTGCACAAATCCATCAAAATCCTTCAGAAGCCAGCAAATCAAAAAATACCCAAGATTTGCACGTAGCACGTGCATCAACAGGTTGCGAATCCATCGAAGAAGCCCTAGTCACGCACCAAAAAACACAAAAAAATCGCATGCAAGAAACCAAGATCACGCAGAAAAATCAGAAACCCTCCGACGCGCAAATTAGAGCAAAAAATCGATCACTGAAAAAAACCTTTATTTTTTGGAAAGGCCAGACGCTTTGACTTGCACAAGAAACAAACTCGTGCAAAGAAAACACCCAAAAGAAAGAGCCCTCACGTCGTACACGCACAGGAAATTACGCGTAAAAATAAACACACGAACCCTCGCGAAACTTGTAGGAAAGGACGTTTCCCTTCTTAGAAATCTATGATTCTTCTCAAAAAAAATCGCGATTTTCACCTAAACAAATGTCGCAATTTCTGCTTGAAACCCCTGAAAATCTTTTGCAAAAAATAGACACGATTTTCAGAGCCGAAAATCTTCACAAAAATCTGCATCAAAAAACCCTCGAATCTTCTTTTGAAAAACCCTTGAAATTTTTCAAGTACACGCCCAAAAGCCTTTGCTCGAAAAAAAACTGTGATTTTTTAAGCAAGAAACCTTCACGATTTTTATTAAAAAATCGGACAAAAACTTCCAAATAAATTTTCAAAATTTTCTAGGTAAAACCATTAACATTTGATTTTTTTTTTTAAATCGAGCAAAAACATCTAAGAAATTAAAAAAAAATCCTTAGGAAAACACGAATTTTTATTGCTAAAAAATTCACCAAAAAAGATTGAAGCTAAGCTCTAATACCATGAAATGATAATTGATATTCGATATTCGTTCAATATCTGTTATTCACAAAGGAGAGGAATACTCCTTATATAAAGAATTACAAGACGATGTTTCTAAATGTTAGTGTACGTTTTATCATTCACCAAACATTTTAGAATAAAAAGTCCAAAGACACTTTATCCTCTCTTGAAAAATCACCGCGTATGCTAAGATTTCGAGAAGATCATATGGCTATTCCAAGGTTTCTTTTGCCAGGTCTTGACGTGTGGATAAGCTCAATGGGCGTTGTAATATGTTGGTAATATACAAAGGGACTTACACTAACAAATCATTCACAAGCTAAGACTTAGACGAATTTAACAGTAAATGCTCTTCTTTTTTTTTGGATTTTCAGTTTAGGAGTTTCAAAAAAATGCAAAAAGGATAAGGGTTTAGAAGCTCTAAGCTATTCCTAAGAACACAAGAGACAGTAAAGACTAGGTGAAACCAATAACAATACTTTACTCCACCACATAAATGACAACTACAAAAAGTAAGTGCAATCTTCTAGGGTTGTGCTTAAGATTTTCATACCATGAAATAATACCATCAATGGAACAATATTTTATCCACAGTAGAAGTTGAAGCATCCACAATGTAAGCTCAGGCTAACTTTAGGCATTGAACAAAAATCATTCATTCAAAGAAAGTATGAGCAAGAATCTCACCAATCTATACTATCAAATCTTTCATTCATCTAACAAGCATGTAAATCAAATTCTATTCTAAACCTATTCTATGTTGAAGGAGATATGCAACCATGAAACCACTTGACAATAAGAAGGATTCAAAGCAATCTTGCAATATGAACTTTTATTATTCAAAGTAGCTCTACGCAACAATTTCATAAAACTCTCTTCACAATATGAAACGAGAGAATAGGAGTTTATATAGAGTTATGAAAAACAAATGAAAGGCTGAGATTAATCTAAAATTAACGACCGAGATCAAGACATAACAACCCTAATTAGGGTTTTCCAAAATACCATCAACAGCAATTGCATGGAGAACAAGTGGCACGGGGAGCTATCTTCAAGGAAGTGCATCCTTATCCTCTCGAGTGGCAGTATGTTCAATGAATTTGGACACAATTAGGATGACCTCCTCCATAGTGACATGTGGCAACATGTTCACCTTGAATTCCAATCCGTCCAAGTCCTCGGCACACCCAGCAAAAGCACTCTCCCACTCCAATTCCTGTTTTAGGAAGGCATCCCGGATAGACAAGAAGTCAACTGCCTTAGTCAAATTTTGCTTCAGAACCGGTCTAATGATAGTGAAGAAAATCTCCTGAGTTTTGAGCTTTAGACTTTCCAGCTGCATATCATTTTCTCGGATGATCTCCTTCTCAAGTACATCCGTAGCTATAAGGAAAATCTTATTCTGAATATTTTTTATCTACTCAACTCTGATTCCATCGGCCTTCACTTTTTCTAAGACCTCGCTCCGTGCAATCAATGCCCAGTACCAAATGTGGAAATCATATGCAGCGCTTGCTGCAACTATTTTCCCATCAATCAATTCTTGCTTTGGGATTCCTTTCAGCACTCTAAGGCACGGAATGATTATGTCCTGAATATCCTAAAGGTTGTCCCAAGCTTTTGTCATGGCAGCAATTCTGGAAAGCAAAGAGGAAGTCTACCCATAGGCTAGTACTAATCTTTCCACAAATGTGGCTACTTCTTCACTTTTATTAGCCATCAACTCCTTGGTCTCTTTAGCCGTTATCACTTCTTCTTCAAAATCCTTGATGGCTTCATGCAAAGAATTCAAAAGCAGAGGAGCCACTGAATTGCCCTGATCAAGAGGCCTGGTCAAGTGCTGAATATATTCTTTCAGACGCTCAATTTCCCTCTTGTATTCTCTTTTCTTCGCTACCTCCTTCTCTAATCTTGCCTTCATGGAAGCGACTGAATTGTCCAAGTCCTCAACTTCCTGATCCTTTGTAGTCGGTCCCAAGTCGATAGTAGTAATTGTATACTCTTGGGGAGCAATATCCTCCTTTGAGGTATCCACTATTGGCACGGCAATTTGCACTGAGCGGCAATCGGCTTCATCTCTCTAGATCATGGAAAACTTCTTGGCTGGCTTCTTGGCAGTGACCTTCTATAATCTGGCCAAGAAATCGGCCATATCATCCTCTTCTTGAATCTCCACTGGCGCCTTCATCTTCAATCTTTCTTTTAACCAATCAGGAATTGTAGGTTGCTCAATGCCTTCCTCTTCCTGGTTACTTTCTTCACACGGAATATCCTGAACTCCTCTAAGAGAGGAAATCATTCCCTCCTGAAATTCTTCATCCAGAATATCCATCTCATTTTCTAATTCAAGTACTCATCATCGTCCTGTTGGATTGATTCGATATTCCCCTCATGGATTGGAGAAGGAATCCTTATTTCGGCTAATGACATCATCAACAATTAACACCTTGTTCACATTCCTGGATGTGGCAAAATGGGATGACTCCGATCTCTGCTTCTTCTGAACAAGTTCCTCGTTTATAGTTGCCTTCCCCTTCAGCCTGATAGAGTCATCAACTCCTTCCTTCCTTTTCTTGGAATTGGTGCTTTCAAATAATCCAGCACTTTGAGTCGCTCCTGCATTTGAAGAATATGACTCTATTTTGCCCATCTGGTTATAGGTGAGGGTCAAGTTTCTTAGCCTTAGCTCCTAGATTTGTTGATCAACCCACCACTGGGAGTACTTGACAATTGGCTTCATCAAGGTGGATAGATCTGCGAGCTCTGGTTCTGACCACTTCATAGGAGGAAGAGGCCAATTCTCATCATAGCACGGTTGAACATATTCTCCATCATCCTCCAGCTGGTCAAGCACACGGAAAAGCTCGGTTGTTCTGATCAAGCTCACTGGCAATTTGGACCATAATCTTTTCCTGATATCATACTCATTCGCAGCATTTGCCCAAAAATCCTCCAAGTCCACCCTATGTCTATATTTTCCTCCATTTACTGTCCCAATACGGTTATGAGGATCGAAGTCAGCCCTGGACTGGTAAAAGGTGAATGGATACCACTGCATCTCCAGCCTGGCACTCTCAGCTACCTGTGCCATTGGGCAAGACTCCAGCATATTCCCAATGAAAAATGGAAAGGTAATGGCTGCCTTCTGCTTTGTTCTCTGGAAGCCCTGATACGTTTCCAACTGTCTAAGAACCTCAAGCAAGACCATTCTATTGGTAGGGTAAATTAGAAGTCGATAAGGACATCTGGTAAATCCTTGAACTCTTATGTAAGTGAATCTTGGATACTAGATAAACCAAGATCCATACTTGCTTATCAAGCTCTTGGCCTCCTGACTAAACCTTTGATGAGTTCCTCCCTACAATATTCTGGTGATATACATCAAGAAGGCATCACTTGCCCTTCTAAAGTGAGTTTTCTCACTGAGCTGCAATTGTGGATAACAATCATAGGAATTAAATTCATTTTCACCATTGCCTACCACACCTCTACAAATCAATCCTGCGTATCTATAGGTTCTAGCCAATAAGTAGACGACGTAGGAACTCATGTAAAAAGACTTTGTCCTTTCCAAATTGATTAACTATTCATTGAGATTATCACTAATCATTCGAGACCAATTGAACATCTTGACGCCTGAGGTGATCTCATCAATGAAATAATACATCCAAGTTTCAAATGGCACACCCTGAGGGTTACCCATTACTCTGTTCAATAGCAAAATGATATCTCCATACTCCTCCTTGAAGTCAGTACGAAGCAATTTTTTTGGCATTCACTAATCATTCGGGACCAATTGAACATCTTGACACCTGAGGTGATCTCATCAATGAAATAATACATCCAAGTTTCAAATGGCACACCCTGAGGGTTACCCATTACTCTGTTCAATAGCAAAATGATATCTCCATACTCCTCCTTGAAGTTAGTACGAAGCAATTTCTTTGGAATTTTCTTGATACAAGGCCTCAACTTCTCTAACCACAACTTATTGATATTTGTTGCACAAAGCTCCAACTGGTCCTCATTAAGTCTTCTGGCATCCTCTTTGGATTTGTAGGAAGTCCGATTATAATTTGGTATGCAAAATGCTTCTTGAATGGCTAACTCTCCAAGGTGAGTCAATACTCTCCCATCTGGTGCAATAATTTGTCTCTCCTGTGCATTGTAGTGTATGGCACACTCGACCATCAATTCAGCACACTCCATAGCTGGTGGAAATCTAGCCGCTTGGACAATGCCATTTCTCATCATTCGGCGAGCAACGGGTGTCGATAGGAGTCCATCTTGTCCATACATTCTCTTCTTGAAATCTTTAAAATTTACGTGTCCAAGGTTGGTGTCTGTGACATTCTTCCACTTGGAGTTGATTTTTGACTCCGGTTGCAATCCTTTACTAGCGAACTTCATCGGGGCTTTTCTCGAAGGTTCTCCTCTGGTGGTCATTAACCTACAATAAATATGAAAAGAATTGGCATTACTTAGAAGATTTTAATTCTGATTTTTCTGGACCTTTATTCGAAAAAAATTCACTTTCAGCCTATTAAAAAGATAAATTCTGTGAAAAATCAGACTGAAAATGAAAGAGTTTGGCTAAGTACTCAACAAATTTTTGCCAGAGTAAGTGAATAAGACAGAAAAAAGAGGGAAGAATTCAGTCAAACTCAGATTTTGAACCTTCGAAAGTATATTTTCACTGCAAATCGACCTTTTAATTCTGAAAATTCACTCTAAAACTCAGAAAAAACACTTTATTTTCTAGAAATTACGCCCTTCAACTCAGAAATTTCACTTTATTCTCTGTCCTTCACTTTGAAAATTTATTTTTCACCCATTTGAGAGAGCAAAGAAAACCTTTTCACCATCAAACTTTGGAGAGAATGATTTGAAAGTAACAAGTTAAAACTTAATATAGAGCTGGAGAGGTCGATGATTTTAGTAACTTCGTGATTTTTTCTTAGATTCATCGAACCCGGACTTGTTTTATTTCTTCCAAAATGGCGATTTAATCTTCATCGAAAATCTTTAAGAGAAAGTTTCTAATTTTCACCATGGTGCCATCCTTAGCCAAAATCTTCTAGATTTTTTTCTTTGAGCTTGGAGATTTTCCTAAGTGTTGAGTATTTCAAAAATTTCTTCTAAGCATTGGAAAAATATAAAAAATATATCCTAAGTGTTGAATTTATTTTTTTAACCTCTTCCAACCTTTTAATCCTTTAATTATGGCGAAATTTTATTTTACCCATGGCCAATTTATTATTTTTCATGTCATTTTTCTCTCTCCTTTAGCTAGGCAGACTTTGCTTGCTCTTGGACATCTTCATTTGGGCGGACTTCATGCCTTGCCAGCCATCTTCATGTGTGGGCGGACTTGGGAGTGCCTTGGACATTTTCATCTTCCTAGGGCGGACTTTGCCAAACCCATGCCATCTTCACCTTGGGCGGACTTTGGAATGTCTTGGACACTTCATACCTTGGAGGGCTGACTTCACCTTGTCTTTGACATCTTCCCTTTGGGCAGACTTGGAGCTCTTCATGCCAAGGGTGGACTTTGAAGTTAGCTAGACATCCTTCCTTTTGTCTAAGGCAGACTTTGTTCTCTTCATGCCAAGGGCGGACTTTGCCAATGCTTGGACACTCCAACCTTGGGCGGAATTGGAGTTTGCTTAGACAAGTGTATGGCGAACTTCAAGGTTGGCTAGACATGCTTGGGTGAACTTCACCTTTGGCTTGCCATGTGCATTTCCCTTGGGCGGACTTGGCTTGATCTCTGCCATCTCCTCTTGGGCAGACTTGACTTGATCTCTGCCATCTCCTCTTGGGCGGACTTGACCATGTGCTAGACTATGTGCATTGCCTTCTAGGCGGACTTGGCTTGATCTCTGCCATCCATTCTAGCACCAGTCTCATGTTTATCTAGAACAAACCTTGTCTAGAAAATTTCCCTTGCTTTTTATACTTGGAGACACAATTTTTTTATTTTGAAGATGGGAACGTTGTTACCATGACCAAAGGGATCCAATCCTAGGTCAACTTTCAAAAAAGCTGAAAAAAGTTGCTTCCCGGATTGGTCCCAAGTGCCAGAAACAGTGTTCCACGGATTTTCCTGATAGGGACGCGTCCCCTGTTGGGGAGACGTCTTGGGGACGGGGGGGACAGAGGGTAGTTTGGGGACGACGAGGGGACGGCGGCGGGGGGCGGCAGGGGGGCGGTGCTAATATACATATGGTACTTGAATAACTAGTTATAAAAAGATGTTTAAGAATAACATTTCAAATTGAACTTTGGCAAATTAGTAAAATTGCAAATACTAACATTTTAAATACTTGAATACTATTACTAAAAGACAAAGTAAATAAAATATTAAAATTTGACAAATGAAATTGTCGAATTTGAGATTTCTATTATATGAATATCAAAATATGACATGTCACATCATAATATCATATCATAAAGATGATTACAATGAGTAGCATGATACATTGATATCAAAATAAGTACAAAATGCAAAAATGAAAAATCATACTATCATATCATAAAGATGATACAATGAGTTGCAAAACATCAAATGTGAAATGGCATATGTGAGCAAAAAAATGAAGAATGAGAGTGTTTTGTTTAGCTTAGAGGCTTTTAGAAGGGTCCCACAAGCCTTTAGGGTTCGGCCCAAGGCTCACATTCCTAGAAAAGTAAAAGAATTTTTTTTTTAAATTGCTTTTTTGCACATCCCAACGCAGGGACTTCTGGGCATCTCTGAGACGCTTGAGGGACGGCTAGAAGTCCCCGAGACGTCTCAGGGACATCTAGGAGTCCCCGCCATTTCCTCAGAGTCTTCCAAGTCCCAACAACGGTGGGGGGACGACGGGGGGGACGTTTCTCAGCCATCCCCAAGTCTCCAAAACGTCCAGGTTGAAGGGACGGCTAGAATTTTTTTTTGGGGGGGGGAACGCGTCCCCGTGGAACACTAGCCAGAAATCAAAAAAGCAAAAAGCAAAAAGCAGAATCCCACAAAAATAGTAAAGTGTCAGAATTGACCCAAAGCAATGGCGTTTTTCGTCTTCTGGGCCTTTTGAGCACTTTGACGATGTCTAGACATTGTTTTGAGCCTAAATTTCCTTTTTGACTCGGATGATTTCTCAAAAACTCTAACTCCAAACTCTCAAAGAAATGGTCTTATGAAATTGCAACGCTACGACAAAACCCTAAAAAGCAAACTACTAGGGGTCCCCATTTGCAATGGAGCGATGTGTGAAATTGGTCACAACACTAAAAAGAAACAATCATTAACTAAAGAGAACTAAAGCAAATAACTAAAAGTTGCTAAAACAAACTAAAGTAGAAACAGAAGTTACTAAAAGCTAACTAACGACTAACTAAAAGCTAAGATTACCACTAAATATTCCAATAATACTTTGATATGGATGACCATTCACCAAGGACAAATGCATAAGATAAGTAATAATAATGAAACAATCCAAAGAGTTTACAAATATGTTTCTGGTGAAAGTTTTATTTGCTCAATCTAAATTGCCTTCAGCTAAGCATGTAGAATATAAAGAGGAGAATTTATGCCAGTGGATCTATTCATATCCATGCAAAGACAATCTTCCAAACTCAATCTCTAATATTGACTAAACCACATAATTTATTGTAGGTAAAAAATATCCTTGGAAAATGCAATATTCCACTAAATCAATCATTCATCAAAATTTGTCAAGTAGGATTCACTACAAAGTAACAAATAAAAAGAAATTATATTAATGTCCATAGATGACCAAAAGTAGGTTGATGGACTAGAGGTTACAACAATTGACAATAGAAAGTTCTAGGAAGAGAGAACCCTAGAATCAAAATAATAAAAGTAGATAAGATAAAATAAAGTAGTATGCCACTAAAAAATAGCAATACCAATAGCAATGAAGTGAAAACAAGAACCCCAAAAGCATGTGCCAATGAAAACTAGAAGAAAATCTCGTCAAATATCCCTATTTGCATTTGAAATGGAGTAGTCATATGAGCCATCATTGGTCACTATGAGAGATAATGCTCGTCAAGGAGTATCCAAGGTTGGAAAGCTAAGTTAGGATATCCTAGGAGGAATCAAAGCACTTCCTCCACAAGCTCTCCTAACATACAAAGGGGGCATAGATTCCATAATAGAAAAGAAGTTTGTAATATAAGTTTGCCCCTATGGTTTGGGGGCTAGTCAATAAGCAATAGATCCATGTCACCAAAATGGGACCAAGTCATGCTAATGGGAAGGAGCATAGCCATGATGCCAAGAGAGAGTAGCTTGGGGAATATGAGTAATCCTAATAGTGGTGTGTTGAGAGAAGCAACACTCAATTCATTTAGTAGCTTTGACATGTGAAATACTAGTATCTAAAGGTTGTTTTGTGTTGCCTATTGCCTAGTTGTGTTGGGAAAAGGAGGTGACTAACATGGCGGCTCAAGGGCCCCTAGCCCCCCCTTGTATGGATCTAAGTCGAAGGGTGAAGACCACACAAAAGAAAAGATCCAAGCACATTTCGTTTGAACATCTAAATAAAGTAGATAAATTATTGGTCAAGTCCCCCTAGGAGTAGTAAAATCTTCCCTATATCCCATAGTAAATGAGGCATCTGAAAATGAAACATTCCTCAATCACCACCTCCTAGAGGGAGCAAAGATGGCAATTTCAATCTAATAGAAGATGTGATCATCAATTTCAAACTTTCAACCCTTAACTAGTGGGAGCACTCTCAATCGACCAGAGGGAAACCTCAAATTGTGGGACCAATGATGCTAGAGATAGTGAGAGTGGTGAATAAAGCCATCTGCCATCTATAAGAAATGCTTAGGTAGAAAGCCAACTTTGGCTAAATGGCTCACTTGAGTAAACCCAAGTGGTCTAAATATACTATCTATAAATTATTAATTATTAAATGTAATATTAATGGTCATCTTAGCTTTATTTACTCTTCAGTTAGTCTTACTCTTTAGCTTTCGTTTGCTTCAGTTAATGCTTACTTAACTCTTTTAGTTTAGCTTTAGTTTCTTTCAATTACGTTTAGTTAACTCTTTCAGTTAACTAAATCTTCTCCCTAATTTGTAGGGTTTGTAAAGTCTATAAGAGCAAGGCTCTTGTTTAATAAAATTACCCAGATTATTTAATAAATCAACATGGTATCAGAGCCCAGGAATTTTTTTGGCGAATTTTTTGGTGATAAAAGTTTGTGGTATTTTTACCTAAAAAAATTTGCAAAGAATTTTATAAGTTTTAGATCGATTTTTTAATCAACCTTTTTTGGGCAAATTTTTCAAGGGTTTGAGATCTGATCGAGGATTTTTTTGGGGCGTAAATTTTTTACTGGTTGCGGATTTTATTTGGGCCTTTCTTTTTCCATCGGTTTGCAGGACGCGACTGCTGAAAATCATGATTTTGTTTACAGAAAAATCGCGTTTTGAAAACGAGTGAGGGGTTCTTGGTGCGCATCTGAAATTGCGCGATTTTTTTCTGCAAGGATTAGTGTGTTTGTGACAGCTCTAGTAAATTTTTCTTGACACAATTTCTCCTATGGGTGCGACTCCCTGCATTCTACACGATTTTTTTCCTCAACTCTCTCCATTTTTTCTCCTCTCTGCTGGGCGTTTTTCTCTGCACAACCTGGCACGACTTGGGTGTTTATTTTGGACAACTAAGCCATGATTTTCACCTCTTTTTTGGCTTGCGTTTTTAATCTTCAATTGGAGCTAGTTTCCTGTGGCGTTTAGACGTGATTCTCTGCATGACCTGGCGCAACCTGGGTGTTTATTTTGGAAGACTAAGCCGTGATTTTCACCTCTTTTTTGGCTGTGTTTTTAATCTTCACTTGGAGCTGGTTTTTTGTAACGTTTAGACGTGATTTTCTGCTCGCGTTTTTTTGATCTGGGTGCTTCTGTTCATGATTTGATATTTCTCTTAGCGTCTAGGTTTCTGCAACTCGGCTAGGGTTTTTAACCGTTCGTTTCAAGCCCGTTTTTTATTCTAATTGCATATTCTTGGTGGGTTTTTCAAGACATTTTTTGGGTCGTCACTACTTTTTTGGGTACCTTGGGATCCGTGCCTCCGGTTTTGTGCTAGGTTCGTGTGATTTTTTGATATCTCATGGCAGCCTGAAATAATTTTGAGCCAATTCTGACAAAAATTTTGGGAAAAATAAAATTTATGTATAGAGTTTTCGAAATTTTTCTTAAAAAAATTTACAGAGTTTCGATTTTTCAAAAATCGAGTGTTATGCCAGCTAATTGCCCAATGTTTTGCCAGTTGACCATAGAGTCACCTCGTTTTTCGTGCTTTTGAAAATGGGAGGGATGGCGTTTTTGTCCAATATTATGTTGGAAAGTTCGTAGAGGTTCAATGGAAAAAATTACAACACGTGGAAGCAGAGGATGCTTACCATCTTTGAGTACCGGTGTCTGGATGGGCTTGTTCTTGGTACAGAAGTTCATCCCACTGCTGCTAGGAAGGATTAGGACAAGTACGATGGAAGTAATAGGGAGGCAGAGATCTGGAAGCATCTGAAAGATCTTCATGAGACCTCAGACAAGGGAAGGACTTTCTTTCTGGAGAATATGCTCTTTTCTGTTATGATGGATGACCAAGTGTCTTTGCAAGAGCACTAGATGAAAGTAAAAAATATTTGCGATCAATTGGAGGCCATTGGTCGTAAGATAGAAGAGGAGGATATGGTGGTGATCACTTTGAAAAGTTTGCCACATTCCTTTCATCGAAACGCTCAACATTACATCCACCAATGTTGACTTGAAGTTTGATGAGATGTGCAATAAGCTTTTGCAACAGGATTGGTGGAAGAAGCAATTTGGGAGCAGCAGTGAGTGTCCAAGTGTTGAACAAGCATTTACTGCCAAGGACGTTGGCAAAGGAAAGTCCACTTAGCAGAAAGGACGAGGCGATTCGGACGAGGGCTTCAAGAAATCTTTTACTTGCCATTACTATGGGAAGATTGGTCATATACAAAGGTATTGCAGAAAGTGGTTGGCTGATGAGAAGTCCAACTAGGAAACAACTCAGCAAAGTGCTCACGTAGTGGAGCAAACTGAGCAGAAGGAGCCTGCACACTTTGCATTTTGATAACCAGCACAATATGGGTAGACTTAGTTTTTTGTTTGTACGATGACCATTAAGGGAGGGTATTAAATATTAAATGTAATATTAATGGTCATTTAGCTTTATTTACTCTTCAGTTAGTCGTAACTTATTCTTTAGCTTTCGTTTGCTTCAGTTAACGCTTAGTTAACTCTTTCAGTTTAGCCTTAGCCTCTTTCAGTTACATTTAGTTAACTCTTTCAGTTAACTAAATCTTCTCCCTAATTTGTAGGGTTTATAAAGTATATAAGAGCAAGGCTCTTCTTTAATAAAATTACTCTGATTATTTAATAAATCAACATAAATGTCCTCTCTAATAATTCTAGTGATGGTGTCCTTCGTGGGAACAAACCAGGGAGGGAATCCAAGGAGTACATGAAAAGGGGTAGCCTATCAATAGAGATGCCAATAGAAAGAAGAAGCAACCTCATCTCCAAGTACCAACAATGCTGGCAACCAATAGGAGGCAAACAAGCAATGAGGACAAGTGAAGCCATCCTTAGGAATTAGAAATCCCCATGGAATTTGTGCTTTACTAGTCATGAGGATTAGTATTGTTTCATTGTTAGCATCATTGAAACAAAAGTCTTTAAAAAAACATGACTTATCATGACAAACCATTTCTTGTTTCCCTCACTGCCTTTTTCCTTGAAAGATAATTTTTTTTTAATGCATCTGATCAGCCCTTTTTTCGCAGTTGTTAGACCAATAAACTCAGCGATAAATGGCAATTTTTCAGCATAAATATACCACCACTCTGCCCCTTCCCCCCTTCAGTTTTTCAGTCACTCTTTCTGATTTTTTTGGGCAATTTTATGGTCATTTTTCTGAAGTACAACTAGAAACAACTGTTCTTGTCATCTTATTGATGTGGCCAGGTGGAATCATCATGTTTCCGTGACTATGTTAATTACAATAAAAACAAAATAAGGAAAAAAATAAATGCAGGTTAGAAAGAAAATTCAATTTAAAAATATGAAGAGATTACATGAGCATATAATAACTGTCATAATAAACAAAATTATTGTCTTGATAAACAACCCCTAAGACGAACAAGAAATAAGGGATTGGCCAGCATGATATATTAGAAATCCATTCCTTGCTGGAGAACCCAGAACTGAAGTTTTTTATTTTCAGTTATCTTTAACAGCACCCTCTTAGTAGGAGATAGGAGGCTTAATTGTTTAAGGAAGAGCTCGGTTGCATTTACCAGTAGTCTTCTCAACGAAAGTCAAAATGAGAGCTTTGGAACAGCATTTGGAGAACCACCGATAACAATTTCTGTGAGAGTTATTTTTTTGACTTTACTACTAGACACATGCAAAAAAAGATGCACATAAAAGACAAGTGCAATGTTCAATAAAATGCCACAATGAATGTGTTCTCTGGGAATGTTATCTGGCTATGCTTAAAATAGCTGTTCAACACAAGGCTCTGAAATTATTATCATATTTCTTTAACAAATATGTTCTCATGATCATCTATTGCCAAACATGCTAATCTTTAGTTTCAAGAGTTTCAACCAAACATGACACTCTTTCTTAGTATTGTTCCAGCTGGCGCCAATTAGGGAGCTTGAAACTGGGCTTGGAGTTCTATCAAAATTATTAATAAGCTTCATCTGATGAGGAAGCGATCACCAAGACAGACATGTGTCCAAAATGTGGAAGATTGAATCAAAGTAGGAGAGAGCAAAATGTTGGAACTTTATCATCGTAACTGCTGCCCCCAAGTTGATCATACTTTGTAGCAGCTAGCCTCCTTGGCTCCACCAGCTTTGTGTTACTTAGTAGGCTGACATTTGTATTTTGTAGTTTGTAATTGATTTTAAAGTTCAAATTTCAAAGTCAAACTATATGGTGTTCACTATAATCAGTGATCTTAAAACTAATTGGAAATATCCATATTTCAAAAGCCTGGTGTACACTCTCTCCTTTACTATCACTCTCTCTCTTAATGCAATTAAAATGGCTTTAAATATAAAAATGTAAGTTATTTGTCTTGTTTTCAAATTTGTCAGTGTTGTTTGGGTTCCCAATAAATTGGAAAAATCTATATCTTTGGTTTGCTGAGTTATTCTTAAGAAAGTTTTTTCTTATTTGGTTAGCATAATCATTATTTCTTTGCTGTGGGGCAAAAATCTTATTCCTAGGAATCATGGCTGCCAAGTCTAAAAAAAATGAGGAGATACAAGAACTGAAAATTTTATAATGTAGGGTGCAAAATTTTGGGATTTGTAACAATGAAGCTTTTACTACTTAAAATTCATTGGATTTGTGACAAATAAAACATTTCATAGGATTTCCCCAAAGTGACAAACAATAGAAGTTACGAAAGCCTTTCAAAACTCCCCTAGGAAAATAAAGTTTCGGACATAATTCCTCTAGTATAATTGATAACAAAAAAATGGTATTCTTCCATGAAAGTGCCAGACAAACCAATTTCTCCACCAAGTTTGCAGTTCCACAGAATAATCTTGTAAAATTTACTCCTCTCCCTCTCAAGACTTATCAAGGTTATGCTCCTTAGGGAGCTGCTCTATTAAAATTTTCTTGGAAAATGAGTTATTCTTGAATGCCATGCCAACGAATAAAATACAAGGTACCCATCATAATTTAAGGATTAACAAGCAGATCTATGCTATAGTATCAATTTGGACTCATACATTGCATGACCTGTCTCTCCAATGCAGAACCATCTGGGCATAGAAGCAAAATCCCGCTAGTCTTGAAGTCTGGTTGCTTGCAACAGATAATGGATTGCACAATAGTGTGCAATAGTTGGTAGGCGCACAGTAGCAAAGAGATCAAGTGCACCCTGGGTCACACAGTTTTGGGTTGTGCATAGTCGACATGACATCTACATGGAAAAAGTGAATGTGGCAAGTGGCGATTGGACTGCATGTCAAAACGATCAGTATACATGTTAAAGACCATACAATATACATTTAATTGCAAGATTTTCTTCAATTGGTGGAAGATTTAGAAGCATTTAAGGCATCTGGTGAGTTGGTAAATTCAAATGTTGGAGTGCACTGCATTAATGACTGCTCTGAATTTTGGCTGTCAAAATCTGATTGTTATTCAAGTAGAAATAGTAATACTGTGTAGAAAGTTGAGATCTTTGGTTCCTAGGTCTTTTTAGTTCCTTGGTCTTTAGTTGGCCTCATGATGAGAAATGAGTTTGCATGTATAGTTGAGCCTGAATGACCTTGTGCTTTTTGTATTATGTATTCTCTGCCATTAGCATTAATAAAATTAAAAAATCATCATTTCTGCCATTCTTCTGTGTCCTTTCTTGTTGTATGTGCTTTTGTTTCTGCTGTGCCTTCATGCTATGTCACTGGACTTTCCTTAACTGGAACCTCCCATCATGGCTGTTATCACTCTCATTCAAAGATACAAGAAACACCATGAGAATCTCTGAGGTCCAATGATCCTTGATGATCTCTATATTGGTAAACTGAAATATATTCTGCTCAATTTAAACATTTCTAATTTTATAGCATCACAGTTACATCCTCAAGAATCCCTGAAAAATGGTCATGGACAAAATAAAATGGTTACTAAAAATCTAGTCCAAAAGTCTACAATAGAGAAAAGACACTCAAGTGTTCTTCCATTTACTTTTCACTTTCTAGTATTTATTTGTAGGATACTTCAAAACTAAATAGATATATCCAAATGAAAGAATCTACACATAAGAAGGTAACTTCAAATTTTGGTTGGTTGGTTGGTCAGATTTTTGCTTTATTTATGTCACAATCACATCGGAGTTTGTGGTTGACTTATGCAGATGTCTTCCAAAACAAGATTAGATTTTCTGAAATCATTGCATTGCTTTATTTTTATTTTTAAATTGTGAAGTTTAATGTGCCATATGGTTTATAACATTATAGATAGTCTTCCTATCATTCTGCTGAAAAGAAAAAAACAAGATAAGAAGACCAATCTTCCAATTGTGTCAATCACCTTTTTCAAGACTTTGCTTTATATGCCCTTTAAGAAGGCCAAACTTATAAAACTCAGAAAACTTTATCCCCACAGCCATTTAGAAGCAGTTAGCTATAGTTTCTTCTATGTAGGAAAAGAAATGAAATTTGAAAAATGACAGTTCAAAAATGTCCTTGAAAAAAACCTTATCACCAAAGCTGGCAAATTAC
Source organism: Sequoiadendron giganteum (assembly GCA_007115665.2). Lineage (NCBI taxonomy): Eukaryota > Viridiplantae > Streptophyta > Pinopsida > Cupressales > Cupressaceae > Sequoiadendron > Sequoiadendron giganteum. The sequence goes on along the minus strand of CM021101.1, from coordinate 478,415,538 downwards.
TAAAGCAAAAACAGCACACAAGAAGCCACAAAAATTACCAAATACTTTAACAACCGTAGATTAAAGCCCTTAGTATTCGTCAAATGATCTAGAAGACGTCCCGGAGTTCCTACCTGTTTAAAGGACAAAATTAAAACGTTAGATTTTAGCTTTTCTATCCTAAATGTTTAAGAAAAATTATAAAAAATGTTAGATTTTAGGTTTGCTTATAGCTTATTAGAAAAACAAATTTGCAATAATACTTTTCTCTGAAATCATGGAAAAACAAAAGGAATTTTTTAAAAACATCATCTTGAAAACAATGGAAATATTAGTTTATACAAGGTACACAATTGCAGCACCAATTGAACATTTTTAAGATGTCATAGAAAATGTATACAAGATGATTTAAATATAATTAAAGACCAAACTGCAACATGCGATAAACACAGTCTTCTCCAACCATATAAGTGTTTTTAACCAGATCTACAAGTCTAGACATCTTTACCAAAACTATCTTGCATTTTTATATTATAAAATGAACTGTATTGTAGAGGGACCCTAGGCATTTTTAAAAGATCAATAGCCAAGATGGTAAACCCAGTTCCTGATCTCCTAACTCTCACCTTTTTCTATCTCAAAGATGAACTGTATTGTAGAGGTTTCCTTGCCTCAAAGTTGTTCAAACTTCAATTCAATTAGCCTATTTATCAGAGGCTTTCAACCAATAATCTTTATATAGAAAGAATTATGCACTTAACATATATTATTCTGTATGTAATTAAGCATGGATTTAAAGAATAATGAGTGGTATTATAGTGCTGAGATGTAATGTAGAAGCCGTATTAAAAAAATGTGCACAAACTGCATCTGCTCCCTCCAAGTAGCCATCTAAGCTCAACTGATTCACCGTGGTGGGTAGTGTTTCTGCAACCCTAATCCACCCCAATGCATCCTCTCACTTGCTTACTTTTCCCCCACTTGGCCATGACAATCTTGACAAACTCAAGTTCAAATTGTCGCTGAGGGCTATTTGTTATGCTGCTTCTTGGTCGAGCAAATCTGCTCCCTCTGCGAATTTGAATGCTATTGTTCTCCTACTGGATTCCACACCAACGGTTGAGGTTTTTGTGGAAAATGTCATTCACTTTGTCAGCATGTTGATGGGACCTGCCCTAGTTGGTCAATTCATTGGATTTTGGCCAAGCTCCATTCCCTTGGATGAATGAATTTCCTCAGTTTGGGCATCTAAAACGTCTGCATATGAATTACTGTGTGTGCTCATGGGTACTTCATAGCCATTTTTGAATCCAAAGAGGAGCATGATGCTATATTTCAAGGTGGTCTCTAGTTCATGGGCTCCAATGCTGTGTTCCTAAACTTCTAGTCTGCTCACATCGACCAACAAGTGGATGTGCTCACTTTATAACCTATTGGTAATAAAAACAGGAAATTTCTTGACTCAATCTCTCCTAAATCTGTTAATGTTGAATATGCACACATTTGTGTGCAAGTAAATCTTTAAAAAAGCCTTCCTGAAGTCATTGGCATAAAGGTTTTAGATTGGATCCATACTCAAGTGTTGGACAATGAATCATTACCCTTCAAATGTCTATCTTGTCATGACTATGGTCATTTCTCCAGGGATTGACCTCTCAATCAAGAAGCCCGAGCTAGAAAATATCTGTCTAGTAATCATGGATTTCAAAAAGTCGCAAAGGAAAAGAGGAATAGAAGGTTCAGTAGTAGAAAACCCAAACTCATCGAGTCAAAACCTCCTAGAAACTCAAACAAATTTGATGCGATTATTTCTAACCAAGAAAACGACATTCGATCTATATCTAAACCTAAAGAGGAGATCTAGGAACAAGCAATCCAAGAAGCCACTCACAAAGAAGTATTGGGCAAATAATAGCTACAAGAAGACCCACCTAAAGAATCATATGCTGAAGCAGCTAGAGTGAACTACGACTCAATCAATTCCAGAAAATTTCTTCAAAGGCAGGAAACTCTCTAAAAACTGATATTGGTCTCATGTAACTGTTAGGACCTAAGTGATGCCCTTTAAAAGAAACTAACTCAAGGGTTTTATCAAAAACCATCGCCTTTCTCTGAAACCAAACTAGATCAAAAATATGCTTTTGATACCCAGAGATCTATTTGGAACATATCTAAAGTAGAAGTTATCAGTGCCAGAGGAGCATCTGGACATCAGAGTGAACACTGACTCTCTCTAACCTTTAAGTCTGGAGGACTCACATTCACGTACTTGAATGTCTATGCCCCTAATTCTCAAATCAATAAAAAACAATGTTGGCTCTCCATTTTATCCTCATCGAGGGACACAAACCTTGTAATCTCATTTTGAAGGTAATTTCAACCTCATTCTCTTCCCCTCTAAAAAAAGAGATGGTTCAAGAATTAGAGAACCTTGCAGGAAGCATGTCCAAGATATTATATATCTAGCTAGTCTCCAAAATATCAATCCCTCTAGAAGGAAATACACAAGGTCTAGTAGTAGAGCTGAAGATAATTCCATTGCTGAAAGACTCAATAGATTTCTGGTCCAGGAAGACATTCTAACCTCCTTCCCTTCATTTGTTAGTAGAATCATTCAGAGCACAGGTTTTTAATCATAAACCAATTCTTTTGGACAGTAGCAGCAGTAATAAAAGGGGCCCTGTACACTTCAAATACAATGCTGATTGGGTCCATTTGACTGGATTTTCTTCTGAGGTTGAATGCAGCTGGAACTCTTGGTGTCCCCCTGGCAATGCTCAAGACAAATGTAGGGTCAAAATCTCCAGATTGAAAGCTGATCTTCGAAAATGGATCAAATCTCATCTCAATTCAAAGCAATTGCTTCTACTCAGGCTAGGAGAATTTGAATAACTTTTGGAAATGAAGCCACTTAAATCTAAGAGAATCAATACTTCCCAGCTGCATGAAAAAGCTAAACAGGGAGAACAATTTTGGAGGCTCAAATCCCACATGACTTGGCTTCCTGAAGGAGATGCCAATACCAGATATTTTCACCTCAAAACCCACAACAATACCAAAGAAACATGATCGGAGAATTAAGGCTTGACAATGGTGACATGATCTCTAATATAGAGGAATCGAAGATGTTGCTTATGATCATTATGAAGTTTTTTATCAAAATTTGGAAGGAGATTGAGACCCCACTGTTATGAAGTTCTTTATCAAAATTTAGAAGGAGATTGAGACCCTACTGCCCAATTCTATCTTCGTAATAATATTCCAAAAGTCCTTACTGAAGACACAAAAGTAATTCTTTCATTCCTGGTTAAAAATGTTGAAAAAATTTTGATAAGCATATTTTAAGTTTAAGCAATGGGTGGCTTAGTCTTGCTCACAAAGTGGTTTTGATCAAATCTATTATCTATAGCCTTCCAATTTATCAACTAATGATTTATCATACCCTTGTTTCAATTCCCCATGCTTTTAGTTTAGGAACTTTTTAGGGCAAGGGGGCAAGCAAACTCATCAAAATAAATCCCATCTTGTCAGTTGGAATCAAGTTACTAAAGAGAAACCACGTGTTGGTTTGGGCATTAGATGAACAATCACCATGAGCATTGCTCTTGGGACTTGTCTGGACCTTTCTAAATCCTTCTGCAACTCTTTGGAATCAAATGACAAAATCTCACTCACAAATATGGTGATGGCAATCATCATCTGAGTGTACTCAATAACATTCTTCAAAAGCCAACTGTTTCTAAAACATGGCTTTGGTCAAATTTGTTGGGACAATAATAAATAATATTTCTTGGCATATTGGAAGTGGATGCAGCATTAGATGTTGGGATGAGCCTATCCTTGGTAACAAACCCTTAAGCTTCTTCATGCCTAGGGGTCTTCTCTTGTCCATGAACCAACTTGAAATTGAAAATCTAGCTAATCTCATTCACAGCAAAGGAAGTCACTTATAGCGATCTACTCTTGATAGGCTTAATGAGATGCATCAAATAGTGAGATCTAATTAGGAAACAATTCATGGGCATTTTTCCTATTGATTCAGACGATAAGGATGGCCTTATTTGGGGCAAAATAAATTCTACAGCCTACTACATGGCCTGGGCTGGAGCCCATTCTATCCATGAAGGTGAACATCTTGACTGCAATCTAAACAACATATGGGACGTCAACATCACTCCTAAAATTAAATCTGAGAGAATAATATTCTTACTAGAGGAAACCTCATCAAAAGAGGTATCTTGGAGAACCTCATTTGTTTCAGACGTTTTAAAGATTGCAAAACTCAAACTCACCTTCTTTTTTACAGTAAAGAAGCCTCCTCTATCTAGATCTCTCTTGCACTCAGCTTTGGAGTCTGATTGAGAAACAGATTGAACTCAAAAACATATACTTAGCACTGGAATACCTGCTATATCAGCTCACTCAAAGGAAAGACTCTAATCAAATACTTATGCTCTTCATTACCTTTAATTTGCATGTGGTTTATTTGGATGGATAAGAACAAAAAAAAATTAGAAGATACTAATACCTGTTGGTGTGTGTTTTGAATATGCTACCGAACACAGAATAAAATGCCAAGGACACTCTATCCTCTCTTGAAAAGTTAAGGCAGATACTAAGAAGATAATGCAATAACTCCAATGTTTCTTTGGTCAAGTCATGACATGTGGATAAGGCCAGTGGGCGTTGTGATTTGCTGGTAATCACAAGGGGACTTACGTTAAAGTTTATTTGCAAGTTGAGGACTTAGACAGTTTTATCATTGAAGCTCTTTCTACCGGATATTTTAGATTTTCCAAAAAAAAGGGAAAAAGATAAGGGTTTAGAAGTCTAAGCTATGCCTAAGAACTCAAGAGACGGCAGTGACTAGATAAAATGGGGTAACTGCACTTTGTTTCGCCTCCTTTAGGACAAACTTACGCAAAGCGGGTGCAATCTTCAACGGAGGTGATAATGATTTTCATGTTTGAATTGATAATTAAAACAAACAGAAGTTAAGCATCCACAACTTAATGGCTCGGGCTAACTTTACACATTGAATGCAAATCATCCATTCAACAAAAGTATGAGCTTAATTTTGTCCACCACTACTATCAAATCTATCATTCACTAACAAACGTATAAATAAAATACTAATTTAACTCTATAAGTGTTGAAGGAGAAATATGAAAACCTTGCACACTACTTGAAAACAAAAGTGGTTCTTAGCAAATCATGCACAAGAGCTTTTATAAACGGAAATAGTTTTGTCGCAACAATCTCATACAACTCACTTCACAAATTACAAATGAGAGTATGCAAGTTTATATAGAGTTTACAAAATTGAAAGAATGGCTCAGATTAAAAATGAGCCGACGGCCAAGATTGAACAAATAAACCCTAATTAGGATTTCTCGAAACAACACCAGTGAACTAAGGGTTAACAACAGTGAGTTAGTGCCCAGAGCTATTTTCAAGGAATCACATCTCGATCCTCCCGAATTGTCGTGTGCTCGACGAATCTAGACACGATTAAGGCAACTTCATCTATGGTGACCTATGGAAGCATTTTATCATGAATTCTAGACCATCGACACTCTCGGCGCACCTGACAAAGGTATTCTCCCACTCCGGCTTAGTCTTCTCAAAGGAGTCTCGGATGCTCAAGAAGTTCGCCAATTTGGCCTAGTCCTACCTCAAGATGGGTCCAGTGATAGCAAAGATGTTTTCCTGGACCTTTCCCTTCAAAACCTCCAACTGCAAGTCGTTCTCTCGTAGGGCTTCCTTGTCCAAGATGTCAGAAATCATGTTGAGAATCTTGGTCTGGACTTCTTTGACCTGCTCCTCCAGCTTGAGACCGTCAACCTTTACCCTTTCCAAGACCTCCCCTTGTGTCGTCAAGGCCCAATACCAGGTATGGAAGTCGTAGGCTGCTCTCGCTACAATGACGCCTCCGTCTATCAGCTCTTGCTTAGGAACTCCTTTCAGAATCCTAAGGCAAGGGATTATTCTTTCCTGTATATTTGGAAGGCTCTCCCATACTTCCGCCAAAGCGGCCAGTCTAGAAAGTAGTGAAGTGGCCTGACCGTAAACCAAGGTCAACCTCTCCATGAACGCCTCAGCTTCCATGCCCTTGACCGCTATCCATTCTTTGGCCTCCCGAACTGTGACCCTGTTTTCTTCCATCTCCTTGGCTGCCTCCTACGAAGAGTTCGAGAGAAGAGGAGTTGTCGTGTTATCCTGAAAAAGTGGCTTGATCAAATGTTGGATATACCTTCAAGCGCTTAATCTCTAATTGGCACTCTTTCCTCTTTGCCACCTCCTTCGCCAACCTTGACTTGATAGTGGACACAGAATTGTCCAAATCTTCAATTTCCTGGCCCTTCATGGTTGGACCCAAGTCAATGGTGGTGATGGTGTAATCCTGCGGGGCCACGTCCTCCCGTGGCTTGTCCACTATAGGCATTGCAAGCTATATTGTTTGATTGCCGGCCTCATCTCTTTGTATGCTTGAGAACTTCTTTGCTAGCTTCTTGACTGCAGTTTGTGTAAGTCTGGCCAAGAAGTCCGTAGTATCATCCTCTTCCGGCTCTTCCAATGGCACCTGTATTTTCAGCCTTTCCCTCAGCCAGTCCGGGATTGTGAGTTGCTCCACGCCATCATCTTCCGGCATACCTTCTCTATCAGGAACGTCCAAAATTCCTCAAAGGGCTGAAATCATTCCTTCCTGGAAATCATCATTTTGGGCGCCCATATCATCGTCAGACTCCAATATTTTCGTGCCCGTGGGAGACAGTGGCGTGTCATTGCTCGGCTGAAGTTCCACGTTATCCTCAAGAATCGGGGAGGGATCCCTAATGTCGGCCAGTGAAGCATCGACAGTAGCCAGCATCTCTTCAATATTTCTAGATGCGGCAGAGCGTGAAGGCTTTAGCTTTGCCTGTTTTTGAACTGGCTCCTTACTCACAGCTATCTCCTTCCTTTTCCTGGAAGTGGTGGCCTCTATCATTTCTATGTCCTGGGATGCATCTGCATTAGAAGAATAGGACTCCGCCTCACTCAACATATCATAAGTCAGTGTTACCCTTTTTCGCCTTAGCTCCTGAATCTGCCAATCGACCCACCACTATGTATACTTGATGACAAGCCTCATCAAAGTATTCAAATCAGCATGCTTTGATTCTGACCACCTAACAGTAGGCAAAGGCAAACTCACATCGAAGCATGGTTGCATTTGTTTTCCATCCTCTTCCAACTGATCTGGCACTCGACAAAGCTCCGTTGCCCTAATCAAGCTGACAGGCAGTCTAGACCACATCCTTCGCCTAACCTCAAACTCATCCACGGCATCTGCCCAGAAATCCTCCAATTCAACCCTGTGCTTGTATCTCCTTCCATCCACTGCCTTGATGTGATGATGTAGGTCAAAATTGCCCCTAGATTGATAAGTGGTAAAAGGATAATTCTGTATCTCAAGCCTGGCACTATCAGCGGCCTGGGATGATGGACATGACTCCAGCATGTTCCCTATGAAGAAGGGAAAAGTGACTGTCGCCTTTTGCTTCGCCCTTTGGAAGCCTTGAAACTCTTCTAGCTGCCTCAGTACTTCAAGCAGGACCATTTTGTTTGTGGGGAAGATTGGCAATCGGTATGGGTTTCCGGTGAATCCCTGGATTCTGATGTAAGTATACCTTGGATATTGGATGAACCAAGATCCTTACTTGCCAATCAAGCTTTTGGCCTCATGAGTCAGCCGTTGATGTGTTCCTCCCTGGAGTATCCTTGTGATGTACATAAGGAAGGCGTCGTGAGCTCGCCTGAAGTGTGCCTTCTCTTTCAACTGTAGCTATGGATAACAGTCATATGCCTTCAACTCATTTGCTCCACTGCCAACTGTGCCTTTGCAGATCAAGCCTGCATATTTGTACGTCCTAGCCAACATATAGATGATATAGGAGCTCATGTAGAACGTTTTAGTCTTCTCCAAAATGATAAGCTGCCCGTGGAGATTGTTACTTATCATGCGCGACCAATTGAACATCTTCACGCCCTCCGTGAGGTCCTTAATGAAATAGTACATCCATGGCTCGAAAGGTGCCCCCAAAGGATTGCCCGCTATCCTGTTTAGCAAGATGATGATGTCTCCATAATCCTCCTTGAAGTCTGTACGCAGCAGCTTCTTAGGCATTTTCTTGATGGAAGGTCTTGGCTTATCTAGCCATGACTTGTTGAGGTTGGCAGCACAAAGGTTAGGCTTTTCATCATACAGCCTCTGGGCGTCCTCCTTGGTCTTGTAGATGGTCTTAAGATATGTAGGAATGCCAAAAGCCTCCTGTATGGCCAACTCTCCTAGATGAGCTAGTACTCTCCCATCGGGTGCCACAATCCTCCTTGATTCAGCATCATAATGAAGTGCGCATTCCACCATTAGCTCAGCACATTCAACCACAGGCAGGAATCCGGCAGCTTGGAAAATTTCGTTCCTCACCATTCTTCTGGTGGCAGGCATTGGTAAAGGTCCATTGTGCTCGTATATCCTTCTCTTGAATTCGTCGAGGTCGATATGGCCAAGATTGGTGTCCGTAATGTTTTTCCATTTTGACTTTATTTTGGTCTCCGGCTGCGATCCTTTGCTAGCGAACTTCATCTGCGCTTTTCGGGATGACTCTCCCAGATTGATCTTCAACCTGCAAGTAAAAAAATACTTAACATTAATACAAGACCTTTTTGAAATTGATTTATTCTGAGGTTTTGTTGGACAAAATCGTACTTTCAGCTTGTTTAAAGTAAAATTTCTGTGAAAAAGCAAGCTGAAAGTAAATAAATTCACGAAAGAATTGAATAAAACTAGTGCCGGAATGAATGTAGAAGATAGAAAATAGTAGAAAAATATTGCCAATCAATTTCCAAACCTCTGAGATTGACCTCTGGCTGCAAACGAATCAAAATTTCTAGAAATTTGACAGAGGAAGTGCGCCAATCTGCTGGGAAATGCGATTTTCAGCAAAGAAATAATTTATTTCTCTCTAAAGATCACGCCTTTCAAAACAAAATAACTTCTCTCAACGCTATTCTCACTATCTTTTCCTTCGCAAATTATCCCTTGAAGATTCGAGAGATATAACTTCTTCTCAATCGAAATTGTGAGAAATGAGTTGTTGAGACTCATTTATGGCTGAGAAGTGTGATTTTCTCAAGGAATTGCCTTCTTTTTCCTAAGTTTCTTTCAATTTTAGAAACGTTTTTCCTTCTCCGATTTGTAAGTTTCTAATTTTTCTCTTAGTCGTTGAGGCAAGTTTCCAATTGTTACCTTTGCGCCACCTCTATCTGAGATCTTCAAATTTCTTAAAAAATTGCCTAAGTGTTGAAGAAAATATCAAAAGATATTAAATTAATTTTCCAACATGCTTTAAATCCTCGAATCATGGCAAATTTAATTTTACCTAAGGCAAAAATGATTTAATCTTCCAAATAATCTCCAGATTTCGAATTTTTAATTAAAATTCCCCAAGTGTTGGGAAATAATTAAAAATATTAAATTATTAAAATTCCAACCTGTTTAAAGTTGATACATGGCTAAATTCGTTTGTCCATGGCCAAATATTTTATTTTCCAATTGTCTGCCTAGCCAAAACGTGCTCAATAATTCGTCTGCTAATTTTCAATTCTCCGGGCGTACTTCTGGCTTCTCCGGACGTTTATACATAGCCAAACACTTCATTTTCTCTATGCTTCTGGGTTGGGCGAACTTGGAGATTTCTCTGCCACTTTGCCATTTTTTATTCGTGCCTTAGGCATTTATCCAAGCTGAGAGGGGCGGACTTCATACTTGCTCTGCCAGACATTCTTCATTTTGTGTCAAAGAATTTTATTCCGTTACGCCAAGGAGTGATTTTTTGTGCCGGCCTAACCTCTTCTTCCTCTAGATGTTTCTCCATTTTTTTTATGCCTTAGAAAAATAAAATTTTATTTTCCTAAGTTGGGCGAATTTCTTCACATTTCCTTGCCAATGGCGTATTTTATCTTCCATTTGTCTAGGGCGGACTTCACCCTTCTCCTTGCCATGGCGTATTTTAGCCTTGCCTTGTCCAATGGTGGACTTGGCACATGTTCATTCCATTCATCTTTCCCTTTCTCCCCATGGCGGACTTGGGCTTCTTCCTTGCCATGGGCGGACTTTGGTTTTGCTTTGCCTTGGGCGGACTTCACCCCTTGGCTTGCCATTCACTTGGCTTGGGCGGACTTCTTGTCTTGCTTGCCATTGACTTTTTTGGGCGGACTTTGACCTTGCCTTGCCAAGGGCGGACTTGGCCTCTTCTCTCGCCTTCCACTCCTCCTTGTGCTTAGGGCGGACTTCACCCTTCCTCAAGCCATGGGTGGACTTGGAGGCCTCTCATGCCATGGCGGACTTCAGCCTTGGCTTGCCAGTGCCTACCTTTGGCTTGCCAAAGGTAGGCCGGACTTCATACTTGGCCTGCCATTCCTTGTTCATGGGCGCATTTCTCAGACTTAGCCATTTTTGCTAAACTTCTACTATTTACTTTGATTTTCATGATTTCTAGAGGCGTGTTGACTTCATGCTCTATGGGATCCCAAAATAGAAACTTTCCAAAAAATAGAAACTTTCTAAAAATAGAAAAAGCAAAAAGCATCCTAAAAATAGGAACTCCAGAATGGCCTAAAAATGCCAAAAAGCAAAAAAGCAAAAAGCAGAATCCCTAAAAAATAGGAAGTGTCAGAAATGACCAAAAGCACAGGCAATCCTCATCTCCCGGACCTTCCAAGCCCTTCTGTGACGTTTAGGCACTCGAACGGGTTCAAACTCTTAACTTACTTAACCGACTCCTCAAAATTTAATTCAAATTTCTAACTCTAAACCGGCAACCCAGAGGGCTTAAACCAAAACTTCGGGGTCCCCTATTTGCAATGTGGTGATGTGTGGAAATAGGTCACAACAGGCGGCATATGGTCAAAGGATCCCTAGGATCTACTAAATCAACTATTATAAAGATTACACTGAATGAGAGAGATTAAACTCAACACCAAGAATGTGCACTCAAGTTCCTTTGGCAGGCGAGGTGCTAACATATGGCGGAGTACTAATGCTGAATTGAAATGTAACAAAGGCGGATAACCAGCCAAAGGGACTTTCCACGCTACCACCAAACAGTGGGGGGAAAAGATTACAATTTAAAATACTTCTTCTGCTGCAACAGGCATCCACTGAAGAGTGGGGATTCGCCACTTGAAAGTGGGTATGAAAGAGATTACAATTCAATTTATCCTCACTGGTGGTATAACATCCAGGGGTGCTTAGTGTGAAACTAATTAAATAATGCAGCAATGTTAAAAACTGAAACAGTACTACTGTTAACAGTTTGTACAAATAAGAAGGCTGCAAATTACAATGTTTTTCACCAATTTTCAAGCACCAAGTTATACATTGTTTCCATGTCAGAACATAATGAGAAAAGAAGAAGAAAGATGGAAGCAACAAATGATTTAATTCTGTTTCAGCAAATTGTTATTCTGGAAATGTCAAATCAGCAACTACAGAAAATTATCAAATGCTCATAACTCAATCGAATTACCTCCGAATTGCATGATTCAAAGTGCAATGATCAACTAGAAGATAGGCGCCCCTGCTGAGATGAAGAAACAGCCTCAAAACACCACTATTTATTTATGGCACAAATCCCAATGCAAACTGAAATGTACGGCCCTTCTTGAGGGGCGATTTTGACATATAAAATCAAAGGCTTCAAACTAAAATCTGCAAATTGGTAGGAAGGGT